>JAOQMR010000001.1:4622-41113 GCA_027563865.1 Erythroxylum pelleterianum
CTTTCATTTTATCAAATGCTCATAGATTCCTTTATACTTTTCATTTATTTCTAGAAATCATACTATATTTCCTCATTTTATATCAATTTATATTTTCTAATTTCCAAAGAAAGTTTAGGGTCCAACACTTTATCAGCAACACGATTCGTTTATCTCAAGACTAAGCTTATTGTAGGAGACCAGCTATGCTTGAGTGGGGGTGATAAAGACATTATTGAAAAAACTCTGTAACAGAATTATATACGCAAGATTTAGGATTTCGTTCTATATTGACCGGTACGTACCGTATCGAACTAAAACCGGTAGGAAATGGAGGGTTAATTGTATCAAATTTAAATACCAATTAGTATTCAAAATATTAGTTAAATACCGGTCGGTACTGAAAATTTTAAAAAACATGGGACTTTTTTGCAAAATTTTCAAAAAATTTTAAACTCTCCCTCCCTTCCTCCCATGTCTCCTTCCCACTTTTTTTTCAAAGTTTTTTAATTAATTACTTTATTTACTTCAACTTTATAATTAATGTGAATTTTTAATTTTTGTTTTTAAAAAATATTTTTATTGAGAATAATAATTATAAATTAAATAAAACTTAAAAATAAATTATTTTTAATATTTTATATAATATTTATTTAATAAAGCATTTATAAAAATATTTTATTTTAAAAATAAATAATAATAACATTATTATTTTTAAAATAATATTTATTTATATATATATTTTTAATTATTAAATCAAATATTAAAATTTTATTTGAAATTTATATATTTTAAAAATAGTTTTAAATCTAATTATATTTAATAATTATTATTAAATTAATTTTATAAATTAAATTAAGTAATCTATAATTTTATGATGATTAAATGATTTTTATATTAATTGTAGTTATTAATTATATGTGATGTGAAAATTAATGTTAATAAAAATAAATAAATTTTTATTATTATAATTTTTGAAGATAGGGTTGATGTAAAATTATAAAGTAAATAGTATAATATACTAATGGACTATTTTGTAATTAAAAAAATTCAGGGATTATTTCATAAATTTTAAAAAGTACCCAAAACGGTACTTGGTATCAATCGATACCGATATAATACCATACCATAATCTAATCTGATACCAATATTAGTACAGTATTCATAACATAATATATACGTGGCATATTTCTCTTTATTTCTAGAATGTTCCTTAATAAACCTTTATTATAAATATAATACTGCCAGTAGTTCTTGGTGGAGGAAGGGGCTTGCACATTACGATTCTCCGAATGCTTCCTTGATTTTCTTATTAAAACCTTGTTTACTTGAAATTTGGACAAATTAAATTATATTTGTCAATTTTAAATCAGATCAAACGGAACGAATACAAATTTGTTATCCCAACGTAAAAGAATGAATCAATCATATAAATAAACGAACCAGATTTTTTGTTTAGACTTTAGAATGGATTGGCCCGAGCTACAAAGGCGAGAAGTTGGAGCTCCTATTTTGGCATATTCATTTAGAATAAGTCGAATTAGATCGAATTCTCATTAACTTTATACTAGACAATTTTTATCATTTCTACTTATACATTTGTACTTAGTTAAGTAATTGTGTTATTTAGGGATGAAACTGAGCTAGCCCACGGGCGACTTCGCCAAATTTTTAAATATTAAAAGTATAAAATATTTTTTTTTATTGAGTTCGGGCTTAGCTTAGGCTTACTCGAGACTCAACTTTTTTAAATAAAATAATATTATTTTGCTTTTAAGAATTAGATGTAGGGCTGATTTAGGCCTAAGCTTAGGCTCATGTGTTGGTCTATTAAAAATGTTTAAATTTGAGTCCATAGGTTGGTCATGTTATTCTTATAACAATAACAGCACAAATATTATGAATTGAAAATAAAGAAAAGTTTTTAGCCAAAACAAGAGGAATATTCTGATGAGCGGAATTATAAAAGGTGAATCCTAAATTAAACAAAAAAAAAAGTTGAAGAAGAATAAAGAAAAAAAAAATAAAGAAGTGAGGATATATACTTATTATATTCTTATCATTCTAAGATAGATATAGAATAAAAACCTATGATGATGACTACTTTGATTGATCGGTGGTGAGCAACTTGCACGGCATAGCTTCCCCAAAAGCTCCAACAACTCGACTTTCGGCGGGAATGAATTTGTGTGGCTGTTCCACCATATTCATATTATTATTTACGAATTTTTTTATTTTTAATATTTTAAAATTTTTACAAATCAAATAATTTATTTTTATTGATGTAATACTATCAACGTTCACTTACTACTAATAATAATAAATATATTTTAATTTTATTAATTAATAAATTAAAATCTTTAAAAAATTAGTAATTAAAAATTAAGCGTTTTAATTCTGTTATCTGTATATATATATGTGAAGGGAAGCAGAACCGACGAAGGCAAATATAGACAAAAGATAGAGGGAAGGAGAGGGAATGAATGAATGAGGTAATTAATTAATTTTCTCTTCTTTAATCATTTTTTTCTCCTCCTTAGTCCTTCCCTTCCATTGCTGTTGTTTTTGTTTTTTGTTAAGGAATAGAGAGAGAAAGAGAGAGAGGAGAAGAGGGAAAGGGAAGTCAGTTGTCCGGTGGTGGCGGTGGCGCTGTTTTTCCGTCCGACGGCCGCTGCTACCCTTTCTTTTATTTCCTTTTAGAAGAAACTTATATTTTTTTTTTGAATAAGCAATTAAACAACAGTTTCAGAATGAGGAAAATAAAAAAAAAGGTGTCGAGGATTGGAAGTTATGCAATAGCAACATCAATGACGTATCATCAACCATGCATTACCTGCACCACATTCAACATCCTCGCTCCTATCTACAAGCGTCTCAAGCACAATTCTCGCGAGAGCGATTACAAAGCCTTTTGGCTCTCCAGAAACCACCGTATTTTGGATTCTCTGTTGCACGAACGCTCTTCCATTATTTGCCTTCAGGTTTCTTCTTCTTTTCCTTTCTTTCATCCTTTCTCTTAAATCATGAACCAACACATGCACATAAGTTTGTATCTCTGTCTACAGGAGTTCTGGGTGGGCAATCAAGAGCTTGTTCACTTGTACGAGAAGCGACTAGGTGACGCTGGCTATGTCTTCTTCCAGCTTGGACGCACCAATAACCGCGGTGATGGTATCTTCTTCTTCTTCGTGTCCTTCCTCCTTTTTTCGTTACTTTCTTCTTTTATTTACATTATAGTTATATATTATAAATTTTCCTCAATGAAAAACTATTAGCAATTTAAATTTGTTCTGATTTTGCATGCCCCCACCGTAACCTCTTCCATTTACGTACAATATTGTTTGTTCCACGCTCAGGTCTGTTGACTGCTGTTCGGAAGGATTATTTCAGAGTTATTAACTACAGAGAATTGCATTTTAATGATTGTGGAGACCGTGTTGCTCAGTTGTTGCATGTTGAATTGGCTGTCCCGATTTCAGAATGTTGGACTAAAGATGCTCGCCAAGAGCTTCTGATTGTGAACACACACTTGTTATTTCCTCATGATTCTACTTTGTGTTTGGTTCGATTACATCAGGTAGACCAATTCTTCAATGTCTTCTTCAGTTCATTTGGCAGCAATGCAATTTCTCAATGTCTCCTTACTGCTGTTGACTAACAGGTGTACAAAATCCTACAATATGTGGAATCATACCAGAAAGAAAACAAGCTTAACCCCATGCCTATTCTGCTTTGCGGGTCAGTATACAATTTATACTTCAATCTTCCCATATATGGTACTTTTATGGAGCCACTCTCAATTGGTTTCTTTTACCTGCATATTTTGCTCTCTGCAGTGACTGGAATGGCAGCAAAAGGGGACATGTTTACAAATTCCTTAGGTCTCAAGGCTTTGTGTCATCCTATGACACTGCACACCAGTACACTGATGCAGATGCACACAAGGTGCTTTCTACATCTTCTGATCAACAGCTGTGTTGCTTTTGCCTGAATTTCTCAATGAAGAAGAAGAATATACTTTGCAGATTTTTGTCTTGCATTCTTCTGATATTATCCTTTCTTGTGCATAGTGGGTTAGCCATCTCAACCATCGAGGGAATGTATGTGGTGTTGACTTCATATGGCTTCTCAATCCCAATAGATACTCTAAACTACTAAAAACAAGTTGGAGTGAAGCAATATTTGGCATGTTCAAGGTATGAATCTCTCCGAGAAGCCCCTCATTCCGAGTAATTTCAGTAACGGGTTTTGGTAGTATTACATCTCTAGATTAATCTTCTACACAATGGCCTATAAAGTTGGGGATTTTCACTTCTTTGAAGAGGAGTTGTTGTTTTGGCATCTCATTATATGCTAAAAAATGACTACTGAACATAAATTTATTTCTTTTTCATGGTAAAAGAGCATTGACTAGCCTTTTGTGTTGGTGATAAATAGGGTCATTGTGAAATCTGTTTGACTTATAAGGACAATATGGAAGAGGCCACTTTAAAATTATTACAATAGTTTTCTGGGGTTATCTGTATGAATCCTTTTCTAATATGTAACCTCTAGGATGCTAGGTAATGCATACTCTTGACTACCAAAGCAGTTTAGGAGTCTATAGATTGTGTATTATGTTTCACTTTGTTAACTCTGTTTAATTTTGTGGAACACTGATTGCTGTTGTTCTTGGCATTCAAAAAAAGTTCTTGAATTCAATCTCTGATGATGTAGTTGATTGATTTTTCAGGACCTACTTCGGAGAGCATCATTGACAGAAGATCAAGCTTTTGCTTTTCTGAAGGTTGATGGTGATGGTGATTGCATTTCCTACTTGGGTTTTTGTGAAGCACTTCGACAGGTACCCCGCATATTTGAGGCCTTTGCATCATCTTTTTAATTCTGGTTACTAAATAGTATGAGATTTTTCCTCCTTTGAGAACCCAAACCGAATAACATCTGAATTTGCAGCTTAATTTGACTGGTCATCGACATGGCCTCAGTGTTCAAGAGATAAATGACTTATGGATCCAAGCAGACATTGATGGAAATGGTGCAATTGATTATAAGGAGTTTCAGGTAATAAATTTGTCCAATGTGAAATTCTTTGACTTAAAGCCATCTTGACACGGATTTTCAGATTAAGCCATAGACACAGGGGTGTCCTTTTTTTTCAACATCTGTTCATGTTTTGTACTACAACCTTATAATGCTTCATTTTTTTTATTTGGTGATGGTGATAATGGGAATGCAGCAGCGAATTTGGAGTCCTATGTGGTCAGAGCAAAAAGATGAAATGAACAACGATGTGCAAGGCAATTCTCTTAACAATGTACAAGTGCAAACCATTGGATTTAGCATAGAAAACGCTGTGCTTTTTCCTCCTGAAGTAGAGAAAGGAAGGTGGCCTGAAGATTATTATCTTTCCGATCATGCCCGTCTCACGGTGGTGTTCTCACCAATAAGAATGCCATGCTCACTATCATCAACATCCTGATACATGCCAAAGAGAGAGCTGGTGTTTGATTTAAAGTAGAGGATCACAAGGATGAACAAAAGAGAAATATGAGGTCCATAGACTCCGCCTGTTTCTGGTCCCGCATCGATCTTGCTTCCATGGCTGGTCGGTTGATAGATTGAACAAGCTATTCACATTAACTTGTGCTTTACTCTGTCAGAGTGACATGGAACAAGGAGGAGGGTTTAAGGAGAAGCAAGGAAGAAAGACGAAGATCAGAAGGTTGAACAGAGGAAGAAGGAAGAAGCTTATGAGGTAGACAATAACATGCAGAGCAGAAACCTGCACAGCAATGAGCTTCTTTCGTTTTTGTTTTTTGTGGTCTTAACCGATGAATGAGTCCTGGCCTGGCCTTCTTTTGTGTATTTGAAGAGAAGAAGACCAAATAAGTAAAGAAAAAGACAATGTAAATCTGCAAATAGAGATTAGTGACAAAAATGTCAAGTGTACATAGTACATACACGAAAAAATATTTAGGAATGTATTTTTGGACCTTTTCTAACGAGTCATTCCGCAAACTGTTTATTTATGTACGTTAGTATGAAAATCCCGATTTTCTTTTTGTTTTTTCATGAATTACATATAGGGATGCAATGGGTCGTGTAGATGTGGGCTTGTCTCTAGCCCAATTTTAACTAAATTCATACTTGAATTTAATATAAAACTTTATTGATTTGAGTTTATTTTTTATATATGTAATTTGCTTTTGACTTGGTTCAGTTTAATATTAATTTGATTCGAAGCTATATCGATATTACTTTTTTAGTGATGAAATGTTAGACCTTTCGGAGTAATTCTTATGTTTAAGTTCACTACCAAACTCGAGCTTAATTTTAATTTGTTGGATTGGAATCGGGCCAGTGAATATTATGTACGTAACGTGTGAGATTATTATTGGGTAGACAACACACAGAATGAACGTCACCTTCTTGGGAGAAAGCGCGTGGTCGGAAGATACTATGTGGCTTCATAGGTTGTGAGTTGTGACTGCTACTCTCTTCGCCCAAATTCATCTTCCTCTCTTAGATGCTGAGGGTCGAGTTAGTACACATGCTTACGTATACGAATGGATTCGATATCGTTGAATTCGCTCCCTTTGGGATTCAGATTCAGACCTACGGATGAAGAATTGGTAGATTTCTACTTAAGATCGAAGATCAATGGGAAGCATGAAGAAGTTGGGGTTATCCGCGAAATTGATGTCTGTAAATGGGAGCCTTGGGACTTACCTGGTTCGTTCGTTCATTTTCCTTTTTTCTTTCACTAATTATAACAATCAAATAATGATATTTAACTATGTGTGTGGTTTTGGATTGGATTGGATTCAGATTTTTCCATCGTAAAATCGAATGATCCGGAATGGTTCTTCTTCTGTCCAGTAGATCGCAAGTATCCCAACGGCCATAGACTGAATAGGGCCACCGAACGTGGTTACTGGAAGGCCACTGGGAAAGACCGTAGAGTGTTGAAGTCAAAACTCGTTATCGGTCACAAGAAGACTCTCGTCTTCTACAGAGGTCGAGCTCCTAAGGGCCACCGCACCCATTGGGTTATGCATGAGTACCATCCTACACTAGATGAACTTGATGGAACTAAACCCGGTCAGGTACGTACTATGTATCTTTTTCTCTTGTTCCATTGTTGTATGAAGCTTTATTTTTGGTTGAATAGCAGATGCCCCGTCGTTCCTTGCACAGAAACATCATTCCCAAGAATGGATCAAATGTTAGTTTCCTGCTTTCTTATTGTTGCAGACTCCCTATGTGCTATGTCGTCTATTTAGGAAAGATGAAAGCACACAAGTCGTTATTTCTGAAGAAGAAACTGAACATACCCTTTCGCCTCCTATCACGGTCCATTCGTCTCCAGACGTTACACAATCTGAACTTGCACAGGGTCAAGAATCTCCAGTAAACATAGTAGTTTCGGACATTCCGCTTCCTGTTCAATACCAGTCCAATTGCTGCAATTCTTCTGAAGGGGGACGCCAAATTTCAGATTTAGCAACATTTGGGGTGAAGATCTTTTTTTTTTGTTTATAATCGTTTTCAGTGAGTTGGATTGCAATCTATTGACTTTTCTTGCTTTTACTTGATGCTCTAGCAGGATCAACAATTGGAAGAAGTCCCCAAGTGGTTCAGTTACTCACCTCCAGAACCTCTAGATGAAGAACTTTTTCCCCCAGTACACTCACAGTTGCAAACAGTGATGCAATCTTCTTACTCTTATGATCCCATCAGCAATTTAAGGACCGGTGAAGAAGTTGATGTGCAGCGTAGTCACAACCTTAAGGAACCAGATACTTTTGTCTCTGAATTTGAACCAGATACTTTTCTCTCTGAATTTGTGGAATCCATCCTTAACCTGTCTGATGATTACTTGTGTGTGGAGTCCAGTGTTGGAAAGAATCCAGCGATTCAAAGCGAGCTCGTGGAGAAAATGACCTCTCATGATGAAACCCATACTTCCAGTCAACGGGATGCTAAATTTGCCCAAGTCGCTGTAAGTTTAAACCACAAACTACTTACTGAATATTCATAGTTTTGCAACCCTTTTCGTACTTGAATCTGTTTTAATATTTGAAAATACATTGAACTCGAACTGTTGCCTAATTGTGAACAAGTCTCAAGATTCTATTGTTCCGGAGGTTAACATTGACTCAAAGCATACTGTTCTCTTGGAAACAACTACTCAGGTAACTTATGGACCACCAACATGGGACTCTAATGTCTGTCAAGAGCAAAGAAATGCTGGTTCGTTAAAGGAGTCATGTGATCCTCAAAGAGCTGCTCAGATTTCTGCAACAAATCAGTTATTAACTAACCAGATGAATGAAACTGACTCCGGAGAATTTGTAACTACGGGAATCAGAATTAGGGCTCGCAGTCCTCAAGATCAACTGAGGACCGTCAATGCTGAGAGACAGGGTAATGCATCGAGAAGAATACGCCTGCAGTGTAAATTGCAAATCCACCCCCGTAGATTTGGCAAAAATTCTTCAGATGGGACCTTCGGCTCTGACACGAAGGTAAGAAGCTCGTAACTCATGGAGTACAGAAGGCTTGAGCTGATTTTTTGTCTTGAGTTTTGAACACAATTTAATTCTGTATGTGCAGGAGGTTAAAGAGATTGAAAGTGATCCTAGCAGTGTTACCAATGCAATGTATGAAAATCATGAGCCATCTATTTTTGAGACTGGCCGAAGCAATAAAATTTCTCACGAATTGGGGCATCACAGTGGACGAAACATGAGAACGCAGACCGGGGCCTTAAAGCTCATTAGAGTCCCTTCCGTGTTCTCAAAGGCCTGTCCTGCTCATGATCCTGTTTGGTCAGTAGTTCTCTTTAGTGTAGTTGCGGTAGTAGTAGTCCTGTTCGTGATTCTAGTAAGCTCACGGAGATGCCTTATTTTGGAAGTTGCATAGGGGCTGTGGATATAAGGTAAACTTAGAACCGAATAAAGGCTATTTGTCTAGGGTTGTTGTAGAATGATGAATAGTCTTTGTTTACATTTCAGCCAAATATGAATTATAACTACAGTGCCTAGAGCATGAATCGTGAATTATATATATATATATATATATGTATGTATGTTTCAGTTCATTGGTTTGTATATAAACAAGGCGTTTGTTCTTGTCTGAATCGCAAAAATCTTGAAATCATCAATTTTTCCATATAAAATTTTGATGCCAAGTTTTTGAACACATTATCTAAGATGAAATCAAGCTCAAGTCCCTGATTTTTGGCTGATTATTTCCCATATGAATTATTTATTCTAATAAAATAATTGGGAAGTAAATATTTTACAAGTCTAATATTTTATATTACTTATAATAAAATCTAATATTTTATATTACTTATAATAAAATCTAATATTTTACAAGTTTAAAATAGAATTTACGGTTTATAACTTTTTTAAAAATATAAAATAGTGATACTTCAATTTTTATAGCAAATATTAACTTTTAATAAGTAGTAGTTGATTATGTATTATAATTGCGAATGTTTATAGTCAAGATTATTATATGCTTATGAATATTGATAAATTGTTTACCAATTTTATGAATAATTCATTATAAAAAGAACATAAAGTTACTTACTTCACGATTTAAGTACAATATACATTTTAATTATGATATACATATATTTTTTTATTTTACTGATATAAAATGGAGTTTTCACTAGCATATTGATAAAATTCAATTTATTATATATTTAATTATGCTTCAAATTTATAAATTTATTCATTTAAGAAATATTTTATCTTAATTTTATAGTTTGTTTATTTAGAATGATCAAAACATACAAGTAAATTCATATTCGATATTGATTTTATAAATGCATTTTTGGATATTTATTTTATAAATGCGTTTAAATAATAAATTTTACACCATGTCTTAATTTTTGAAACTCATTTTTGAAAAATGTAATATTTTGATTTAATAAATATTTATTTTACAAATATAATATCTTAATTTTATAAATATATTTATTTAGAGTCTATAGATCGGGATTTTAATTTTATACATTTATTTATAGATATCAATTAGAATTTTTCCTAATTTTTATAAATATTAGTTTAGTAATAAGTAAAAAGTATAAACATTATCGTCGGTTATAATTATATAGATTACTTGGTGATGATTGGTCTGCTGTTGTTTGTAGATCACACGATGACTCGGTTGCTGCTGCTGCTCGGCACTTTGAATTTCCTGCTTCATCTCTTGCACTTCGGCTTTGACGCTACCGTGGAAGCCACTTCTCATCAAACCTATGCTCAACAACTTTTGAGCTTAGCCCAGCGAGACACAGAATGGTTAGTGTCCGTTAGGAGACAAATCCATGAGAACCCGGAACTCAGATTCCAAGAATACAACACCAGTGCTCTTATTCGCTCTCAACTCGACACACTCGGCATTTTTTACTCATACCCACTTGCTCAAACTGGCATCGTCGCTCAAATTGGCTCTGGTTCTCCCCCTGTGATTGCTCTTCGGGCCGACATGGACGCTCTTCCCTTGCAAGTACATATTTTTTCATTTACATTGTAACTGGAGAGATTGTATATCTTTTTAATGCTCTGTAATTTCGTTTTTATATGTAATTAAGTAGGAGCTTGTTGAGTGGGAGCACAAGAGCAAAATTGATGGCAAAATGCACGCCTGTGGACACGATGCTCATACTACTATGCTTCTAGGTGCTGCTAAGTTGCTTAATGAGCGTAAACACTTGCTTAAGGTCTGCTTCCTATTTCCTATTCATATGTCCTTTTGCTTGATTAATCTCTGGTCGAAGTTGAGGCCATACGTTTGCTATTGGTGATGCAATTGGCTGGACCATCTTTCCGTCTGAAATGAATATAAATTGCTTCACTGGATAATCTGTTTTTTAGTTCAATCTTGCCGTCTTCCTTGTCAAAATATTCGTTTATTCCTTTCAGATCGTTCTCTTTTGCTCTGATAACTTGGGATAAATGTAACATGAAAGTTTTATGCAGCCTGAGTAAAGACATGTCCTTTCTGGTATTTGGTTTTGAAGGGTACTGTTAGGCTTCTTTTCCAACCAGCTGAGGAGGGTGGTGCTGGGGCTCTACATATGATACAAGAAGGTGCCCTTGGTGATGCTGAAGCGATATTTGGAATGCACATTGATTCCGAACTGCATACTGGAAGAATAGCCTCCCTTTCAGGGCCAGTGTTAGCTGCCGTATCCTTTTTCAAAGCTAAAATAGAAGGCAAAGGCGGCCATGCCGCAATGCCACATAAAAATTTGGATCCGATACTTGCTACATCTTCTGCAATCGTGGCTTTACAACAGCTTATCTCAAGAGAAGTTGATCCCCTCCATAGTCAAGTATGCATTGTGACCTTACTGTTTCAATGGCTTTTGTCTCAATTCATGATAAGCTTCTTCATACATTACTGTCTTGTAAGCTATCTCTTCCAAGATCAACATTACTGTTGAATTGCTGCCTAATTCTACGAATTTATAGAACATGTGGCAGTCGTTTATATACGTTGGAGGTTTAATCACCAATGTTACTAGCTTGTGAAGTTGTACTGTTAACAATCCTCCCGTAGCTGTTTATACAAGAAGCATAAAAACAACCATTTTGTCTTGATACTTACACTTCGTTTTTGGTATTAAGGTTCTATCTGTTACATATGTGAGAGGTGGGAATGCTTCGAACGTAATTCCGCCATTTGTGGAGTTTGGAGGCACGTTGAGGAGTCTTACAACAGAGGGCTTACATCAACTCCAGCGTAGGGCAAAAGAGGTGAAAAAGATCAACTGAATAATTCCCTTTTTTCGATGGAATCATGTCATTCATCACTTATTTCGTATGTCGTTCTCTCATACCAAATTCTACCCATGTAGGGATATTATTCTGATGGTGAAACCATTTACGAAATAAGATTTATATTTGCTTCTTTCACTAGCTGATTGCATGACAGTAATAGAACTTGAGTGCATGAAGTGCGGAATGGAGGTTGAAGCTTAGTTATTTCGTTTTTCACGATTTCAATTTTGTTTTTATAATATCTAGGAGTTGATCTCCAAAATTTTAATTTGGATATCTTCGTTGAACCATAAAGTGAATGAAGTAGTTCATGCTTGACTGACTATGCTGATGTGAGCTTTGTGTAGGTTATTGAAGGAGTGGCAGGTGTACACAGATGTACTGGATATATTGATATTGTGGATAAAGATTACCCTCCATACCCTGCTACTATAAATGATGACAATCTTCATTTATATGTTCAAAGAGTTGGTAAACTACTTCTGGGTCCTAAGAATGTAAGAACTGGTAAGAAAGTAATGGCAGGTGAGGACTTTGCGTTCTATCAAGAACATGTTCCAGGAGTGATGCTCAGCATTGGGATTAGAAACGAGAAGATTGGATCAGTTCATTCGCCGCACTCGCCCTACTTCTTCCTTGACGAAGATGCGCTTCCGATTGGGGCAGCATTCTTCACTGCACTGGTGGAGAATTATATAAATGAGAATCAGCAATCTGTTGAGCAGTAAACTGAGATACCAATCTAACTTTTATGGGAGAATGAGGAGCTAACAGATGCGTGTGTTAGATGATTCAAACTTTGTCCAATTTCAGTGTATGTAATGGTTTAGTACTGGAAAAAGATGATCTATGTCTGCCTTGTTCCAAAAGCTCTTTTTGACAGACAAGGTTGCTAGTATCACTATTTATTTTTTAATATTGTAGGTAAGAAAAACGAAGTTCTTTATTGTTTAAATAATTTCAATTTTAAATAGTTTTTAAACTTTTTGGAAAAAATTATAATCTTTTTATTTTCAGAAAAATTCTCTTCCATATATTTGCTAAAAAATAATGATGGAATAAGTTCTAGTTTATGTGTATTAATTAAATGTCATTTATATAATGTTATGTTTACCTTAAATTTGTACATTAGCCTTCATCCTACATTGTTTGTGGAAATAGGCTTTAAGTCTTTTGGTCTCTTATATATATGGTCTTTGTCCCATATTGGCTAGATAATATAAGCCTTTTGTCTTTTAACTCTTATATAAGGAGTCTAGTGGTGGCTTTTAGAAGATAAGTTACTACTTGGTGGAGGCTAATAATATAGGTGTTTAGCCACCCTATTTGTAAGAGAGCTTTTGTACTCCTCCTTTATAGTGAAGATTTTTATGGCTTGCCGCCTGAGGTTTTTCTCCATGTTGGGGTTTTTCTTGTAAGTTCCATGTCCCTTTTACTTTGTGCTTGCATTTAAAATCCTTATTTCCATTATTTAGTGTTGTTTTCTATGTGCTTTCTTTGTCGATATAATTCCTTTAGGCTGTAGCCATCATAACAAGTTGGTATCAGAGAAATGACCGCATCAACATCGACAAGGTTAGATATTCCATCACTCAAGTATAGCACAAAGTTTTCTATGTGGCAAATCAAGATGAAAGCAATACTTATTAGTCCTGATTTAGATGAGACACTACTTGGAGTGGAAAAGATATTTAGTTTATACCTAGAGAAGGAGAGGAAGTATTTGAAGGCACTCGCTCAGTTCAGTTGTACTTGTAGACAGAGATTCTTTAAGAAGTAAGGAGACAACCATTGCTGGTTTATGGTTGAAGCTTGAATAACTTCTCATAACAAAGAGTCCAACAAATCGGTTATACGTTAGTACAACTTGGATAAATTACCAAAAGGTAAGGTTGTTAAACTACACCTTGAAAAATTAAGGGAGATTATCAATGATTTAGAAAATCTTGATGTTAAAACCAATGACGAGGATTTGGCTATGCTTTTGTTAGACCATCTGCCACCATCATATAATAGTTTTCGTGGCACTATGCCTTATGGAAATGATGCTATTACCTTGGATGAAGTTTGTTCTAGTTTGTTGGCTAGAGAAAGAATGGACACTTCAAGGCATGAAGAACATGGAGAAGGTTAATATATAAGAGCCAGATTGATTGAAAGGAACAATGAAAGAAGTTCACAAGCGAGGTCCAAGTCAAAACATCGAAATCTATGCTCTAACTATTGTAAAAAGCAAGGTTATATTAAGGATGATTGTCTCAAACTAAGAAAAAGAATCAGAAATAAGACAATAGAGGCAAGAACATGCAGAAATCGTCAGACGAGGCTAGTATTGCTACCCATGAAGATGACTTTAGTCTAGTGGCTGATACCACAAAGAAGAGTGCAGAAGTTTATGTGGTAGCTCATGTTGATAATGACTGAAGTCGCGAATGGACCATGGATTTTGCTTGCTCATTCCATTTGACTCCTGACAAGGATTGGTTTCACACATATAAACTGCTCGATCAAGGAATAGTAATGGTGGAGAATGACAACACTTGTAGGATTGCGGGTATAGGAAGTATAAAAGTTCATATGCAAGATGGGATAGTGAGAATATTATCAGATGTAAGGCATGTCCCTGATATGAAGAGATATTTGATCTCTCTAAGCACCTTAGAAGATAATGGTTGTAAGTTCATCGGAAGGAATGGTTCGCTGAAGATCATCAGAGGATCCCTAGTAGTCATGAAGGGCTATTGGAAAGGGAAACTCTACATTTTGAATGGAAAGACCGTTGAAGGCCAGTCTACAGTTGTTGAATTATCTATGTCTAATGAAGAAGTAACAAAATTATGGCGCACGCGGTTAGGCCTTATGAGCGAGAGAGGCCTTTTCGAATTGAGCAAGCAATGATTACTTGGAGACCAAAAGGTTAGTAAACTAGATTTTTGTAACATTGCTTACTTGGTAAACAAAAGAAGATTTCTTTTGTTACTCCTGAAAAACACAATACTAAAGGAACTCTTGATTACATCCATGCTGATGTTTGGGGGTCATCTCGTGAGACATCTCTTGGCGGTGCTCATTATATGGTGACTTTCATTGATGATTTTTCAAGGAAAGTTTGGGCATAAGCATAAAAGTGAAGCCTTTACTACTTTCAAAGAATGGAAGACCATGATTGAGAAACAAACCAGGAAGCAAGTGAAACGGTTAAGAACAGATAATGACTTGGAATTCTGTTCAGGAGAACTCAATCAGTATTGTAAAGATCAGGGAATTGTGCATCAATTGACCATTCCAAATACCCCACAACAAAATGGTGTGGCTGAACAGATGAACAAAACCTTATTAGAAAGGGCGAGGTGCATGCTTTTGAACTTTAGACTGGGAAAAAGTTTTGGGCAAAGGCGGTGTCAACAACTTGTTTTCTATTGAACAAATCTCCTCATACATTTATTAGTTTAAGATACCTGAAGAAGTTTGGTCAGGTAAACTGGCAAATTATGGCAACATTCAAGTATTTGAATGTCCAGCTTATGCACTTGTAAGTGAAGGGAAGTTAGAACCTAGATCAATCAAATGTGTCTTTCTTGGATAAACTCCAGGAGTTAAAGGGTATAGATTATAGAATTCATAAACTTCCAAAGTTTTCACATCCATGTTTGATAAGGCATTTATGCTACATCAAAATGAGGAACTGACTGTTCCCAATGTTGTTGACAATAACATTGAGAAGAATGAGATTGGAAGTAAGGTGAAGATCCAAATACATTCTAAGAGCCATGATCAAGATGTTAAAGATACCCAAGTTAAGATGGAGCAACAAGCTAATATGAATAATGTTCAGCCATCTCGTTCTATTCCAATTGATCGCCCTCGTCATTTCAATCAAGGTGTACCTCGATAGAGGTTGATTGAGGAAGTAGACTTTGTTAGGTTTGTTTTTGTAGATATTGAGGAGATAAAGAGTTGCTTTGAGTCTGTTAGTTATAAGGATGCAACTACCTATCCAAATTTTAATAATTGGGTTGTGGCTATGCAAGAAGAAATGGAATCATTTCAAAAGAATGACACTTGTATTCTAGCAAAATTACGGAAAGGTAAAAGAACAATCAAGTGTAAATGAATGTTCAAGAAAAAGGACGAAATTTTTGAAATTGAAGAACCGAGGTATAAAGCTAGACTTGTTGCTAAAGGATTTAGTCAGGTACCAGGAGTTGACTTTAATGACATTTATTCACTCATTGTGAAACATAGTTTCATTAGACTAATTCTTGGTCTTATTTCATCTAATGACCTTGAATTAGAGCAATTAAATATTAAAATAACATTCCTGCATGGTGATTTAGAAGAAGAAATTTACACGCTGCAAGTCGAAGATTTTTAGGTTCAGGGCAAGGAGGACCATGTTTGTAAACTCCAGAAGTTGTTGTATGGTTTTAAGCAATCACCGCGACAATGGTATAAACGTTTTGATATGTTTATTTTAAATCTTGGTTTCAGGAGAAGCAATTCAGACTCTTGTGTTTACATGAGATCAGTTGGCGATGGTTCCTTCAAGTATTTACTACTTTATGTGGATGACATGCTCATCGCAGCTAGGAGCAAGTCAAAATTTGCCATTATTAAGGTACAATTAAGTGCATAATTTGAAATGAAGGATCTACGTGCAACAAAATGCATCTTAGGTATAGAGATCAGGCGTGATCATAAGGCCAAGAAGCTTTATCTTTCTTAGGAGGGTTATGTACACAAAGTTCTTGAGAGGTTTGGTATGTGCAAAGCCAAACCAGTTACGATACCTCTTGCTGCACACTTCAAGTTGTTGCCTCGACAATGTCCGACCTCAGATGGAGAAATTGAGAAAATGAAGAAGATAACATATGCTAGTGCTATTGGGAGCATGACACAGCGAAAGTAATTAGGTAGAGATTTTAGGTTAATATCAGAACCAAATCTAAGCATAAATCTTATGATTTAATAAACAAGAGAAACTCTCTCTCTCAGGAAAACTTCATGCAGAAACTTTATTAAAATAATACTCTTTGGGCTGCTTAAAACATATGTTAACCCTCCCTTTTATATAGTATATACGAGTCCTAATTCTAGTAGGAAAAGGATTGATTGAAATCCTTTTCTAAAGCTAACTTATTTCTTTTCTTGCTGGACAAGAAAACCTTCCTAACTAGGAAACTTAAAATAAAATAAAACAGAAACAAATCCTAATCGATATAGGAATCATAACAAATCCTTATCCTAATGGATATATGACAACATAACATATCCTTATAGATTCAATCCTTTATTAGAGCATTATGTACGCGATGGTTTGCACATGCCGTTAGCGTGGTGAGTTGTTACATAGCTAATCCAGGAAAGTAGCATTGGCAGGCAGTGAAGTGGATATTAAGGTATCTCAAAGGTATGTCTATAACTTGTCTTGAGTTTGGAAATTCTATAGCTAGAATGGTTGGATATGTAGATTTAGATTTTGCGGGTGATCTTGATACTCGACGATCCACATTTTGTAATCATTTTTACTTTTAGTGGTTCTGCTATAAGTTGGAAAGCTTGTTTGCAAGCTACAATAGCTCTTTCAACTACAGGAGATGAATATATGGCAATCACTAAAGCAATGAAGGAAGCAATTTGGCTGAGAAGTATCTATGTAGAGCTTACTCAAGATGATCATAGATTGGAGATATATTGTGATACTCAGAGTGCTATTTTCTTAACAAAAGAAGTCATTGCAAAAGGTGATATTATGGTTGTGAAGGTTAGTATGCTAGATAATGCTGCTGATATGATGACAAAGACTCTTCCTATATCTAAGTTCCAACAATGCTTGGACTTGGTTAATCTTGTTTCTTGAGTATCGTTCGATTTGGCAACAGTCGTGAAGTTTGAATGGGGACGTTACAATTCAGTCTACTCAATTTCGTTTCAAGGTGGAGAATTGTTTATTTGCAACAAAATTGATGCAAGGTGGAGATTGTTATGTTTGCCTCAATTTTGTATGTTAGCCTTCATCTCACATTATTTATGGAAAAATGCCTCAAGTCTTTGGCCTCTTATATATATGATCTTTGTCCCATATTGGCTAGATAGCATAAGCCTTTTGTCTTTAACTCCTATATAAGGAGTCGAGTGGTGGCTTTTAAAAGATAAGTTACTATTTGGTGGAGGTTAATAATACAAGTGTTTAGTCACCCGATTTGTAAGAGAGCTTTTATACTTCTCCTTCATAGTGAAGAGTTTTTTGGCTTGTCGCCTTAGGTTTTTTCTCGTTTTGGGCTTTTCCTCGTAAGTTCTTGTGTCCCTTTTACTTTGTGTTTGCATTTAAAATTCTTGCTACCGTTAGGTGTTATTTGGTGTTGTTTTTTATTTGCTTTTTTTTCAATATAATTCCTTTAGGTTTTAGCCATTATAACATATAATAACTTAATTCAAAATTTAAATTCGAACTGAATTAAATCAATAATTTATTATAGTTATTTTAAATTAATATTCTAAGTCAAATTTAATCGATTCAAATTAAATTTAAAAAATTAGTTTAGTTATTATCATCATTAATAAATTAATCAATCAACACCAAGTTGGACACCAAGTTGAAATCTTGCTGAGCTACGGGATTTAGAAAGGTCCGATAGTACATAGTCTTACTCTTGCTTAATAGAGAGACTAATTGAGTTATTATATATGTGTATTTTTTAATAATTTAAAAATTAAGAATTTTTTAAAGTTAATTAACTTATAGAAGAGTTATATATCTTTTATCATATATTTATAACGTTATATGACACTTTTGTATTCGTTATACTTATACCCACATTATAATATAAATTTACTAAAAAATATTATCAAGGGGTAATGTCATATAGTAATTTTTTTTTGGCTTCAATTTTATTAGCTAACATAAATAAATAATAGAAATGAAGATTAATAATAATAATTTTATATAATTAATAATGCATTGTATATAATTAATAATAATAATTTTTAATTTTTAATTTTTAATGAAAATAGAAAATATATAAAAATTATTGTTTAATTATTTGAATATATTTCTATATAAATAAAAATATAAATAAATTATTTTTAAATATAAATCACATAGAATAAAATAAAATAAATTAAATTAAATAATTGATAATAATATTTTTATATAATAAATAATAAATTGAATATAATTAATAATAAAATAATAAACCTCTTGCAACAATCATTTTAATATAAGGGGTATAATAGTTATTTATTATACATTACATTCCATATCATCCATCTTCTAAACAATATTTTATTACATTACATTATGAATTCTTCCACCCCTAAATTACATTTTATTTCATTATAAATCGTTCTGTTCTCTTATCATTCAAATTTAATGCACCAAATGACATGTTAATGCTTTCATATCCAAGATTATCTTCCAAATCTAAATCATTCACATCAACCAAATTCGGTTCTTCAGAAACCCAATCCGCCAAAAGATTAATATTATCAATGACAATTGGATCAGTTGAACTACTTGTACTATTAAGACTCCTAGTAAACAACTAAATTTAATTATTAGAAAATTATAAGAATTTATATCGAAATTAATAATGATAATAATGAAAATAACATACCTTTCCCGAAGCTTTAAATTGTAATGAACAAAAACTAAGTCATTCATCCTCTTATGCTCTAATCTATTCCTTTTCTTTGAGTAGATAAATTCAAATGTGCTTCAGTTTCGTTCACAGCTAGTTGCACTCACACATTTACTTAAAATTCGAATCGTAAACATTTTCAATTTTGGAACACCATTTCTGAATTGATCCCACCAAGAAACTGTAAGTTATAAGATAACAAAAATAGTGTTATAAACAACATAAAGTGATAATTAATTTTCAACAAATAAGAAAAAGGAAATAAATGATACCTGAATAAAGTTTTCATTTTTGTTGAATAGCAATCGTCATTTCAAAATCTCCATAAGATAACTTGTAAAGCTCAATTTTTGAGCTTAAAAGATCTTGTGTCACGTCAATTCTAATAATTGTTGTAATTGTTAAAAGCATTCCTCTATAAACTTCAGCTTGCTTTGTAAGATCCAGTCTAAAATATACATTAGGATTAAAAAATGCCCCAGCTGTAAATAATGAAGAAGAAATTTGTCTTTCCCTTCTCTCATTAATGATTGAAAGATAAGAGCTAACCAAATTGAGAGTAGATATTTGTAACTCGAGAAAGTGTAATATCAATTCTTGGGAGATCTTGCCAATCATGTTTAATATACCTAGTCTAGGTTAGTTAAATTATAAAATTAAAAGTAATACTAAAGGAATTACTTGTTTAAACATTAGTATTAGATAAAATTCTCTTGAGATATTTTTTGTTGGTATTTATTTTCTTAGTTACCAGTTTAGGCTTTGTTTTATTTATATATCTTTAATCAAATTTTATCAACATCATTTTTTATTACTTTAGCTCATACTAATTAGTAGTTTTAGGTTTTCTAATCCACGCAACTTCCTTTAAGAATAACTCTTACTTACCACTGTATTACTTGCTAATGAAAGATGTACTTATTGTAGTTGTGGGTCATATATTAACAATATGAAAATTTATAGCCAGATAGAACATAAACCTATCAAGTTTCTAGTACCATTGTTGAGGAAGCAACTGATTTTTAAAAGATCCGTTAAATAGTTTTTAGTCTTGTATATTTATTATTTATTTTTCTTTGTGTTTATTTCACTTTGAATTTAGGTGTGCTTGGTATATGATAAGAAAGGACATTTTTGTGGTCTTAGAAAAAGCTTGAAAAAACACTTTGATAGAATTAAAGAGAATGGATTAAACAAGAAACTAGAGACACATTAGACATATAACCTAAAACCAGTAAGATATAAACAAAACAATGATGGAGTACGCCCAAACAAGTCTTATATGGACATAATATAGCATTGTAAGGCCAATGACTAAAACAAAGTCTCAGCATTTTTAATAAGGCCAGATGTATCAATATATTTTAAAAACATAAAGTCATTTGAAGAATAAACCAAAAAATTTATAATAGGCTCTTGTCTCCTATTTGTCAAACCATCACATATAATTGAACATCCATAAGTACCCCAATTCAATATTCTTTCAGCCAAATAATTTATAATTTCAGAAATAACACAACTCAAAAGTTTATCTCTTAAGTCGTCAATCGATGACCCTTTGTATCCTGGACCATAAGAGACTATTGCATCCATCATAGGTTGATAATAATAAGATTGAGAAGCATTTGAATGACGAACCTATATCATACCACCATCTAGCTACTGCCATATCGACATTGTGAGCCGCATCTCTTGATTGCATTGCACTACGAATTAAAGGTTGAGCTTCAGGAGATGTTCGTGGTGTAAAGAAACTAGTCACCTGCCTTCTGCTCTTCCTCACATCAGATTCTTTATGATCCTGAGATGGAACACTATCATTATCACTACCACCACCACTAACACTAACACTACCACCTTCAAAATTTCCATAATCACCACGAAAACCAAAAAACGAACTTCCACTACCAATTTTAAAATTCAATCTTTTCCTTCCATCTCTCTCAAATTGATATTCATTAAGCAATGTTTTCATATGTCACTTCACACATAGTTGTTATATCTGTAGTGCCTTAGCCCTAAATCAGTTAATTAATTTCAAAGCCTTAAAGAAAAAGAGCCTTCGAGCCTGTATTTTCAAATGAAAAAAACCCCAAATTTGTTAAAATTTTGGTCACATAGTTAGGAATAGTCAGGGCCTGAATCTAGTCCAAGTCTAATTTAAAATGAATTGAACTATAAAAGAATCATATATTTATATGATACTTTTGTATTCCTTAAACCTACATTATAATATAAAGTTACTTAAAACTTCAAATTTATTAGCTAACGTAAATAAATAATCGAAATGGATATCATGTTACGAAAAAACTCAAAAAAGGAGAGAAGATTTGGATAGAGAGTGAGTGGAATACGTGTCCTAATATGATCTTCATATATTGATTAATTATAAAAAGTTCCTTAGATGCTAATTGCAATCATGTATAAATTCAAGTTATTGGAAATTAATTAATTAATTAAGAACTTTCACCTAAATTGATTGATTGATTTGTTAACTTTATAAGATGGCTAACCAATGATCCATCTCATTTATACCAAAAGAATGTGACCTTCTTTCTATTAAAATTAGAATCTCTTAAATCAACCTATGATCACATATCAAAAGTGGAGACAATTCTTAATTAATTGTGTATCCAAAAAGACTATGTTAATTAGATGATGAAATTGAACGAGTTCTTTTGGCTTTAACTTAAATTTTTTTGGTAGATTAATTGAGATTATAATGTTTTGAAAATTGGATTAAAAATTAGATTCATAATATAATTTTTAAGATTTAAAGGTTTAATTAGTATTAGACTATGATTAAGATAAATTAAAAATCGATTGATTGAAAATGTTTACAAATTAATCTGATTTTTTAATTATTATAAATTATTCGAGTAGTTGGTGAAATTTCGTTGTCTCGGACCAAACCAAACCTTTGGATGTGTACGATGTATTGGTAAGGAGTTTTGATTGTTTTCTGACGGCCCATGCTGAGTCAGTTCGACGTGTCGACGTGCTACGTTGGCCTCTGCTTTCGCTTTTGGTACGACTTAACCATCTTTTTGGTTTAACCTTTGAAGCATTAGGAGACAAAAATTTATGACTAATCAACATCCACGCTGTAATATATAATCATTATAATTTATTTACAAAACTCTAAAGAGTTGCATAAAAGAAAATTTTAAATTATTAATTAAAATTTTAAAATGTATACAACCCAAATTAATTGTTAATATGATTATAGAATCATCTAACTCAAGAAATAGTATAGAGTAATTACTTTGCATTGTGCACATTTTACAAGGAAAGTAATCTAAAAGGCGAAAAGTAGATCATCGATCTGGAACTGAAGATGGCAGCCCATGTGAATATCAACTTTATATATATTAATGTCTTTTACGAGCAAAGCCTTTTCTTTTTTTTTTCATGAAAATAATATTTAAGAAAGCGTATAATTCAACTAAATTAGCTTTAGCTCATATATATGTTAATTATTAAGAAAAATAAAACGATGGATAAGCTGTTAGAGTGTCCCATATTATCTAGACATGAAAATGTTAAACAGTTTATAAATAGTAAGGGTTAACTATCCAAATGGACAATGGTTGACCCAAGTCAAATTCTTGTTAGTGGATTCTACACTCTGCTCATATTTAAAAATTCAATATGGTATCAGAGCAGGTTTGGCTCGGATTCTTAATTTTTCGGTTATCCGTCTGGATGTCCAGTCTCAGCGGCCCGGTCCGGTTACCGCTGCGTATATTTCAAGTGACAAATAGATGTTCAGCCCTAGTTGCAACTTGAGGGGGAGTGTTAGAGCGTCCCATATTACCTAGACATGAAAATATTAAAGGGTTTATAAGTGATAAGAGTTGGACGATGATTAACTTAAGCGTAATTCTTGTTAATTAACTCTACCCTTTGCACGTATTTAAAAATTCAATATACGCAATTAAAATCATAAAGCATTGAGAGGTCAGTGTCTATAAAATTATTGAGATAAACCGAACATATTAACATACCACATGCATCTGACACATCACCGGAATGGAAAACCCCACCACCACCAACCACCGTAGTCGGTGGATTATCAATATCATGCAAAAGTAAACCCAAAGTATATTCCTGACCCTTTTTAAATCAGTGCCTTGGCTTCCTAAATTCACCCCCTTCTTTCTATAAATCCGCCAACTCTGCTCCATTTTCTTTCCCTCTCCTCCCCCTTTCATCAACTTCTGAACTTAGCTTCTTTCTGCATTTCTTAAGCCACTTTCCATGTGCTTTGGAATCACATTCTTTCGTTAGATAAACTTCTCTCTACTCTTCACTATTCCTCCTTCGCTTTCCTTCTTCTCTGCTGATTGAAGCGAACATGGGTGAAGAAGCTAAACAGGTGAGGTTACTTCTGCAACTTCTGGTGTTTTTACTATTTATCTTATGTTCCATGTTGTGCTTGTGTCCGATCTGATACTACGTAAGTTGTTGTTAATATGCATGCATGCAGGAGGCATCAAAACCAGAGGTGGAGGATAAAAAGGAAGAGAAGTGGACGGAAGAGAAACCAAAGCCACCAGCTCCCTGTGTCCTGTTCGTGGATCTGCATTGCGTGGGATGTGCAAAGAAGATAGAGAAGTCTATCACCAAGATCAGAGGTTAGTTTTTAACTCTTTGTCTCGTCCCGGTCCTGATCTCTTCAGTCTTCTTTTCACTTTCATCAGAAATTTGATACCCTTTTGATATGAAATGCAGGAGTGGAAGGAGTAGTAATAGACATGGCTCAGAACCAAGTAACAATAAAAGGGATAATCGAACCTCAGGCAATTTGTAACAGAATCATGAAGAAAACCAAGAGAAGAGCAAAAGTGTTGTCTCCAATTCCTGAAGCCGAGAGTGATCCAATTCCCCAAGTTGTCACTTCACAGGTTTCACGTCCTCGGATTCATTACCATCCAGTTTTTGAGATAATTATAAGAGTATTAATTATAGAAGAAAAGAGATTAGTTAACATGTTTTGGTTTCTGGAAAATGGCAGGTTAGTGGGTCGACGACTGTGGAGCTTAATGTTAGCATGCATTGCGAGGCTTGTGCTGAGCAACTCAAGAAAAAGATACTCAAAATGAGAGGTAGGCAAGCAACCAAGCTCTTTTGATGGTGAATTTTTCTTGAACGAGCAATTTCTAATCTTGGAATATGTGATGATAATGACTACATTAACAGGAGTTCAAGCAGCTACCACAGAGTTTAGCACTGGGAAAGTCACAGTGTCAGGGACAATGGACGCAAGCAAGCTGGTTGATTATGTATATAGACGGACCAAGAAGCAAGCTCGAATCATCCCACAACCGGAGCCCGAAGAAGAAGCCAAACCACCACCACCAGCACCAGAAGAAGAAGCCAAACCAGCCGAAGAGACAAAGAAAGAAGCAGAGGGTAAACCTCCAGAAGAAGAAGGCAAAACGGAAACAACAACAATAAGCAACCTCGAGAACGATGATAAGGCGGCGAAGAAACCAGAGGAGCAGGAGGAGAGTGTGAGCAGCATAGTTGATGAGGAAAGTATCAAGAGAATGATGAACTACTACAACCATCCACTTTACGTAATCGAAATAATTCCACCTCCACAGATCTTCAGCGACGAGAATCCCAATGCTTGTTCCATTTCATAAATGATCAACAAGTTGTTACTGTATCTGATGAGGATGAGAGTTCTATTTTATACTCATCTCCATTAGAGCACTGGACATGGATGAACTCTTCAGTAGTACTGTTACGAGGCACAATCCTATGCTTATTCAACATATTAATGATTATTGAACTATATTTTTGCATACATTGTTCTATTTTAAAAAAAAAATTATTTGCACTTCAAATACTTTAATGAATGGTACATTTAAGTTTGCTAATTAACAAAAAAACAAACAGCTAATTAAATATTCTAAAACATTTAATTAATGAATTAAAAGAGTTTAAATAGCAATATTAAAGAGAGAATGAAGGTAAAATGAAATAATAATGTTTTTAATATTATTTATTATATTATGAGATTCAAGGTTATAAATAGTAATAATAAAATTTTATTCAAAATAAATAAATATTAAGAAATAAAATAATTAATAATGTAATATTAATGAATAAAATAACATCTATTGAAATTGTTATTTAGAATAAATATTACTGAAAAATAAAAATGAGTAATAAATGATACTAGTTAATTTGAATTTAGTATAATTAATCTTCACTTGTTATAAATTATTCTTAATATTGTTAAATAAAATTAATTATTAGTCAATCTAATTTTTGTTAGAGATATTAACAAATATAAAACTTTATATCCAAACATAAAGTGAAAAAGAAATCCAATTGATTAATTTATCAATTCAATTAATGTGTGATAACTTTATAAATAATTATTATTTACAAATTACTCAGCCTTTGTTGGGATCCTTAATTGCACAAATGAAAGGAAAGGAAATATTGAGGGGAAAAGAAAAGAAAAGAATAGAAGAGAAATGTGATTTTCTTTCTCTTGTTTGTTTTCTTAATTTATCAAAGGAAGGAATTGAATGGAAGAAAATTTTGTAAGATTTTTATGCTCTTGATTATAGAACTTGTTTATCTTTACTTATTAGATTTAATAAGGATATAATGGTAATTTACTTATAGTAAGGTTATCTTGTCTTCCATTTCTCCTCCTTTCCCACCAATTTGGTGGGAAATGTTTTTAGACCAAATTTTTCTCCCTTTTCCCTCCATTCTCTCCCTTTTTCTTTGCTTAATTTTATCCAAATAATGGAAACAAAAAGAAATACAATTCCCTTTCTTTCTTTTCCCTTTCTTTCCTTCCATCCAAACAAAGGCTCAATTTTTTTTGAAAAAAATGAAGGAAAAAGTACCCACAAGTAAGTAACAATTCCAATATCCTCGAAATTTCACACGTAATGTGTGTATAGAAGAAAAGCAGTATCCTCATATTTGCCTCGTCATCCCTTTAGATTGATGAAGAGATAATTAATAAATCTAATTATTAGTGGTTGTGATTGGGCAGAACACATGAGAAAGTGGAGATCACACGTCAAAAGGACTCCAGCAGACAAGAATCTCATATATATCCACAAAATTTTCAGAGCAATCACAGTCTTTTTGTCCTCTAGTTTCACTCATTTGGATTTTCAAAAAGATGGTTTGGACTTTGGAGTTTATTTAATCTTATATCACGAAAATTTTATTTAGACCATAAGCATGCTAAAAGAGAGAAGAAAAAGAGGGCACATGTACGTGTACATTACCCTTTTTGACGTTAGAAAAGTAGCTTTACTCGCTACTCTTGACATTGGATTGCTTCCCAATTTCCAACTTTTCTCACACTTTTTCCTTTCTCGTAAGCCAAACACCTCACATGGGTTCCATACTATACTATCCAATGTATGTGTACAAAGAAAAGGATAGATCCACTTTTCACTTCTTCACCAAGAAAACATAACATGTAATTGCTGACTCTTCTTTGCACATATCCAAGTCACACGATTTGACCCTCCAAATCACATATATATATATAAACCATCCGACTTCCACCTCAATCGACTTGAATGTATAAGTTCATCTTGCAGACATATGATGAAAAGAAAGAAAGGGAAAAAAAAGCAGTAATTAAGAACAATCTTCTTTCCTCCTCGAAGATTCCAAGCTTAACTCAAAGATCTGCATATATGCAGATCAAATCAAAGTGACCAACTGGTTTCTGGATAGATAGATATATACGTAGAATCTGAAAGAAGAACACGGGTTGGTTGGTTGGTGTTTAGTTTGGACGACGTGTTATTAAGTTGTGATGGCGAACATGCAAATCATTCCAGCTTCCAAGAATGTGGAGGCACAGCTAGTGGAGATGATGGTTCCTCTATATTCCTATGGATGCGAGAAGAAAGTGAAGAAAACCTTATCCAATCTCAAAGGTAACAACACAACTAACATGTTTTCACATGAAATAACTCAGCTCTTTCCTTATTACATCATCATTGTAAAATTTGCAGGAATTTACTCGGTGAATGTAGATTACAGTCAACAGAAGGTGACGGTATGGGGAATATGTAACAAGTATGATGTTCTAGCAACGATAAAGAGCAAGAGAAAAGAAGCCCGGTTTTGGAATCTTGAAGATAAGACTATTACTGATGACGATGATCAAATGGAAGAAGAATCTAATAAGACTCTAATCAAGGCTCGGTCCCTGAGCTTGAATTGGAAATCCTGGAGTTGGACAAAGGTGTTCACTCGATCCTATTCCTTCTAATGCCATGTTGAATGGAATGTTCAACTACTTGCTACTAATTCATCATGTTTCTCTTTGTTTTTTCATTTGTAAATATATATATATATATGTATTAATCATTCTTCTTCTTCTTCTTTTTCTTCTCTTTGTCGGTGTCATCTTCATTCTTTGAACCTAGACATGGAGAATATCGCATGTATATAGTCAAAGGTACAGTGAAAACCATGGCAGGAACAGAAAGGTGTTAGAATTTGACCATTTTGGAATCATAATGAATATAAGAGGAACTGGAAAACTTTAGAGATCACAATCTTTACTCATATTTAGGTTTCACAATAAAAAGTTGGGTATCTACAGTAAAATCCATCCAATTATATGAGTGGCATCCTTGAGAAGTTTATTTGGCTTCCAAGGCAGAAAGCTCTCTTATCTTCTGTTACCAACCAAGCTCGAAACCTTCCATTAGAAATTTTTTAGTGACGATGATAAAGGTGACAAGCGCGGCTGTGTTATTGAGAGAATATACCATCTTTACGAGTTGAATCTTCTATTCAATATTATTGAATTTTATTTTGTTTTATGAATCTCAGCTATTTATTTATGTGAGCTTTGTGTAAATCCCGTATAAATAAATGTAAGACTCACGTAAATAAATAACTGAGATTTATAAAACAAAATAAAATATTATAATATTAAACGGAGAATCTCGTCTCCTGCACAGCACCCGTTTCCCTGAAAGAAGAATCATCCGATGTGTTCGTGAAATCATCAGTTCTCGTCGAACTAATTTCTGATCATCTCCCATAATATTATCTATGACGACTCGATGTGTTAATAAGACCAAGTCAACTTCTCGGTATCATACGTCACTGAAATTGACACCTTATCATCAATGTGGTTGCGTGAGAGAATATAAATAAGAAGAAAATACGACCAATTGGTCTTGTTAAAATCAATCAATTAGTTACTACAACAATGTTTTAATTAAAAATTTGTTAAAATATGAAATTTGGGGATTATTTTCGAAAATTATTTATTTATAAGACCAAATCAACTCCGTATCATATGTTATCATCTGTGTGGCTGCGTGAAAGAGTATAAACAAGAAGAAAATATGACCAGTTGGATTACTACAACAATTTATCAATAAAATTTTTGTTAAAATACTAAATTTGTTTTTTGCAAGCCAAATCAATGGCTTATCCTTTGATTGGATTTCAAGATTAGGTAATATGGTTGTTCATTCTCTCCCAAGGCTGACCATGTTTGATCCTAATCTAATGTTCTCGAGTTCTATTTCTTATTTTCTTGGTAATGTACTTGATTATGATGTTTCCAATCCTAGCACAAGACTTTAGTACGAGTAATTGAGTAGACTTTTTGAATATGGGTTAGTATATCCGTACTTTGTACGTTATATTAGTTAAACGAAAGATTTATTTTAAAAAAACTAAGTAATTTATAAATTAATATACAAATATTTAAAAATAATACATATGTGAATCAATATTCATAAAAATCTATTATTGAGTAGAATTTAGTGAATTTTCATTACTATAAGTAATTTGTATTTATAGGTAAGTCAAATCTTAGTTAATTAATTATTTTTTGAAGAAAACAAAAAGAATAAAATAGGTTTTGGAGGACGTAGTCTATACGAAATAATAAATGCAAAACGTGTGGGCCTCCTTTTCTAATATAGCGTAAAAAAAGGTCCTTTTTAAAAAATTTATTATATATTTAAATCATTTTGTAATTTCTTCTTTATGTTGTATTGTATTTGTATGTGTATGTATATGTATTTTTTGGGGAAATAAATATCTCATTATTTTCCGCATAAATAAACAAAGACCAGAGACACTGTGTCTGTGCGCGTGTTAGCGTGTTGGTTACTACTTCCTCTCTTCAGCGATCGTCTTTTCCTCTCATCTGGTAAATCTACTTCATTTTTGTTTCTTTATGCCAAAAAGTTCGTATTTTGATGTTGTTTCCTATGAAATTCGGTTGAAGTTTCTGTCTTTGGTGTCAGATTCTTTTTGGTGAGGTTGTTTCGTTGTTTTTGGTGAACCGATTAGCTTGATTGTGTAAATTTTAATTAATCAGGCAGGCAGGCAGGCTGCTGCTGCTGTTGTTGTTGTTGAAGGGGGCAGGAATTGAATTGATGAGATGATGACTATGGGTACTAATGGGTATTGCACCAATGGAGGAGGATCTTCGTCTTCCTCTTCAAACTTGTCTGCCTTAGCTCCACCTTTCTCTGTCGATACCTCCTCTCTCAAACCTAATGTCATTCACTACTCTGGTTCATCGTATTCTGTCAACACCTCCAATCCTAATCCGAATCCTTCAAATTTCCTCGATTCTCAGCATCCGAATTTCAATCCTGTTGTTGTTCGTGTTACTGATACATCAAATTCTGTCAACAACTTCAATCCTAATCCTGATCCTCATCCTCACCCTCCCAATTCCCTCTACTCTCACCAGCCGAATTTCTTCACTTCATCCACTCCATATTCATACTCATCTTCAATCCCTTATGATGTGGACCCTTTTTCTTCTGCTCCAAGTGATGCTATTGCGTATGCCCATAACCCCACTACTCATGTTGATTCCAATCCGTATTACCTTTCCTATGTCTCCTCTACCATCGGTGATTATGCCCTTCCCCATCAATTTGGCTACGATTTGTTGTCTACTTCTCAGGTTACAACATCCAGTGGATCCATTGCCGATGACTACAGTCAAAGCCTGCCTGCTCTCAAGCACAAATCTAACTGGGGTTACTTTTGGGAGGGTTTTCCAGATTGGAAGCAGAATGAAGCTGTGCTAACTGATGCCAATTTTTACTCTATTGACAATAACGGGAACCCAGGTGCCTTCAATCTCTCTCCCAGTTTACCTTTTCCACATGACATTATATGGACGATATAAGTTTGTGCATGAGGTCCATCCTAATTGAGTTTACACCTATTTTAAAGGAATAATCAATTTACACAAGATTTGACTTTTAGAAGTGACATAATGGAATTCATTTCTTTTGTTCCCCATTAGTTCTGCGTTGTTAGTTGGTGATTTGGAAATAAACCTCTTTGTCATGCTACTGATCTTTAAACTTCTATTCTTCTGGTGAAGAATCTTATTCTTATTTTATAAAAGCTATTTTACATGAAAATCTTGAAAGTATTGGACAGAAAACAATAGTTTTAAGGTGTACGAGTGGTGTTCGTCCCAATCTCATGATGCCTTTAGACAGTCTATTTCACCCTTAGCATGGACTATTATTGCTTTTTATTAGCTAGCTCTCAACATATTCTTTCCTTGATTTTAGCTTTAAGATTTGGACTTATGAAGTTTGAAGAATGAGTAAGCAAATGTTAGTTGAGCAGTCTTACCAGGATAATGGCCTACGTATTTTGTTCTAATTTGTATCTTTGTATTTCAGGATTTCGTTCTTCCATGGGCACGGGCACATTTGAAGAGACTCTACATGGCATTGATATGATTGGTAGCCAAATACACATTGAACCTGCAACAGCTCATTTAGATTATGACTCCATTTTAGGTGACAATGTCAGCGTCACTCCTCCCAGTTATTCTACATTTTCAACCTGGGAATCTTCTGCAGTTGTTCCTGAAGTTTATCCTCAGATGCCATCCACAAAATCAGTCAATTCCAGGTTCTATGAAATACTAAGTGGCGGTTCATATGACCAATACTCAACAATGTCTAACACTAATTCAAATGGAAGTGGACTATTGTTGCAGTCTCCTTCTGCTTTTGTGGTTACACCACCGGTTCAAAGTATCTATCCTAATATTGGAACTGGAAATGGTCAGGAGAATAAGGATATTGCTGTCAACAATCCATCTACGCTGAAGGAACTTCATTTATCTAAAAGCTCTGAAGACAATGTTCTTTATGGTATTAACCCTGTGTTTCACCTGGAACAAAATGATCATCCATTAGCAGAATTTTCCTCAAAAAATAATGAAGGGATTACTTGCAACAAAAATGCGTTCAGGGCCACATTGGATCATTTATTTGAAGAAAAACCCAGCTCTCAATCACATAATATTCGCTTGGATTCCTTGAATTTGGCAATTAACAATGAAGTCATTGGTTCTGTGAAAAACTCCCCTGAGAGTGTGGACCATTATAATCCTGCTGTGGATTCGCCGTGCTGGAAAGGGGCCTTGCCTTCCAGTTTATCTCCATTTGAAGGTGCTCAAGCTCAACCTCTTCAAATTATGAGAAAATCAGATACAGCAAAAGTAACGTTTGAAAAATCAAGTGAAAGTATGCTTAACTGTGATAATCCAGAAAATTATCTTATTCCTTCACCAAAGAGGCCTTCAGTTGCTGATACATTATTCAAACAAGTAATTGACATTCACACAGAATCTGGGAACCATCTTCCAAACTGTACCTATTGCCACGGGGTTCAAATTTTTGATGATCTAGCTGGATCAAGGAAAGAATGCACCCTTTCAAACAAATCAATAGGCAGTTCTTGTCATCAAGGTCTTCATACCGAGGTGCAAGATCATGAAGGAGAGAAATGTACACTGAGGGAAAAAATTTCACCGGGCAATGCTTTTGTGGATATGGGGATAAAACCCAATGACGATGATGTTTCATCATGTATGGCATCTAATATTGCAAAAGATACCATGTCTTCTTCAGCTTCAGCTGGAGATGCTCCGACTAGGTTGATCAAATCTCATGATGGTGACTCAACATCCGAGGTGTATGTTCAAAATCTGGTTAAAACAATGCATAATCTCTCAGAAATGCTGCTATTTCAATGTTCAAGAAATGCATTAAAATTGAAGGTTGAAGATATTCTCCTTCTTAAAGATGCAATCAACAATCTAGGTTCTTGCATATCAAAGACTGGACAAAGAATGACTTCAGGACAGGTCCCATTGATAAACAGACGAAGTATTTCACAGTTTGATGAAAAGGTATCTACCCTCCAACAGGTATACAACATTTTATTCCAGCCCTCATTCTTACTTCCTTTGGTAGATAGGGAAGCTGCTTTAGCCTTTAGGGTCATTGAATGCTGAAATTTAAAGAAAAATTGGTTTTGGGATTTCAAATACATTTGAATTAGGCATGGAAAGAGCAAAATAAATTTGATAAACTTCTAATAAGCTGGAAGGTGTAGGTCACATAATTATGGAAGTCGTTCACTTCCCTAGACCGTTACAATCTCAATCTTTTTCACCAGATGTACCTGACTTCTTGATACATGACCATTAAATTTATTCTTAGGCCACTAATTACAATGAGTTTCTCATTATAAAACACCAACTACAATTTTTCTCAGTCTGCAACTAAATGTGTTGTTTGAAGGAAGAAAAGCAATAGAAAGATGTTTCAAATGATGACAGAAGAACCTTTAAGCCTTATCAAGTAATAAGTGAGGCTGGCCATATTTTGAATAAAGCATTTAAATAATATTACTGCACATACACAACATAGGACACCAAGCTAGAAAAGTATCTTATTTTAGCTGTTGTAATTGAGATAGCATTTAAAACAACTTGCAACTTTGATTTATGACACTTGAATCCGTAACATCATATTAGTTCAAGTCGGAAAGCAATAAACATTGTGTTCTTTGTAGCAATACATTCTTGTATAATATTATAAATTGATATAAACAAGATAATTTGTTATATTGCATGATGTTTTTACAAGTATTCTTAGCTAGGTATCTAAATTAGGAAATTATAACTTGGAGATTATAGCTATATTTTTTTCTATATTTTCCATTGCCAGCTTGTTTATTAGAACGTCACATTGTTTTTTCAGCAGAGCTTTGGTGAGTACATTAGCCACTTTTTGAAAGGTAGGAACATAGGGAACACAAATTAGCCAGTTTCAAGTCTCTCTTTGATAAAGTACTATTAATTTCAATATTTTTAGTCTGATCATGAAGCACTCGATTATGATCAATTGAAATAGCAGCTTTGTTATCACAACAAGCTCTCATAGGAAGCAATACAAGAAACTTTAGGTCTTCTAGTAATTTCTTGATCGACATAGCTTCACAAATCCCATATGTAAGAAATCATTTATTTGGGAGTGGTTTCCCAAGTCAGAATACATTAAATTAATATTATACCATAGTTCCTTTGCTGTGTGATAACACATATAATTGGAAATGGTGTCCTCTAAAGAATTTACTAACCATGGAGTTTTGTGAACCCCAAATTGGATAGGCAAGATCATTCAAGTCTGGCTTCCTTCTTATCACCCGTTAAATGCCTGATCTTTTCTCTGTCTTAGATGTACCTGCACACAGATTGAGATCAGCGCAAAAACTTGTCTCCATTCAGCCTGATAGTAGTAATCAGAACTGAATGTGAATCTAAAGATAAATCATGAGGATTGTTTTTCTTGTTGACAGAATCCTTCATTTCAGGAGAGGTTGATGGATGAACAGGAGGGTATACCATCTGATGTAACGTCAGACGTGCTAAGGAAGAGGGAAAAAGAAAACTAGGATTTCTTGTTTAGAAAAGATAGGCTGGCTCTGATACCATGTAAATTGATAGGAACAGGAAAAGTTGTTACATTACATAAGATATCTAAATTAGAAAAATATAACTAGAAGATTATACCTATAAATATTTCAATATTTACAGCCTTGATTAAAGCCTACACTCCTGTATGTACAGCCTAAAACGAAGCCAGAATATTCCAAAGGAATATTTCATCTGGAACATTCTACAAGAATATTTTCTAAATATGGGCCCATAGTCCTTAAAACTGATGGTGTAAATTTCAGGGCCAACTTGATTGTGAGCATGTTTCTGAAAATGAGAATGATGTAATCCCTGTGAAGGAAGATGAGAACGCTCAAACTGTGAGGGTTGCTGCAGAAAAGGTGCATAGGGATAACATGACCCAGGTACTCCTTTCCTTTTATATACTTCATCTTTGTTTAAAGATGCCTATCACCTATGGCCTTTCTTGGCATCAAAATAGAAACAAAAAGAAGAAGAAAATATGAAGAATACTAAACTTCTTTGTTACAAATGGCAATATGTGCAGGCTATAAAGAAAATCCTTAGTGAGAATCTACCTGTTGAAGAGGAACCACAGCCCCAAGTTCTATTGTATAGGAATCTATGGCTTGAGGCAGAAGCTTCGTTGTGTTCACTTAACTACATGGCTCGTTTTAATCGTATGAAAGCTGAGATGGCCAAATGCAGCTCACAGAAATCAAATGGTAAAATCTTCGCCTGTATTGCCAGCTATAACATTTGATCATTGTGATTTTGTTTACCTGAATGTCATACTTAACGATTTTTCTTCTGCTATCATAATTGTCCCAGATGGTAATACTGTCGTGATGAGCCTACCAAGGTCAAATGCTACAGCTGGACATTGCACAGATAACCCTGTAGCAGCTGATACTAAGAACAGTCCAGTCCCAAATATGTTATTTTCAAATTTGTATACCTTGAGAACAAACAGCCACGTAGATGATGATATGGCCACACATCAATTTTTGAAATCACTGATTGACGAAAGTGATTCGGAAGGATTCTCAAGTTCTGAGGTTACTGCTGCTTTGAACAAAGCTGAAAGTTCGGTCCAGGAAGTAAACATCAGTGAAAAACCAATTATATCCGTACGAGAGACGGCCATGTCAAGTAAACCGATGCTTAAAGATGATGTTGAAGCTTCCGTAATGGCCAGATTCCATGTTTTGAGACTTCGGAATGATTACTCAAATAGCATAAATAGGGAAGAATATCAGCCAGTTCTGAGTAGGAATCCACCAGCCAGCAACGGTGAATTGGAGGGTAAAAAGTTGGATCGGAATGTCAAACCTGTCGTGCAAAATCTCTCTGGTAAATCTTCTGCAGAGGTATCTACTATGAGTGAATTCCACTTTTTTTTTAATGATGATTCTGGGACACAACTGATAAGTAGGATTGTGGATCAGCCTCTTGCAAGTTGGTATGACAGCTCGTCTTCAGATTGGGAGCATGTAAGCGAAGAGGAGCTGGGGACCGTTGAAATTGAAGCATGAGCTGCAAGAAGTAGATAGCTATGGTACTTAATGAAGTGGAACTAATTAGGATATGTCCAGCTGTAAGGGCAAGACGGTGGGGCGTAATTAATCAGCTGCTGATGGCTTTGCTCTGCGGTGACTGTCAAATGTGCAGTTACTATCCTTGAAATTCTATGTAAATATGTCATATTCGTACATTCCGATCATCTCCTTGTTTCTACCACCGGACTAAGAAGTTTATTTTGAAGCTTAGTGCTGCTTTGACAGTTCATTCACAAGAATCTCTTATGGACAGCACTTGCTTGGCTTTTATTTTGAAACTGGCTGTAATTTGATCATGTAAAAAGCTTTTTTAAGTTTGTAAATATGTTCGACTTTCTTCTTTCCTGGTCGTTCCGCTGAATATCTCATCACCTGGTTGTGGTTAAATGTGCAAATAGAAGGCTCTAGCAATTGAGGTTGATCTATGTTATTGCTTCTTAAGATAATCCTCATCCAGGGATGGCAAAAATTCTCGCTCCGATGGGGATCCGATATTTTCCGACCCGAACGGGGCGGATATGGGAGCACATTTTGCCCAGAATAATGGGGATGGGGATGGGGATGGGGATTTTTCCCCATTTATATTCGGGGCGGGGATGGGGATGGTAGTCTCCATCCCCAATGGAGACCCGACCCGTATGGGTTAGTGTAGTGAGGTGTCGTTTTTAGCTAGGTTTTTAAGTTAGAAATTAAGTTTGTTTCCTAAGTCTTTATTCTAGATCTCCACCCACCGAAACTT
>JAOQMR010000001.1:45875-60221 GCA_027563865.1 Erythroxylum pelleterianum
AGTGGCATGAAAATATTTAGTATTACGGTCTCCAAAGGTCACCTTCTTCTCCCTACTCTTTTGGAACCATAATAACTCCTCTTGTTTCAAAGTCTGATTATATTCTTTAGTTAAAATGAACTCCAGATCTCGCAAGCCTTCAGAGTCACTATAAAAGCGACTTTGTTGGACTCCTTGTATCCGTGCAAGCAAATGACGCTTCCGTCTGAAAATATTTCCAAAAACATTCTTGTTAAAAACTAGGGCTGCTTTCTCCACATTTTTTAATGCTGAACAAGGGTGCACTGCGAAATCCCAATTAGAAAGAACCACATTTTCAAACCTATTATCTTCAGTCCAAGCCACCTCAAAGCGAAACGGTTTATTGTGAATCCTTCCACTCAAACCCCCGATCCTCAAAAGAATAGGAGCGTGGTCCAAATACACCCGAGTAAGGTGAGAAATCAGTGCTTCCGGATACAAGAGCCTCCAACTAATATTAGCAACTCAGCGATCTAGTCTCTGAGCTATAAAGCTAGCCGTGTTTCGAACCCAAGTAAATTTTGGACCAACAAACCCCAAATCAAGTAATTCACAAGATTGCAGCTGATCTAGGAATTTTCTAACTCTATGTGGATGATATGTCCCTCCTACTTTTTCCGAAACCGAAGCAACCTCATTCATATCTCCAATCACTAACCAGGGATCCCCACTAGTATATATATCTGTAACCAAATGTTGCCAGAGCTCTTCTCGTTTGGTAGCCACCGGACTTAAATAAACAGCAGAAAGCCTCCAACTCGTACCATCACGAAGTCTAAGAAAACCAGAAACTGCCTGAGAAGTAACCGTAACGTTAGAAAAATCACATTTGTCTCTTTTCCACATCACCCAAATACCACCAGAATGGCCAACTGCATTATGAAAAACGTGACCATCAAACCCGATTCGGTTCCAGAAAGAAATTGACTGCTGGAATTGGATCTTTGGTTCGACTATGATCATTAAATCCACTCTATGCACCGAAGCAAATTCACTAATGTGTCTACGGGCAATACTATTACCTGCCCCACGAATATTCCAAGCCATAATATTTAACTGAATCATTAAATAAGGATGTTGAGAAAAACTGGGAAAGAAAAGCTCTAGCATTCACACTGATGTAAAATCCTCTCTGTTTCGTTTACCATGTCTTCATCGTCAACCCCTTGGAGGTTTAAAGCAGTTCCATTGTCAACTTCCTTCGCTGAAAACTCAATATTTGGGGGGCGAGGAGGATGATAGGTCTCAGCTATAAGAATACCGTCATTGGGATCCTTGATTAAGGAAATAGGAGGCGCAACAGTCTCATAAGTCTTTATTATGTCTGGGCCAGCCTCCTCAAATTGAGTTTCAGCCACCACAATGGTATCCGTAAGATTATTTTTACCTGCTATAGAGACATTCACTTTCTCTATGTAATCCAGCAAAGTATTTTACTGTTTCTCATGTTGTGTCCCCTTGCTCGAGTTACCTGTAAAAGCCTTCTTAATAAGTCGTTTCTTCAGATTAACGTCATTGGAAATCCTCAGACTACCTCGTCCCTGCGCAAAGGATTGCACTCCTTGTGGCTGAAAATTTTCATGCTCTTCGTCAATATGAAGGTCCGCAAACCTATTGGTAGTAAGGGATGTATTTTTGGCCATGTTCTTATCACGCCCACAGTTAAAAGTTCTAGTCGTCCGCTTCACTACCATCTAATCACCGTGTCCATTTTGACTATCTGTAAAATTCTTTCCCATTTGCCGATCCTGGGTATCTTCCTCCACCACTACATTATTGGTTTTAGTCTCACTCGGGCATACGCTTAACAGATGGCCATATAATCCACTCACAAAGCAAATTTTGTGAAGTCCCTCATATTCAATACGATATATTTCACCATCTACCACAATCCTTGGAATAAGAGGCAAGGTTAAATCTATTTCCACACAGATTCTAGCAAACTTTCCCCTGTTAGCTTTGAAGGTGTTACCATCCAGTTTAATAGGTCGACCAATCACCCCTGCAAAAGTGGTTAAAACTTTAACATCATAAAACTCCAGTGGTAATTCTGGGATACGAATCCACACTTTTGCTTTTTCAATCGTAGCTTGCGAGGGTTTAAAACCCAAACTCCAATCCTGCACTATTAGATAGTGATCTTGAACCATCCATGGACCCTTAGATAAAGCATCATTCTTATCCTCTGGGTTGGAGAATTTCACCATGAAAAAGCCATTCACGAGATCCACAACTTCCATACTACCTTTCGGTTTCCACAATTGAAACAATTTTGTCTTCATAAAATAGAAACCTAGGGATTTATCTAACACTTTGATCAACACGGTATTCTTCCATACGGTTCCCAATCGACCCTTTAGCTCTGGTCCTAGAGACAAGTTTGGAAAGCATCTATTGTCATTCTCGTATGCAACCGACATCGTCTTATCAGTAAAGCAATCCTCCACATCTTCAATCGACAAGTCTTCCGCCCTTTGCTGCTTTTCCGTCACATTACCACCTAAAGAGGGGAATCTAGACACGGCAAGCCAGGTCCTTCCCTCCCACGATGATCCTCTGTCTCCTGGGTCTGGCGGTCGGAGGCGCTTGCCCGTCGCCTTTGGGTTATCGTCACGGTCTGGTAGAGTTTCATCCTGCATCATGCTAGGGTCTCGCCGTTTTCGCCGTATTAACTACATTAATATTAACAACTAAATATATTTTGTTTTTATTTTAATAATTAAAAATAAAAATACAACAGAAAAATAGAAGTGAAATCAAACGACTCTGGTCTTAATTGATTAGACTTAAAATCGAATTTAGATTTTTTTATTTTTAAAATTTAAATTGGATCAAGCTCAAATTTAAACTTTATAACATACAATTTGAACTCAAAGTTGAGCTTTACAATTTTATCGGACTCAAAAATCAAATATTTCAAATACAAATGACATCTTTTTTAACAAAACAATATTTTAAAATTAAATTAAATTGATTTAAGAAAAAAATAAATTTTAAATTTATTTCGAATTTAATCGAAGTTTTGAACTTCTAAATTTAATTGAATTCAGATTTGAATCCTAAATTTCTATTCTACGAAAATCTTGGGCTGAGTTTGGATGCTTACAAAATATTTCCGACTAGGTTCTATCTAGCCCAGTACTATCTCCAAGTACTAACCTTAAAAGATGGATAATGAAAGAACTGAGGTACCACCACCATAACTATAATACATAAGAAACTACCATAACTATAATACATAAGAAACTATAATTGCAAAAGGGTAGGTGAGATTGAAAGGAGACAAGATCTTCCGTCCAATATTACTCTGTCTTATTCTGGCTCATGAAATCTCAGTCATTTATTTTGTGAAACCCACGTGGAATCCATGCAGGATTCACATAAATAAATGGCTGAGATTTATTGGACACAATAAGGCACCATAATATTAAACAGAGGATCTAGACTCGACTGAAAGGGGCTGGTAAAGAAAGGTCCTTCCCCTTTTCCTTATGAACGCTTTCTACGTCTCAAATGGCTGCAATGCAACTCTCTCCATCTCCGTGTCTGCGTCTGTGTGTCCTCGTCAAAGGTTGGTAATGCAAGCTCCAAGGTTGCTTATTTCTACTACTAGCTCACCCCGGTAATTTTACATTATAACTGCAATTAAAAACTATCTATTAGCTAACAACCGAAGAACCTAACTCGTCCTTGCTAGGAACTAGACTACATGAAGTCATGAACCTTGTACAAGTTGTAATATTGTATATTATCTCAGTCGCTCACAAACTTTATTTTTTAAATGTATAGTCTACTCCTCTTCTTTTTCTAGGGGTAAAATACTTATCCAATTAATCAAATAGAAACTGAATACAAACCGGAATAATGTTCCAAGTCATAAAAGAACTAAAAGATAAAGAAGCCCTCGCCAAACGGTGCGCGGCGTTGTTAAGAGTTCTACGAATCCAACAAACTTCGAATATCGGGACGAGAAGTTAATAAAGACTTGCATTCATCAACAAGTAAACCAACTTCAGATTGGTACTCCATATCATTTCTTCGAATAGCATGAAATAGGGACTGAGCATCGGTAAAAATCGTACCGTTGCCTGGATGATTATCAACAAGCTACTTCAAAGCATTGCGTAAGGCAACAGCCTCGGCCTGGCACGCGAGTAGAACACCATCGCGGACAGAAGAGAAAGCTTGGACAAAACTACCATGCTTATCACAAAGAACAGCGGCACAACCGGTCTGTCGATGCTTGGCAAAGATGGCAGCATCAACAAAACAACGCCAAGAATTTACTGTGGTACTAACATCTTCATCAATAGCAGCAATCGGTGGAATAGTAGGAGGGAGCACAATAGCAGCTTGCCATTCTTGCAGAAAATCAACAGCATGCGAAAGGATAAAATTCACAGTGTATGACATGTTGCTCCAAAGCATTTGATTACGCATCCACCAAATTTTCCAAGCAACCATACAAAATTCTTCAACAGCAACTCGATCACGAATAGCAACATGTTGAGTGAAGCACTCATCGAAGGGCAATGCAAGCAAATCACCACCCTTACCCCAATGATCCCACACGGCCCGAGCAACATCGCAATAAAGCAAAGCTTGGCTGACATCTTCAATGCCAGAATCGCATCGACAACTTACGTCAAGTGGAATGCTTCTGCTTAGCAAACGTTCCTTAGTTGGTAAGACGTTACGCAAAGCACGCCAAGTAAATTTTTTAACCTTAGTATACTCCTCTTCTATTACATAATTCGATATTGACGAGATTCATGTTTGTAAGAAATAATACAACTGTCATCCCGTTGTTGTAATTGTAATACGTATTACAGACCTTATTATGTACCCAAGATTATACATATGAAAGAATTAAAAACAAAGGTAATGTGGAAGACCTAATTTCGATTCCATCTTAGATTCTAATGCTGTTTCCAAGCTCCAAACGATTACGAATCTTTCAGAATATTTATGAAAAGTGTTTTATGACACGTGGTTTAGATCTTTTACAGTTTTCTCAATACGTAAGTTTTCTTATCGGGTCAGAGAATCCTTATACTTATGATTGATACGAGCAATTGCAGAAGATCTTAATCTTTATATATAGCTACATACTTTATTTTATGCCAAGCAAAAAGAAAAAACAAAAAGAGAAGCACATAAAATTAAAATAAAGGTCAAGTGTCTGAGTGATGGTCACGGTCACACCCATATTGGTCAACGGTTGTTGGCCAATCCACTTTTATATATAAGCTTAGTTTCAAGAATACTGTCACTAGTTCTCTGTCTCCTTCCTCCCTCCTCAATTTGCCACCTTCAAGTCTCTCAGATACAGAGAAAAATCATCAAACTAATGGCTTCTAATACAGTTGAAACCCAGATGACACCAACTTTAGTGTCCGAAGAAGAAGCAAACTTGTTCGCCATGCAGCTAGCTAGTGCCTCCGTCTTGCCCATGATTCTAAAAACCGTTCTTGAGCTCGACCTTCTTGAAATAATGGCACGAGCTGGTCCTGGTGCGTTCTTGTCTCCATCAGACATTGCCTCAAAACTCCAAACCAAGAATCCTGAAGCAGCCGTCATGTTAGATCGCATGTTGAGGCTACTGGCTAGCTACTCTGTTCTCACCTACTCACTAAGAACACTCCCTGATGGTACAGTCGAGAGGCTTTACGGTCTTGGACCTGTCTGTAAATTCTTGAACAAGAATGAAGATGGTGTCTCGATTGCCCCTCTCTGTCTCATGAACCAGGACAAGGTTCTTATGGAAAGCTGGTACTGTAATCGTTCCCTAACTCTAATACCTTGGTTAAGAGAATTATCAGTAACAATTTATGTATTTATGGTGGACTTTAGGTATTACTTGAAAGAGTCGGTCCTTGAAGGAGGAATTCCATTCAACAAGGCTCATGGTATAACTTCGTTTGAGCACCATGGTAAAGATCCAAGATTCAACAAGGTTTTCAACAAGGGCATGGCGGATCATTCCACCATTACCATGAAGAAGATTCTTGAGACTTACAAGGGTTTCGAGGGTCTCACTTCTGTAGTTGATGTTGGTGGTGGAACTGGTGCTGTTCTTAGCATGATCCTCTGCAAATATCCCTCCATTAGAGGCATTAACGTTGACCTTCCTCATGTCATTCAAGATTCCCCATCTTTGCATGGTATACCTTGTTCTTCACCAACGCTCATAACAAGTTCTATAATTGCCTATTCAATGATACGAGGATTGAGTTTGATACTGATGGATGTTGGAGCATGTTGGTGGTGGAGACGTGTGTTGGTATTCCAAAAGGAGATGCCGTATTCATGAAGGTAAGTGTATATATATATTAAACCAATAATTTGCAGTCACTTAATATCAAAATGAAGAGGTTATGATTGTGAGATAATGTCAATGTGCAGTGGATATGTCACGATTGGAGCGATGAACATTGCTTGAAGATTTTGAAGAATTGCTATGAAGCATTGCCAGAAAATGGGAAGGTGATAGTAGCAGAATGTGTTCTTCCTGTGGAACCAGACACGAGCCTTGCAACGAAAGGAGTGGTTCACATCGACGTTATAATGTTGGCTCATAATCCTGGTGGTAAAGAGAGAACTGAACAGGAATTTCAGAGTTTGGCCAAAGGAGCTGGTTTCCAAGGCTTCAAAGTCAAGTGCTCAGCTTTCAACACTTACGTCATGAATGAAATTCCTCAAACTCGCCTGATCACTTCGAAGTTGGGTCTTTTTTTTCTATTTTTTTGGAATTTTTTTTATTGAATGTTAGTTATTTTTCTTCACATGATATCAATAAAGAACGTTCGAATTTGTGTAGCGAATCAATTTAAATTCTCTGCACATGTAAAAGCATTTGATGTAGAACTCAAACTCAGAAGATACGGATATGAAGCAAAACTAACTCGAAGAACAAGAAAGCCAGAATTGATGAAGAGAAAAAAGAGTCAATAGTAACATATGAGCTTAAGGCGAGTACATGGTTCAAATAGATGACGAAGATAATTTCAGTGCAACAAATCAGATGAGTCGCAAACTGGATCAATAAATTCTAACCTGACATACTTCCAATATATATATATATATATAAAACTTGGACCAAGAACACTGGAACTTTTCAAAAACCAAGTCATATAACTTGGACCAAGAGCACTGTCTGAACTTTTCAAAAACTGAGTCATATGTATGCATATGACTTGGTTCTTGAAAAGTTCATGACAGCGCTCTTGGTCCAACTCAGTTTTTGAAAAGTTCCAGACAGTGCTCTTGGTCCAAGTTCCTGCTCCAGAACTTCTTGTAATATTCAGCGTAAGTGAAATCTTTATACAAAGCTATTGATCCATCATCGACTACTGCTTTTGGTGGACTGATTAATGCATCATCAGCTGGGCAGAGAAAGGAAGCAACTGACATTCTTGCCTTATCAGCATTCACAACCGCTCTGTGCCAGACACTCTTGTATCTTCCATTACTCAGTGCCTACATACATTAAACTTAGATAAATTTAGCAGAAGAACAAAAAACTTTTGGTACAAAACAAAAGTTTCTGTACCTGTAACTGATCCCCAATGTTAATGACAAATGCATTTGGATGAGGATTCACAGCCAACCACTTGCCATCTTTCAGGACTTGAAGGCCAGCAACTTGGGCATCTTGAAGCAAAATCGTGAGAGCATTAGGGTCTGTGTGTCCTGGAAGTCCATAAGTTAACTCAGGTTCAGGACAAGGTGGGTAAAAGTTTACAGCCAAATGTTGCCCTTGATCTCTTAACACTTTCTTTATGTAATCCTTTTCAAGTCCCAAGCTCTCTGATATGAGTTCTTGTACTCTGAATCCGAACTCTCGAACCTCTGTGCAGTACTTACTCACCACTTCCCTGATGAGTAAAGATCAAAGTCAAGAAGAAAAAACAAAATGTAAAGATCAATGTCAAGAAAAGAGAGGGAAAAAAAGTCCATATTGAAGACTTTCTTACACAAAAAGTCAAATACAAAACTTTAAAAAAGCAATATTAATTTAATATGTTCACCATTATGTATAAAAATATGTTACATCATTACTTATATAATATGAAACAATTAACATCCATGACTCATCTTTGCACATTTAAAAATGCCCCCCCACGTATTTATTTACAAAAAATAATATTGATAAAATTATTTTAAAATATTAATCATCGATGAAATTCATTAATTACTTATTAAAAATTATCAAAAATGTTATTATTTATAATATTAATGATGATCGAAATTCACTAATTACTTAAATTCATCAATTTCCGATACAAACTCTAATTGTAAATTTTAAAGTAACATCGTACTCAACATGTGACACCATAGATAACAATATACTTGATACTAAGGCCGGTTTGGCAATCGATTGTATTAGCTGTTAGCTGATAGCTGATTATATCAGCTGATTTGATCTGCAGGTTGCATTAGCTATTTGTTAGAGATGTTTGGTAAAATTAGTTGTTTAATATTAGCTGTTTATGTATAAAATGACTTATGAGAACATAACTGTTAAAAAAATTATAAAGATATAAATATTATATATCTTAGTATTTCTTTGAATATTCTTATAAGAATTTAAATTTTAGAGAAGTCATGTTCACTTATACTGTTTCATCATTTATGATAAATTTATACAACTCTTTCTATTTTCATTTTCTTTTAAGGTCAATATTTTATTTATAACCTATAACTGCATGAAACAATTATAAGAACAACATTGTTCCTAAAACGTAGGTATCTAGAAACCTCAACTAGGCTGTCCTACTTACTAGAAATTGTTGTATATTAAAACTAACAAAAATATGATGCGTGTGATAAATTGCAATTTAATCAAGAATACAATTTAAATGGCAAAATATTAAGCAACTTAGCAATAGAATTTAAAAGGTATAATTGGCTTTTGATAGTTAAAATTTTGACTATTGGATGAAAACGCCCCTATTTTATTTTTGACTGTTTGTCTTAAATCAGTCGATCAAGGAGCACAAACCTAAAAATAATTGAAAAGCTCATTCAAAAACAAGAAAATAACATCGTGATTGAATTTTTATTTCGATGAAAGAATTAATACGTCAGTGAGAAGTGAATTTGATAAGTTTAAGTTTAATAAATAACTTTTAATAGTTACGGGCATTCTACTCTTCAAACACATTTAGTAATTCTTTAAAGAGTTAAACATCTGAAAACAAATAATCAACTAAAAAAATAGATTAGTAAGTAACCAAACGAGACCTAAATTATACTCCCTCTGATTCATAATAAGTGTCGTTTTAGATACATTTTAATTATTCAAAATAAGTGTTATTTTTGACCTTGTATGTATGTTTATAATTTTACTTCCAAAATTAACCTTTAATTTCTCTCACATCTTAATTACATAGATTATATTTTCAAGGCACTTTAACATGTAATTAATAAGGGTATATCAGACATTTCATTAACTTTCTTAATAAGTGTCCATTTCTCTAAAATGACACTTATTATGAATCGGAGAGAGTATCATTTTAAAAGTTCGTAATTAGGGTTTATAAAGTACAAGCATATATCGATATTACCGTTATTATTGTTATTATTATTCCCACCTACACAATAATAAAAGAACGTGAAATAAGTGAATGATCGACATTAGTGGGACGGCGGGCACAGACAAATGCATTAAAGTATGAAAGGCTCACCCAGAGTTAACTTACAACACATATAAGCTACATGTGCCCGTCTGCCAGACCAATCATGTGGCTTTCTTTGTTTTTTTCCTTAACTTAATCATCAATAATATATAATATATAATATTAGTAACGTGAAATCCGGGTTTCTAATTAATTATACATATAAAAAGTCTTCTTCCCTTTTAATTAACTCATTAAACTTGCACGTAACTTATTCTAAACCCATTATCACTCACATAGAGTTCAATTTTACTACGTAAGAGCCCAAGTCTAATACCACCTACCTGTTATAAATAGTAATTAATAATACTAGAAATGATTAATAGTCCACCATGACATCAATAATTAACACTAAACACTTTATTAAAACACGAGTTAAAGTTAAGCGATAAATTTAAAATATTTAATTTATAATTATAATTCTTCTTAACTACTTAAAATTAAAATTATCATAATAAATGCATTTTCATTTCAGATCTGGACCTATCTAAATTGGGACGATCCTATTTGTGGAAAGTTGCTAGTCTTTTATCAAAAGATGTTCCTTTTTTATGTACAGAATTTAATAAAAGTTGCGTATAAAAACACGAAACTATCTTAGTCCAGTACAGTTTTCTTGAGAACTTAGTACACCACCATATACTTTTAAGATAGATCGATGTAATGGAACAACTCATTCAGGAGTTGGTGACGTCTATCTTATTTACGTCACCCACTTTCAGAAATGCAATGCATGTGCTAGTCCTCCTAACGTCCTCAAGATTTTCCGATTCTGATTGCCCTTTTCTCTTATTTGGCTTAGCTATAATGGTGTCTTGCAGTTTTGGTTTCTAATTCTGTTCAAAGTTTGCAGAGAAAGAGAAGAGAGAGAGAGAGGACTACTAACTTGAATGAAGCAGGATTGGTAGGCCACTCAGGAACGTATCTGTCAAGAGGGTAGCAATGGAGTCTGAGATAGTCTCTCCAGTTATGAACTTTCTCCTTCCTCACATTAAAACTTGTCGACAATCTCATTGTCTTTGCTGGGTCATCGGAATACAGCTTTAGCTTCTCTTCCACTGGGAGTTTGAAGAAATCTTCGGCCATCTGTAGCATTATTTCCACTGTTTCCGAACACACTCCGTGGTTAATCACCTGCAGACGTACACCGAATTAATTAAGGAAAGGGAAGGAGATCAAGAGATTTGTTGGGTCAAAATTAATGTTTAATCAATTTTTGACCTGGAAAAAACCGAAGTCCTTGCAGGCATCACCGACTTGCCGGACAACTTGGTCTCTGTTCTGAAGACTCAAGTCGATGACCGGGACGTCTTCGCAAGTAGAAACTTCAGAGAGCTTGGGACGGTCCGATTCCGGCCTGATGTAATTTTCAGGCATCTTAGTCCGTCTTTCTTCAGAAGAAAGGAGTTTAGTCTCCATAAATTGGGTAGAAAGAAGGTGCAGACAAGCCGAAAAAATCACGGGCAGGGAAAACGACATACAGGCAGTCTATTGACTACGAGGGACTCAGTTCCTGGGCTCACGAGTCGCGACGTAGCTTCCAGGAAGACGAGTCCTCTTGTACACACGTTAGCTGTATTTATAGCGAGCAGCTTCCCTTCCACGCTCAAATCCTGAGTTTCTTTTAAAATCTAAATTTCCTTTTCCGATTTTCGTTTCTGGGTTTATTAAAATATCAACTATATGTTCAGTGGCAAGGGTAGGCCATACTATTGAAAGGTTCTAGTGTTATGATCACATTATGAGCTCAACTTTCCTGAACTGGTTAGGCATTAAGATTCTTCAAGTTTCCTTGTATTAGCCTGGAATTCGAATTCTCTCCCTCATATTATGGTATTTTATTATGTTCTATAAATTTCAATTATTTATTTCACGGGATCCGCATAAATGAATAGCTAAAATTTATAAGACATAATAATATATTATAATATTAGATAAATAATTTCGTCTCGTTAACTCGAATCTTTGATTAGAGAGGGGAAAAAAATACTCAGCATGATTTGACGTAACCGTTCTCATCTTAATAGACATCAAAGAATGTTAAAATCTATGACATAAGATCAGTATTGCCAAAAGATAATTATTGAAGATTATATTTATTCATATGGTCAATCAAATAACAAATCTTATATTTCATTGGTCCAAGACATACAAGATCACACATATATATATCATATAGTTAATAATACACCTTTTTATTGGATTATACGTCACCCAACTTAACTCACTCCTTATTCACTCAAATGAAATATCCCGTTACTCGTCACTCATTCACTTACGTATTAAAAAAAAAAATTCAAGTAGCAAATTATTAATATCTGATTTTCTTTGGGAGACGTAAGTCAATGTCAATGCAACTTTAATTATTTATTTATAAAACCACATTTCCAGCACTTTGATTAACTTTTCTTACACGAGTCAGAACTGTTGCCTATTTTATTATGTTCCTACTCTATTTTGTAAATTTTAGTTGTTTATTTACGTAAATTTTCGCATAAATAGAATAAAAATGAGATAAAATGGACAAAAGATTACGTCCTTCTTACCGTCCTGCCGCTGGCTGTCGTACGAGATTCCCAATAAAAAGATAAGAAAAGTTGACCTCACTGCCCCTGCAAAACAAAAATTACAGATATTTTGTATTAAACAGGAAAATAGGCATGTGAATCGTAAATCAGAACCATGTGAAATAAAAGCTAAAAACAACGGCTGAGAAGAGAGAAGCACGAGAGGTGTAATATTCAAGAGGATTTTCTTAATCAATAGATATCAAGCCACGATCACGACTGACATAGACTATATCTCTGTTAGATTTAAAGCAGTGAAAGTATATACTTACCATTTAAATATAAATTATATCTGGTTTTGGGTGGGTTTCGAAGCTCACAGGGGAGTGGTCCCCGCTTATGGAGCTGCCCAAATCTGAGGAATTGTCCCTTTGATCTGCCAGGGTGATTTGTAAGAGTCGAACCCCTGACCAAAAGGTTTTGTTGCGTCGAGACGCACGCCTCTCACCACTTGGGCTATATTGTGTCGACCGCCCTTGTACTCGTTATCTCGGTCGGCATTTCGCGCGTGCTTCACGAATCAGCCTAACCTTCCCCTTTGTATGAGAAATTCGATTTCTTTTTTCAATTGCCAGCACTCTTCCGTATCATGACCAACCTCTTTGTGGTAACGGCAATATAAATTGGGGTTCCTATCCTTGTAGGGAGTCTTCATTTTATTGGGCTCTCGGATGGTTTCCCCATCCGCTCTCATGGCCGCCAGTACTTCTGCGTATCGCCTGTTGAGCGGGGTGAACTCCTGTTGATATCCCTGCCGATCGGCCGGCTTTCTCCAGCTCAACTGGCCTTTTTGCCGCTTGTGCGAATTGCTCGCTCTGCCATTTGCGAGCGGTCATCCCTCCGACGTGTCATATTTTTCATCACTTCTTCAAGTTGAATGTACCTATCAGTTCTGTTTCTTATTTCCTGAACGGATCGGGGCTGATCGAGGGCTAACGACTTCTTGAACTCCTCCATCTCTCGTGTTGCTCATCAGCGCGGCCAATATGGACGAGCAAGTGAGGTCGGGAACCTCGACCGCTTCGTTGTTGAACCGAGTGATGAACTCCCGCAAACTTTCATCCCTTCCTTGGGTAAGTTGCATCACCTCCAAAGCTGTCTTCTGTGGCCGCTTACTGGTGGCAAACTGGTTCAGGAACAATAATCTGAAATCTACAAAGCATGTGATACAGCTCGGGGGCAAGCTGTTGAACCATCGCCGAGCTCCCTCTTGGAAAGTCGTGCAGAAAGCCTTGCACTAGATGGCGTCCGGTACACAATGTAGATTCATCATGGACTGGAAGTGCTGTAGGTAGTCCAGGGAGTCGGTCTTTCCAGTGTATTTTTCAGGGGTCGGTATTTTGGTGTCGGGCGCCGGGTGGCTATCCAAGATTTTCGGAGTAAAAGGAGAGCTGAACTGTGCCGTAGGGCGATCAGGGCGGAAGCTCATAGCTGCGTTGATCCAATCATCCACGATCTTCTCTAGGGCTTCAGTTGGGTGGTGATCGGTCGTCATGTTGATCTGTCGTGCAGCTTACCGTGCGGACGGCTGCTGCTGTGCTGGTTGAGACTACAAAAACTGGCGGATCAACAGATCAACCGCTTCCTCAATCTGTTTTTGGGTGAGGGTGGTGTGCATAGGGGGAAGAGGATCTGCATCCGATTGACATTGGAGATTCGGGCGCACGTTGGTGCAGCATTATCCTCCAAAGCTACGATCTGTTCTTCTTGTTCCAAGGTTGGAGGTTACGGTTGATCATTCGGGTCTGAAGATTCCGTGCGGGAAACATAGGGTGCAGGCGGCAGAGTCGCAGGTAGCTGTAAACCCATACGTTGCATTGCCAGAGCCGTGACAACGACTATATTAGGGTTTGTCGCCGCCGCCTGACTGATCTGTGTTTCTGGACGTGGTGCCCTAAATTCGGGCCCCACGATGGACGCCAATTGGTTCTGCCAGATTCTGACTGAATTGTACGTTGCCGTTTGGATTCATGAATCGATCGTCTCACGTAAGAGCTTCGGTGTGAAGTTCCTGCAAAACAAAGAAGGCACGTCGGGGGTTGTGTCCCGATTAGCCCCTCCGACGCTCAAGTAAGTCT
>JAOQMR010000001.1:81882-92672 GCA_027563865.1 Erythroxylum pelleterianum
AGAATCTTGGTACCTTATGACCAGATATATAATGCTCATACAGATAAAACCAAACTCTTTTGTTTTATTAATAATAACTATTTTCATTACAAAACTGTAACTGAAGAAGATAAAGTTACATGTAAATACATGTGCTTTTCAGGGCATTATATTTACATAACTCCAACATGAACAACACAACTGTACGTGTGCATGTCTCTGGGGTTGCAATACACTGTAGGTTGATTTGTGATTTTCCAGACTTGCTCTTCTGGGTTTGTGCATGAAATATACATGGTGTGTGGATTATTTCATATTATTTAATTGGAATTGTTCAAGCTGGACGATTTGCGTGAGTGAAGAACTTTGGGATTCTTGTTTTGATACTGGATCGTTAGAGTAGCACGCGGTTGGGAATATCTCTTTCTTTATGGATTGGCTTTCTACTAAGAAGTAATTGAGGACTGCGTGTAAGTTCTGTTGGTTGTTAACTGAGTAGCCATAGTTTGATTCTGGAGTTGCCGTGGATCAGTCCAACTGCTGAACAAATTATCCTGATTTATTTCAGGGGAGCTGAACCTTTTAGAAAGTTATTCTTCTCTTTTATCTCAAGTGTATTATTGTTTTGTTCTTAGTTGATTGATCACTTGAGTTATTTGTTTATTATTCTTTCATTAAAAGATTGAATGAGAAAATTCTCTGTTGAGGTTAGCATGAAGCGGTCGTACTATTGGGCGTGAAAATCGTTCACGGGAGGTAAGGTTGAGAGATAATGTCAAGGATTGAGTGGTGTTAGCTTAGTAAAGCCTTGGGTAAATCTATTATACTTCAGTGAAAGTATTGAGCTAGGTGAGGGCCCCGCAGACGTAGACAAGGTGTGCCGAACTGCGTTACCAAATTTCTGATTCTTTTTATTATTTTGTTTTTTATTACTTTTGCTTTCGTTTGTGCTAGATACGTCCCCGGTAAAATTGAAAAATTTGCGAACTTGATAGCAAGTTGGTGCAGATCCTAGTTTCGTGAAATGGCCATAAGAGAAGGAGCATCAATTATCAGGCCACAACTATTGGACGGTTCTAATTATCCTGCATGGAAATCACAGATAAGAGTCTTTATTCAGGCATAGCGAACAAGAGCTTGGAGCTCAGTGTTACATGGTTAGACAAATCTGATGATTAATGACGATAAGGGCGAGATAATTCTAAAAGATCCATCTGAATGGACAAGAGCCGAAGAAGAAAGATCACTTGGAAACTCACAAACATTGTACGCAATTTTCAATGCTGTTATGAAGGACGCTTCTCAATGATATCAGCTTGTGAATCGGCTAAAGAAGCATGAGATACTTTGCAGACTATTCATGAAGGGTCTAAATCTGTGACAACGTCAAAACTACAGATGTTAGCTGTGAGGTTTGAAGAACTGAAGATTGATGAAAATGAGACTATTGGAGACTGTCATGAAAGATTGCGAGATATAGTGAATCAAGCACATCAACTCGGGAGGAAATATTCCAATCTGAAACTAGTCAAGAAGACGTTGAGAACATTACCTTCGAGATTTATCCCAAAAATTGCAGCAATTAAGGAGGCCCATGACATTAATGATCTGTCATTGGACAAAGTAATTGGAATTCTTACAAATTTCGAAATGAATCTTTTAAGGGGTAAACAAGAAAGAAGCAAAGGATTGGCACTATAGGTTGAAACTGGCAAAGGTATGAATGACGTAGAAGATGAATCCAACAAGAATGAGGATATGGAGCTATTAACAAGAGAGTTCAGTGAGTGGCTGAAGAGAGTGAAAAAGGACAGACCCGAGTTTAGGCAAAAAGGCGGGAGCTCATCGTACAACAACTTCAAACAACAAGCCAAAACTCAAATGGGAGAAAGAAAGGTAAAGATAATTCAATGCCATGAGTGTCAAGGCTTTGAACATATTCAAGCGGAGTGTGCTAACATCTTGAAGAAGGGAAAAGGGAAATCCTATACGAGCACTTGGAGTGATAACGAATCCGGAAGTGAGGAAGAAGCTATGAATAGTGCTGCGTTAGTTACTTTGTACAGCAAAAGTTCAGTTACTTATTTAACAGTAAACGAAAAGGAAGTAACTGAAGACGAAAAAGTGAGTAAATTAGGAAATTTCAGGAAAAACGCAGACAATTCGGCTCAAAGCTCAATATTAGATTCTGACAGCGATGACAGTACTTTAGATGATAAAAAGGAAGGTATTTATGAAGCCTAAGAGTTAATGTATGATATATGTCTAAACATGTAAGAGAAATAAAAGGTTGAAGGAAGAAAACTTCTCTATGAAGAATATTTTACAGGAGTTAGAAAAGAAATTAATGTTACATCAAATGAGCTTGGGATTGAGAATGTTGAATGGAGGCACCAAAAAACTAGAAAAGTTAATAAAAATCAGTAAGGTTAAAGGAGATCTTCAAGGCACTGACTATAAAGGTGAGTGCTCTAAAGTTAATGAGGAGAAGAATGATATGCCCATATCTATCCAAGAAGAAGAAACATCTAGAAAGAATTGAAGATGTGTACCTACATGTCATTTTTATGGAGTTATCGGGCACATAAGGCCGAGATACTACAAGATGTTACAAATCAAAGGGGTCAAAACCGAAAATCTAGACACTCTCCATTAAGTTTCCAAAAGCAACCCATAGTAACGAAGCAAACTTGGATTAGAAAGGGTCAATTATAGGCACAAAGACAATATGAAGGAAAAAACAAGAAATTTTTTAGATTCACAATTAGTTACTACTTGTGAAGAAACTGTTCAGACAAAGGATAAATCAGTTACTTCAGAAGAAGAAACCAATGACAAAGATAATATGACGAGGAATAAGGTCAGGTTTGAATTTCTTCGAGGGGTGCAGGGACTATGTACTTTATATTTTTGACCTTTTTTATGTTGTTTAAAAAAACAAAACATAAAAAAAGATTTGTCTTTTTTAGTTCTTTAATTTGTATGTTGCTATTGTCGTTCCATCTTTTTAGTAGTTTGCATTGTGACTTCTATTTGGCTCCACCGAAATCTCTTCAGCTCTCTCATCAGTGTGGGTCTCTCTCTCAGGTATCTCTCTCTCTTTTGGCATATCTCTCAGTGTTTTGAATGGTGGTAATTTGTCGTCTTAGTGTGCTTATAATTCTTCCACTGAACCTACCACTGATTTTTATGTCTCTTTATTCATTGAGATTGATTGTGTTGAAGGCATTCTTCGTTTTAATAATGTTTTGTTTCAAGGGGGAGACATCAAATTGTTTATGAAAAATGTTCCATTCAGGAGGAGATTTTAAGGTATATGTGTGACTGTTCGTCGTACTTTTTGACATCTTTTTGTCGCAAGGCAAAGAAATTTGGATGATTAGATAAACTTGATGTTTGATTAAGGGGAAGTGTTTGTCATATGAATTGTGAATTTGATACTTAAATGTCTAATTATGTTATTTAGGAGGAGTTTCATATTTGCGACAAGCAATGCCAAAAAGAGAGAGATTGTTAGGATATATGTTTTATATCTAAATAATTAGTTTTGGCATTATTTATTAATTGGACATATAAGATATTAATTGGATAATGACTTGAATTAAAAAAGTTATTAGGACTAATCTTCTAGTTGTGATAGAGTTCTATCTCTAATTGATGTGTATCTTGGCAAGATGTGCTGGTGAATATCGTGTATGATTTTATCCATAGAAGATGTGCATCTTATGTTGGAGTCTTGTAATCAATAGAGTAGTGGGCATTAATTACATATGAAAAAAACGAAGCTTAGGTGATATACCATTGGTGAACTTAAAAATTCCAGGAATTGGTCTTATACAGTGGGCGTTGATTGACCATGTCTCCATCTACAGTTGAAGGGTATCTCATGTGAGTGTGGAATAACAACGGTGAAGTGTGCGTTAATTGGGTATTGAACAACACAGCTATACGTGTACATGTCTTTGGGGTTGCAATACACCGTTGGTTGATTTGTGATTTTCCAGACTTACTCTTTTGGGTTGGTGCATAAAATATACATGGTGTATGGAGTATTCCATATTATTTAATTGGAATTGTTCAAGCTGGATGATTTGCATAAGTGAAGAACTTTGGGATTCTTGTTTTGATACTGGATCGGTGGAGTAGCACACGGTTGGGGATGTCTCTTTCTTTATGCATTGGCTTTCTCTTAGAGGTAATTGAGGACTGCGTGTACGTTCTGTCCGTTGTTAACTGAGCAGCCATAGTTTGATTCTGGAGTTGTCGTGAATCAGTCCAACTAGTGAACAAATTATCCAGATTTATTTCAGTGGAGCTGAACCTTTCGGAAAGTTGTTCTTCTCTTTTATCTCAAATGTATTATTGTTTTGTTCTTAGTTGATTGATCACTTGAGTTATTTGTTTATTGTTCTTTCGTTAAAAGATTGATTGAGAAAATCCTCTGTTGAGGTTAGTATGAGATGGTCGTACTATTAGGTGTGAAAATCTTTCACGGGAAGTGAGGTTGAGAGATAGTGTCAAGGGTTGAGTGGTGTCGGCTCAGTAAAGCCTTGGGTAAATCTATTGTATTTCGTTGAAAGTATTAAGTTGGGTGAGTGTCTCGCAGACATAGACAAGGTGTGCCGAACTGCATTACCAAATTTTTGGTGCTTTTTATTATTTCGTTTTTTATTACTTTTGTTTTCGTTTGTGCTAGAGAAGTCCGTGGTAAAATTGAAAAGTTTGTAAAACTATTACCCCTTCTTTATTTTAGTTATATTTAAATAACATCATTTTTCATTTTTTTAAACCAAATTTTATGTTAATCATTCAAGATTAAACTTAATTAATTAGAATTAGATTTATTAATTTTAAGTCAAATCTAATTTAACTAATATTATTAATTTTAAAATTAATCTATAAATTATTATATGCACTAAATAATTTTTAAAAAATAGTACAAAGGGGATTAAACTTGAGATATAGAATTATCACGAGTTTAATATCAAGCTTATGACATAATTAAGGTTAACAAATTTGAGTGATTAAAATTAATAGGTTAAATTTAAATTGACCAAAATTTAAAATAATTTTAAATTTAGACAAATTAGCTAAAATTAATTTAACAAAATAATATTATTTCAAACTTGACCGAGCTGAACTCAACATGAAATTCATGTTCGAGCCCGACACCATCTCATTGCATGGAAATATGTTCCTCATAACAAGAAGGATAGTAAGTCTTATTAACATTTTGGGACAAAATTCACAAATCTGTTTGATCAATCATTTTGAAGCTTAACCATCTGAGATTGTCATCAACTCCTGACTCTTCCTAACTGTACCAAGAACGAGGTCAACCAGGAACAGGTTTTTCTTTTTCCTGGTCTGAAAATGTTTTAGTTGATACACTCAAGAGCTTGTTAATGGACAATCCTTCTCCAAGAGTCTTCTTCTTTACCTCATACCTATGCTTAATCCTGTCATCAAGCTTGTACCCAAGATATGCAGGAAAAGACAGTAACTCTCCAACTTCACGTCCCATTTCTTCAATCAAGTACTCCATCTTCTCTTCCAAAGAATCATAACTGTACTGCAGAATCTGAGGGTGCCTCTTGCTCATGGCAAGTATGTCTCCACAAGAAAGTCCATAACTGAAGAACAGCTCGATTACCTTCTGCAGATTCTCGCAGCTTGTTCTTGTCACAGCTCCCATCGCCGCAACTAATTCCTTTGATCCACATTCATACCCAATCTTCAGCAAAAAAACAAGCTTAGGAGCAATGTTGCTTTCAAAGGACAAGGCCAAGAACAGGGGAGCTTTAGTCAAGAACTTGAATATCTCATCAGACTTCAACCCAGACTTCTTAAGAAACTCTATTCTGGGTTGCAACTTTCTCTCCTTGCTCACACTTATCACATTAGGGAACACAAGTAGAATCTTGAATACTTGATGATCACTAAGGCCAGCAAATTTCTTCAATACCTCCACATGATTCTTCATATGCTCCAGACTGTAACTCAAAATCACAGGGGCTTTACGCAATATGGCTGCTGTGGCATCAACATCTCCTCCACTAACCTTCCTTAAAAACTCAATTCTAGGGACCAATCGAGCATCCAAATCATAATTCAGGATCGCCGGACGTTTAACTATTATGTCAGCACCACCATAGCGGCTCAAGTAACTCATGGTTCTGTCAATTTCTTCAACAGACTTCCGGCACAGAGCTTTCGACAGATTGGCATTGTTCAGTACGTAAGGAATCTTTTCTTGTGATACTCCATGATCAATAAGCAGCTTCACTTTTTGATCAAAACCCACTAAGAATATCGGTTTGGTGGAACCCAAAACTCGTTTGAGCTGCGTGGGATTGATGTTAGCTTGTAAAACATTAAGCACATAATGAATAAAGGGATCGATTTCCTCTGCTGTTAACACAACTGGGGCTTTAGTAACCAATTGTTTCAGTTCAATGCCATGGATTCCAGCAGCACGCAAGGAGACCACTCGGGCTCGCATGGTCCCGAAAGTTACCAACTTTAGAGCTGGGTTTCGCTCTAACAGTTCTCGGGTTCCATTTTCATCGATCCCAATCTCTGCCAGGAAAGAGTACAGCAAACCTGAAGCAAGAGGAAGCTTGTCAATCTTGAGCCAAAATAAGTACTTTCGAAAGATGACCGATGAAAGTGAGAGCTTACTCACCGATGTTATTACCAAGGTTGACAGATGAGTCGAGGCCAGTGCATTGGACAACAATATGCTTATAGAATCGAAAGTCCAAAGGTCTCAAAACTGATCTCAACTCAGATCTCAACGGTTTGAAGAACTCCTGATGAAAACAGGACGCTGTGAATGGAGTAACTGAGCAGTACGAATGGGATGGAGATGAGATAAGTGCCTGTGAAAGAGACCAACAAGAAGAAGAAGAAGAAGAAGAAGAGGAAGAAGAGAAGAACGAGTACTGGAACATATCGAGAAGCGTAAACCTTGTCTCGCTCGCCTGTTGTGACTGAGCTTCGACTTCCAATTTCCAACGGATAAGAACATCACCAAGAACCACACGCGTGCTTATGCTTTCCTTTTTGCTCACATACATTATTACTTCTCGGCCCAAACATGTCCGCTGAAAATTATAGTGAGACTGATGGTGTGCTCGTTTGGTGGGTACGACAAGAGAGGAATAGGTATGGAATGAAAAAGAAAGCTTGGTAGGAGGTTATGATTATTGGACATCTACTTTCATTTCTTACTTTAAGGTATTGCTCCATTCCTCTCCATTATGAGAATGAACGGAGAGGAATGGAGTCATTCGTAACTTTGCTTAATGCTTTTTTTTTGTTTACTAAAGTTTGGTATTCTTTAACTAATAATAATATTAATTAATTAATTAAAATATAATTAATTAAAATATAATTCATTCATTAATTAAAATATTATAATTTATTAATTAATTACATTATAATTAATTAAAATATAATTCATTTATTAATTAAAATATTGTAATTAATTAATTACACTATTTTAATTAATTAATATATTGTAATTAATTAATTACAATCTAATTAATTAAAATATAATTAATTTTTATTTCTCAATATTTTTTACAAACCAACCAATATCAATGGTAATGATAATCATTCCTTTCTTTTAACCAATCATCATAATTATAATGATAATATCCATTATCATTCCTCACTATATTCATTCCCATTTCTATTGCTATTCCTTTATACGAACCAACCGCCCCCTGAGTAAACTTAATCGAGTTTCAACTTTCAACCCGACCGAGTAGTGAGACTCTCTTAAACCTCAAATTTGATTTTTTTTAATTTTAAGCTTATTAAAATTTATTTAATTAAGTCAAATTTAATTAATTAATTTTAAACATTATTGGACCAAACTCAATTTTTTTGGGGTCATTCTTAAAGTTAATAAGAATTATAAGAGTTAGTCCGAATATAACTATATGGTTATTATTATTTTGGTATTTCATTAGTTCGAGTATAATTATATAATAATTATGATTTCAATAATTACATATTATGGTCTATAAAAAAACATATACTTATATATTTCAATTAGTGAAAGAATTTAATTAAGTTGAACTATTTTTTTGAAATAAATACTTAACAAATATTAGGCCATAAATAAAATATTTGGTCGAACTCTTCTTTGGTATTAAAGCATCAGCCTGAGAAACGATAAAAGAATGAGATTAAAATTTAACCTAAAAACTTGTGCAAATATTAATAATAACTAAAATTTTGAAATATATTTGACAATTTTTATAATTTTGTAAGATCAAAAAAAATAAGGTCATAAAAAATAAAAAAATGGGCTGAAATATTACTAAATTTCTCAATATGGCTTAAAAAAATTTAAACAAAAAGGTGGAATATATTTGAATAATATGAAGTTCAATCAAGCTTCTTTCACTACTTAACTTGTAGCTATGAAGAGGTTGAAAATTAAAGACAGAATTATGGATCTGAAGATAAATTACTTGAACTATGTTACAATTGAGCTCTTTTTATAGAAGACAATAAAATATCTGCAATTAAGTTTTTTTTCCATGGAAATGTCATAAAAGCCTTGTTTTTATTCTTGCTTATTCCAACTTTGTAAAGACCTATTGATGCCTTTTACAGCTTAATGAATGAATTCTTTTATCTCTAAGATATATAAAAATATATTTTTATAGCTTGTAATATATAATATTATAAAATAAATCTTGAAATATATTTAACATATTATTAAAAGGTGAAAATATTTAAAATAATTTACCCTAATTTTTATGACAATCTTTTTTAATATTATTTAAATTATTTATTTTTGTATACTGGCAAATAATTTATAATAAACATAAATAAATTAGGTAATATTAATTATAATGACTACAAGGCTAATTAAAAAAAAGATAGCTCTCTAACTTTTTCAAGTGCTTATTCACTTCCCCACATAATCACTATTCCCGTGGAAAATAGTACTATGTAGGAGCAAAGTAAAAAACTCAGCGGTGCTTGGTAGATGAATTTGGGAGCAAGGAACGAATAACAATCAGATATATTATCATTATATAATTAATATTTTGATATCTAAATTTTGAAGATTATTGCATAATTCTCAAATACGAGAGAAATGAAAATTATTCCTAAATAACGCGCAAATGTCACGGGCGTAACAAATCATTGTCACGCTTGTGAGAGGAGCTTTTCAGGCATGACACACCTTGTCACACCCATGACAATTATTTATGCTTCTTTTTTATTTTTTATTTTTAGTAAAATAATATAATTAACTAGAGTATATTAAAATTAAATATTTTTAATTAGAATATATTAAAATTAAATGTAATTAATTATAATATATTAAAATTTGATGTCAAATAAAAATTTAACAAATTTTTTTAGTAAAATAATATAATTAATTAGAATATATTAAAATTCAATATAAAAATTTAATATTTTTTAGCAAAACAATATAAATAATAAAATATCATTAATTAGAATATATTAAAATTTAATATAAAACAAAAATTAAAAATTTTCTTTTTTAGCAAAACAATTTAATTAATTAAATATCATTAATTAGAATTTATTAAAATTTGATTTAAAAATTTTAACAAATTTTTATTTTTTCTAATTAATTAGAATATATTAAATTTTAATGTAAATTTTTTTTTAATAATTTTTGTTTTCTTAAGATTTTTAATAAACTAACTACTATCAATAGTAATGGTAATCATTTTTTCATCCTAACCAACTATCATAATTATAATAATTCTATCCATTCTGATTCTTTACTATATTTATTCTTATTTCTATTACCTTGTCCCATGTGAACTAAGCGCCCCCACTGAGTAGAAAATGCTCGAACCTTGATAAAATCACTAAGTAAGTTATCTTACAAATCATGCTTTCGAATTGAGTAATATCAGAGCTTAGGAATAACAGAATTTTCAAGCCTTGTACTACTTTTAATGTCCTTAGAATGACTTTTAGGAACAGTTCTTACACATTTCTTGCTTCCAGCTATAGCTTTTATAAGATCCATAGATGGGTTGCTCTTAAATTTTCTCGCTGATCTGCAATAACAAAATGAGCAATATGTTCAGTTTTTTATGCAAATTTTAAGCCCTAAGATCCCAAGAGTTCAAGCAACTAGATATGGATGCATGTACTTGCCTCTTTTTCAAAAAGGGGCCAATATCATCTGGTGTTTCTTGACAAACTTGTGCATTCTCATGGAATGGTATCAGAACCTGCAGAAGAAAGCAAAGAGCAAGTACCAAATGCTTAATATATCTCATATTTGATATGCATCATGCTCAAGTTAAATAACAAACTCTTGTATTGAAAACTCATCGATCAACGTATGCTTGCTGCGAGTTTAGTCATATTCAGAAATGCAAAATTAAAGATAAGCTCAGAGTAGCAAAGAAACCTTAACTTGGAATGTAGGGTTGGAAGAGAAGTTCTCTCTAACGTGAAAACAGGGACAACATATTAATTTGTTGCAGAATAAATTTTGGGAGTGCCCACTAAGAGAATGTGTGGATCAGTGGATGAGCAAATTCTGAACTGCAGTTCTAAAGAATTGATTAATCCAGACTAGCAGCAAGAGAATTATACCTGTTATAACTGCATTTACGATTAAACTCTCTGGAGAACTTGTGTGAATGCATATCATTTATATGTCAAAAAAGGAATATCTAAGCTCCAAAATCAAGTTATAACTTAAATAAATTGCTGTCTTTTAATTGAAATAAGTAGGCCATTCTTTTCCATCACTATCAAATGAAATATTTGCAGCACACAAAAGCTATCTT
>JAOQMR010000001.1:111475-122822 GCA_027563865.1 Erythroxylum pelleterianum
TCTTAAATTTTTTTGAGAATTTGTCAAAAAAATAATGATAATACGTATGACAAGGTCAATTCAAAACTTGCTATAAGGGGTTTTTAGTTATGAAGCTGAACAAGAAAGTTCATTCTAACCATCTCACATAAAAGACAATCGACGAGAAGAAGCTATTTTTAATTGTATTTTTGGTTCGATGTCAATTGAACATTTGGACGAAGAGAATCTAAATATTCAAGTTTGTGAAAGAGGTCAAAGTCCAAAAGCCTCCTTTCATAATCATGACTTTAAAAACTTTTGAAGAAAAAGAGGTCCAAATTCCAAGTTTTGTTCAAGAGAAGTTCAATTGAATGACATTTCCCAAAACTTGAATGGCCTTTCTAACTCAAATTTCAATAAAGGGTCGAAACAAGATATGCATTTTAAGATATAATTTGAGCTATTGAAAAAGAAAACCCATCAATTTATAAATTCTGTCCAATTTATTAAACTTATAAAATATATTTTCCACACAATATCATTACATATAGTAAGGAAATTCAATAAAAAGTCATATTAATCCTTTTTTTCTATACTAGAAAGTAGAAACGTTGAAAAAGCAAGAGCCAACATAAAACAAAGTTATTTGATGAACTTAATTGAAATTAAATAAAATGTGAATAAATAAAATTACAAAATATTTAATAATTTTGACTAGAATAATGGAAAGGGTCTAAAATTTTTATAATTATTGACATAAGATTATTATACTATGAAATTAAATAAAAAATAATTCTTCTTTAATAATTATTAATAAAATTCATAAAATAACAGTAAAAGAATGGAAGACTAACAAGAGAGTTATTTATTAAATCTATATTAAGTTAGTGTTTATGTGTACTCTTCTTGAATCTCCCCAAAGCTCACGTCTCAGTAAGATTTCTACTGAGTGTTGTTGTTGTTATTATTTCATTATTAATTTATCTTTATAATAATCCAAAATATTCAATTATTTGAAATCTATGAGAATTTTCCATTTAAAAGCTTATAAACTTAAGGCATATTATACAAATTACACTACAAACAAAACTAATCCTTTCTTATATATACTTTAATATAATCTATGCCAATAGAATTAACTTGTGTAATGTATTCTCATTATTGTGAGCTTTTTTTTTTCTTTTGAAGTGTGAGCTTTGAAATATTATTTTTAAAATTTTACAAATATTTAAACTTTGTAGTACAATTTTTAGTAAAACATAAAAAACCAACAAAAAAGGATATGAGATGTTGATTTCTTCATATACATTTACTAATAAAATATGTATTTATAATTTCATAATTTAAAAAACAAAGAAATTATTAAGGATATCAAACTATTACTCCTATAATAATAATCAACAACTGATTAACCGTTTTTTTCTTTATCCGTTAGTTTTTTTTCCAAACCCATGACAAGCACGAAATAAGTAAAAACGGCAGCCAAACTCTTCTTTTCTTCCGTTACTTGACATACACAGTAGGAAATCCAAGTAAAAACGGCGACCAAACTCTTCAATTCTTTGTTTTTTATTACAATTTCTGCATGTTTATCCAAAAATCATAATTTTCTATTTGTCTTTATCTCCAATCTGCCCCACAAATGTTGAAACCTTTTACAAGAACAAGGACCACATGAAGGTTTGTGAACAAAATTTCAAGGATTTTGATTTAATATTTTCAAATATATTCATTATACAGGATAATAATTTAAATTAGGATATAAATTTTTTTTAATTTATCCATTAACTTTTTAAAATTAAAAAAATAAGTCAAAATTTACTTTTATTTATACAGTTTGTCCATTAAATATTATTTATTAATTGTATCAATAAACATAATATTTTAAACTGATTTATACAAAATTTAAAGATTAATAATTACATTTTGTAAATGTAAACTTTAGTTTGTAAATAACTTAAAATGATTTGATTAATTATAAAAATGTAAATATAGTATAAATTTCTTAAAATATTCCTTTTTATAATTAAAAATGTTTAAAAAAAATCAAAGGAGATAAGAATTGAGATAGTGGCTACAGAGTGTTTGTGTTTTTATGTTCGGTAAGAGAGGAGGAGGATGCCCTTCTCAAGAAAACAACATAGAGACTGACGGCCTGTCGCTGCAAGTGAATAATGACAGCTTTCGTAACTCTTATCAACTCACAATCCCAATGCCACTTTTCCACGTGGCTCATCTGCGCTCACGTTTCCTTGCCCTTTGCATGCATCTCCCCACATCTGATTACAGGCCACCATCCCCTCCCCACCCACTCGTTTGCTGCGTATGTACCATTCAATCCCATGCATTCACATCACTTAACTAAAATTAATCAATCAACTAAAATTAATTATCTTTTTCTTTTAAATTTAAAAATTAAAACTATTATTTTTGTAAATTTTATCTTACTATAATTAATATCAAGAAAATTATTTCTTACTTTACTTTAATTTAATTTATTTATATGCGTCATTAAAAAAACGACCTCTTCTTTATTAGTTAGAGGTAAAACTGTGTATTACCAAATCTCTTTAGATCACACATATCGATCAAAATTTGTACTAGTTTGTTGTTTTTTGTTACTTCCTAAAAGGCAAGATTAAGGATAAAACTTTATTAATTTGCCCATAAATTAAGTTTAGGTCAAACTACGTAAAGAGGCCTTTTTTTATTCTTAATTGACTATGTAATGCAATTGTGATTTAAGGTAATCTTTCTTTGTTATTAGTTCTTTGTGAAAATGGCCCATTTGTTTCGCGAAGGGAATTTAGTTGCAGATCATCTAGCCACGTTTGGGGGAAGTTCTCCGATTATTGGCAACCATGTATTAGAATTGCCACCAGCTTCTGTTTCTCTTATGTAGTTGAAAGATGCAGCCGACATCTTGTATTTACGGGGTTAAGTTTCCTCCGTACAAAAAAAAGAATGTTATTCATTTCAACCCTCTTCAGAAGCCAATTTTATAAAATTATATGGAATGTTGAATAACTATATCAATTAAGCCAATTTAATTTATATGCACAAGGCACAAATACATGTATTTAGAATGCAAGATAAGGTCGAACTTAATTTTTTTCCATAACAAATGAATCAAAATATAAGAGATACGTAAAAAGAAGAATTTGATAATTAAAGTAAGAAAATAAAGAATAATTTTAAAGGAATTTTTATGATGTATTTATATGCAATTTTTAAAAATTATTATTTATTCTTTTATTGTATTATTCGTATGTTTAATATTATTTTTCATTGAAATTAACCCTAATTTGGGATTATAATCCTTTCTAATTGATGAGACATGGGAAGCAAAATGGTCAAGGGAAGGAGGTGGACATATAAAGTTGACATATAAAACAAATATCATCAACAAAATGGTCATTTGATAGAAGCTCCAAAAAAGCCAAAGGAGCACAAACGGACGATCCGAAGAACGCACCCTCTCTCTCTCTCTCTTCCCTTTAGCTCTCATTTATCTACAGCAACAAACAATCGTCACTAAAATCATCGAACATAACAATCTGAGGAAGACCAGAAATTTCTCTCTTCACTAATATTGTAGAGTAGTAGAGGTTTTTGTGTTTCAGTGGTTTACACAAAGCGATCTTGCTGTAGATGTGTTGTGCCCTTTTGTTCATCAATGGTAAACCTTTAGGATCTACTCAGGTATCGTTTCTCCCACGACTTGATAAGTTTTTGGACTGTGTTTTGTATGTGGGTCTTTGTCAAAATTTCTCCTTATTTATAAAAATCTTAACTTTGATCAGTCTCTCAAAGGAAAGTGACATAAAAAGTCCGACCTTTGCCGAGAAATCTTTAATAAGGCGATCTTTTTCGGACCTAGGAGCTACACTCTGTGTTTGATCATGGCTGTTCCAGAGAATGCTGGAGTCAAAAACGGGACTTCCGGTCAGAATTCTGATAGCACTGTGATATCATCGGACTCCAACGGGACGCACGATCTTGAAAGATCAAAACCCAGGAATGATTCGGTCGTCAACAGTAAGGACTCCAATTCCCAGAGCCAGAACGATGATCAGAGTGTTAACGGCAAGCCCGAGCACCAAGAGAAAGCTGCAACACCCGCTTTAAGCAATGGCAAGACTAATGGGACCCAGATGCATTCTGGGTTTGATATCAGCCAGCAAGTGGTGGTGGCCAAGTCTGGTGGGTTTGTTACCAATCTGATTCAGAGAGCTGATTCTAATGGCATCAGTGACATGAATGATTTGGCGGAGATGTTGTCCAAGTTGAATCCCATGGCTGAAGAGTTCGTGCCTCCTTCGCTTGTTCACAATCATGGCTATTTGGCTAATGGGTTTGGCTATACTAACAATTTTGGAGTGCAGAATAATCATGGAAGCGCCAATGGACATACTAATAGAAGGGTATTTGCTGTTTCCCCTTTATTTGTTTACCTAATTATAATCTTGTAGAATTCCTTATTTCCTTGGAAACGATGCAAGGTAACTAATGATGGATTTTGTTACTTCTGTATGCCAACAGATGTCTATAGTGTAAAAGAATGATAATCTGGGGGTCTCGCCCATTTTATCTTCGGTTTAGTTTTCTCTCACCTTTTTTTTGTAATATTCTCTTTGTCTGTTGTTTCAGAAGAAGAATGCCTATAATCAAGGAAGAAGAAGGATGAACAGTAGGACAAGTATGGCTCAGCGCGAGGAGATAATCAGGAGGACTGTATACGTTTCTGACATTGATCAGCAGGTCAATAGTTGTATTTCATGTTTCATTTGGAGTTTTCACTAGATTTCTTTGTATCTTGTTGATTGGCACGTTGATCTAGAGGTTATTGTTTGCATTTGACCTTTAATAGGTAACTGAAGAGCAGCTTGCAGGTGTCTTTGTTCATTGCGGACAGGTATCTTGTTTAGCTTGTCTGATCGTGCCCTTTTCATTTGTTAACATGGGTTATAAATCTAACTGATTTCTGTCCTTTTATGTTTGGACAAAGGTTGTTGATTGTCGCATATGTGGTGATACTAACTCGGTTCTCCGGTTTGCATTCATTGAGTTTACTGATGAAGGTATTGCAAATAGCTTCCATACCTTATATATTTTTTTTTGGTTTTCTTGCTACCTGGAACTAAATGTGAAGCTCACTTGCAGAAAGTGCAAGGGCTGCTTTAAATTTATCTGGAACAGTTCTTGGATTTTACCCTCTCAGAGTGCTGCCTTCAAAGACGGCAATTGCACCTGTTAACCCAACGTTTTTGCCAAGGGTAAGTTCTTTTCAATAACGAATCTTCTGTATTGCCTGCCATTTTGGATATTCAAATGCCATCCTTATGTTTACTTAAAAAAATTTTAATCATGAATTTGTTGTGGTATTGACTTTTCAGTCTGAAGATGAGCGTGAGATGTGCGCAAGGACAGTGTACTGCACAAATATTGACAAGAAGGTAATACTAACAATGACATAGAACTTTTTGAACGTTTTGAGTGAAATAAGTGATACTATTTTCCCTAAATCCGTGTTCAATTTATACAGATCACCCAGACAGACGTCAGACTCTTCTTTGAAACCTTTTGTGGAGAGGTTTGGAATTCCCAAACTTTTAAAACATTTCTTGTCCTTAAATATTGGGCAATATAATAGTGGAAATTCTCCTTGTGATAGGTTCAACGCTTGAGGCTGCTTGGGGACTATCATCATTCAACTCGTATTGCATTCGTTGAGTTTGCAATGGTAACTCCTCATTAATGCATACTGTTACTGCCAGCTAGAAATTGGTGATGCTGTTATATTTTCGCTATATCTGGTGTTATAATCCATCAGGTTATGGCTAGTGAATATATTTTTCTGCAATCTAATGCTCTATAATCACTATGTTCTTATTGTGTTGATTGTATTCTCTACCAACTTTTGGGTCTGTTTCTAATGGCAACATCAAATCTCAGTATACTTGTCTTACTTCCCAGCTGGCCGGCTTATCAGTTTCTAATGGAAGTCCAAGTGAGACTTTTTATTTAGTCTAATTCTTTCACTTTATGGACTTCATGTCGTAGCTCTGTTGGAGTTAGGAGTTTTCTTTTTCCTATGAAGTGCGCTCTGGATTGAATACTTGTAGTGCCACAAAGCATTAAGCTGTGGTGTTGGCATAGACCAGTTAAGTTTCCATAATTCTTTGGACGCTCTAATTTTACGTCACTTAATAGAATATAGTTAATACCGCAATTTTCTCTCTTTCCTTCTCTTTCAACTATTTTGGTTTTACGAGGAACAATTTGACAGTTAGACAAGTATTTGTGGATTACATAAAAGAAGTTGAGTTGAATATGAATCATGGCAAATGTTGTTTTGAATAGTTGGTATGGTAAAATTTTCCAAGTTCCCTGTCACAGTGCCGGTGGTTCTTTCAACTCTTCCTAAAGCCTTATATCTACTGTTTGTACTGCTACATATTTATTGCTTCTGCTTTTCTTACCATTTCCTCGTCTATTTCTCTTTCACCTCTTCCCTCTAATTCTCCACTTTTCTTCTCCATCTCTTTATCTAGTTCTCTTTCTCCTTTTGATACCTGTCTCTTGTCGTGTATCTGGAAGGCTTTAGTGAGATGGGTTCTTGTAGACAAATGTGCCTGATTTGTTAATATGTGTTGGACTTGGTGGGTGCAAATGGAGATATTTTCTATGAACTTGTAAATTTGCAAAGGTCAAATAGCTCGATGTGCTAGTGGAAGCCCATTAGAGAAGTGTATTATTCACTTTGTAAATCAGAAAACAAGCTGTAACTTAAATTCCTTCCCAGCTCTCAACGAAGATGAGATGTTTTCATTTTTACAAGGGATATTGTTTGTTAGTTTGACAGACAGGAGGTTAGTAGCTATAGCTATATTTAGATCCTTCAACATTTGTCCCTCGGGTAATATTTAGCATCCACGGACATTTAATCTAGATGTGCATAATGAGGTTCTGTATACATGCAAGTAGTTCACCTAGTTGTGGATGTTAGCAGGGAATTCATGTGTGTTCTTTTCATGCCTTTCGTTCATCAAAAATAGAAAGCAAAAGGTTAAAAGAAAAAGAAAAAGTTCTAGACGTGTATGGTCCTTGTCATGTATCTTACTCCTGATATTGTTATTGCCTCCCATTTACTATTTAGTGTTTCCATGTTTGTGCTGCTTTTTCTTTATACTGATTTGCTTTAGTTGCTTGTCGAGCATGTCAGAAAAGTTTACCATGTTGTTTGACTTTGGTGAATGTGATTCTGAGTCCAAAAATCTACCTAGATTTAAAGTGCAGCTTTAAATTATGCCAGAGACTTGAACTGTGGTGGGTGATTAGTTGTTGGTTGTTTCTAAGTCTTCTGCAAATTGTGAATGCTTGGTATATGATACTAGTTCACAAATGTGAGAACAAAGTTTCTTTTTGGTGAAAATCTAAGACATTATTAGAGTGGGCCCATCTCTAAGCTTAGTCTAGTTAAGGGGGAGAGAGGAATCAATGATTTGGACAGTTGCAAGTAGATAATGGGGAAGCTCTAACTTTGACGTACCAACTAGAACACAACTAAGTAGGAGAATCAATTTTCTGTGGATATATGAGCTTTATTTGGCTTTTGCTGGGTGGAAGCATCATTTATGTATTAAGGTCCAGAATCTGAATTACATGGTGTCTTAATTTCTCTTACTCCCCTCACCCAGGTCCCTTATTCCCTCATCGATCCTTCCTCATTTCCATGAGTTTCTCATGGTCAAATAGATGTTGATTGCAAATTAATAGTTTTGGATAGTTTTCGGGCGTAGGCAATGCCATAGCACTGTCTTCTACGAATTTCAGATGTTTTTATTATAAGACGCCGAGAAACATGGTTATGCTTCTTATACGAATCAGGATGAAATCAACAATTTGGATTACTGCGAATCCAATTCTCTGTTTCCTCTCATTCCTGCCCGTAACTACTTTGATTTACAGTTTAGGGCTTTGAAAGTGGAGATTTCTTTATTATCCCAATGGCCTTCCTTTGCTATGATGAAACAAACGTGAGATGCTTTTGTTTGCCATGCAAAGTTACAGATATGGGAAAGCTCTAGTAAGAAGTAAATGCTTAAATCTTTGTTCGCTAATTTTGAGCCTGAGATGACCAAATGCTTTCAATGAACATTGTCATTATTACACTACTAGTCATTATGTATGCCTGTGGTGTAGACTTCTGAAATTATTCCGATTCTTTGATGTTGATCGTCGTGGCAATGAGTTGTTTATATTAATTTTGCTAAATCAGCTTGCTCGAGCATGGCTGGTCAACATGTACAAGAGTTGATTTGTTCTTATGTTTATTTTTGCAGGCTGAAAGTGCTATTGCAGCTCTTAACTGTAGTGGTGTGATTTTGGGATCACTGCCAATAAGGTGGTAGCATTTTCTTTTCTGTACCATTCATTTCCCTTCTAGTTCTCTTTTTTCTCTCTCCTCTCCTTCCCTCGGATAAAAAGGAAAACTTTGTGTAAGTTACTGATGATGATTTGAACCTTGTATGTGCAGGGTGAGCCCATCAAAGACCCCTGTTCGGCCCCGCATGCCCCGTTCGCCTTTGCACTGAATGAGCCATAATGCTTCCTGGACTGACAACTGCCAGTAGATATCTCTCTATATATACTTATATAGAAACTGATATATATATATATATATATTAAAGGTACCGGTGGCGTTAAAAACTATCGTTTTGTCCTTCTATCTGAGCCCGGAATCTTTGATACCTATAGGGGTTTGGTTGTTTATGGTTTTGTTGTTAGCTTATAGAGAATTGGATGGATGGGATTTCGAGGAATATGAATGGCTTTGTTTATGTTGAACATCTGATTGATCTCTGAACTCCTTTTCTTTTTCTAATGGGATATCATGAACAACTCATGCTGGACTGACTTCGTTCATTTCTGCCTTATGGACCTTTTTACTTGATTTCTATTTGTTCTTGTCATTTGATTTTTTATTTTGGAAGAATTTGGGTACTCTTTCTTGATAAAGAATAGGATTCTGAACTAGTTGAAAAACCAAACATTCACAGCAGAAGTCTCTCTTTATATTTTTTTCTCTTAGGAATATTCAGAAAGGCCGTTAGAGAATCGTTCTGTTTCTATCTCTGATCGTTCTGTTTGAAGAAAGGAAGATGGTTGGTTTCTCTTTCACGTTCTGGTTCTTGCTCTTTATGGTAAGTATATCAAGACACTTCTTAAGACCACTATGGAGCTAGTTGGATATGAAGATTTGGATTGGTCGATACCCCATCTTTAGGTCAGTTCCAACTAATGCACTTGGCTTCTATTTCTACATCACATAATTTCTAAGGAAAGCAGATAATGCAGTTCTGTAATAAACCAGAACGTGAAAACCTTATGGTTTATGTTTTTTCTTCACACAAAGAGAAGAAAACAGTAAGAAGTTGATAAAAAGCACAAAGAGCACTACCAATCCGCCACCTTTCACTTTCTTCTCTACACTAGAGGATCATTCTTTGTGCGTGTTCCTCAAATTCTAATTTTCTCTTTGGCTTCTGAAGGTTCAATATAAGTTGTTGGCCATTAATTAGTAAGCCAGAGAAAGACAGGTTTGTTCTACTCTTCCATTCAACAAAAATCAAATTACTCACGCTATAAATGTACTTTACCTCAGTCTTCACCATCCACCTTGATACAGAAATGGGGAATTGCTTAGCTTTATGCAGATCAAGAACAGGATTGTGGGTCAGGGTTGTTTCCTCAGATGACAAAGTTCTGCAGATTGTAGAAGATGATGGCAATATATTAGAATTCAGCAGGACAATGCTGGTGAAGGAAATATTGAAAAAAAAATTCTGGTATGGGCATTGGTTTACCAAAGAAAGGTTTGGAACATCAGCCACCAAATTCTGAACTGAAATTAGGGAAGGTGTATTTTCTTCCTTCTGTTAAGTGTTAAGTCAGTACCTGTGCCCGTAGTTCATCTGTCACCATGAGGATAAAAGTTGCCATTACAAAGCAAAAACTAGAGATGTTAATGAGAAAGCTGACATCATTAGATGAGGTTTTGTGGTTGGCACTTGACAGAAGAAGAAGAAGAAGAAGTTCCGATGCTATTGATAATCCAAGCAGAAGCTGGAAGCCAAAACTTGAACCGATTCCTAAAGCAGGTGAGCATGAAGTGCAGTATATTAAGGGCTAATTATCTCTTATATCCCTTTCCCAGTAACTAATCGCTGCTAATCCCTAACTTCCTCTGTACAGCCATAACAGATTCTTGTTACGATTCCTTCCACTCTCTGTATTTATATCCCTTTGTACAGTCTGTATGGAATATGAGAAAAGTTACAATTTTCCATGAGAAAAGTTACAATTCATATCGTATCAGTGTTGTTTCTCTACATGGTATCAAAGCAAATCAAAGCCTAACGGCTGTCTCTCCTTTTTTCTCGTGTGCCTTCTTGTCTGCCTAAACTTTTCTCTGCCCCTACCACATAAACGTTATGACTACTTTTGACAACTCTGGCACTACAAGTCCTGCCAACACAATACCCTTCAACAACTCATCTCTGGTTGTTTTAAACACTGCTTCCATTAAATTAAATGGAACTAACTTTCCGGCCTGGTGGGTGCGCACTCCTCATCGGCTACGGGTTACAAGGATACATGGATGGTTCTTTCCCGTGTCCTCCGATTACAGATCCTGGTTATCATCACTGGGTTCGACAGGATCAATTGCTAATTGCTGCTATTATTTCCTCAGTTGCCGATAATATTGTTGCTTTACTTGGTTCAGTCACTTCGTCTAAACAAGCATGGGAGGTGTTGGGCAGAACATATGCCAGTAGTTCTCGCTCCAGAATTTTCTCCTTAAAAGAACGCCTTACCTGCCTTAAAAAGGGTGATCAAACTGTTGCTATTTACCTACGACAACTCAAAAATATTGCTGATGAATTGGCTATTATAGGTTGTCCCGTTGATGATACTGATCTTGTCATCCATGTTTTAAATGGCATCGGTTCTGATTTTAAGGATATTGCGGCTGCCATTCGAGCACGTGACACTCCGGTCTCATTTGAAGAACTTCATGAAAAGCTTCTGGACCATGAAACTTACCTCACCCGGATGAGTCGTACTGACTGTCCTCCTCCTACTGCGTTAGTTGGGTATAAGTCAAACTGGAATTCACATCGTCGGCGTGCTCTACCACAGGGATCTCCACCTCGTTCTTCTTCACAGCACCGCCGGCGGACAGGTACCTTTGGTTTTACCTCTGCCTCTGATGGTACTGGGTCGCCAGTCCAATCTCGTGCTGGTGGACATAGTTTCTCTTCCATCATCTGTCAATACTGTGAGAAGCCGGGTCACACAGCTCGCCGCTGTTTCAAACTTC
>JAOQMR010000001.1:122922-138025 GCA_027563865.1 Erythroxylum pelleterianum
ATTAAAACTTCCAAACAATGGAATGACCCATTCCATTCCATTCCACTCCACTCCATTCCATTCCATTCCATTAATTGCCATTCCATTCCATTCCATCCTAAACTCCCAAACGTACCCTTAGTGATGTTTGTGGTCCGGCTCCCGTTCCATCAATCGATGGTTTTCGTTATTATGTTGTTTTTGTTGATCATTATTCCAAGTACATTTGGTTGTACCCCATTCAACGTAAATCGGAAGTTCTTGCTATTTTTACCCGATTTAAAGCTCTTGTTGAAAATTTCTTTAATACTAAAATCCAATTTGTTTACAGTGATAATGGTGGTGAATACGTTGCTCTTAAGAATTTTTTGGATCTTCATGGCATAACTCACTTTACCAATCCTCCCCATATGCCTGAGCTAAATGGAACAGCTGAAAGACGTCATCGACATATTGTCGAAACTGGTCGGGCGCTGCTTCATAAATCCAAACTCCCGTCATCCTTCTGGTCTCATGCTTTTCTCACAGCTGCATATCTGATTAACCGATTACCCACACCAGTTCTCCAAATGACTTCTCCATATGAAATCCTACATAAATCACCTCCCAATTATCATCATCTTCATTCTTTTGGCTGTCTTTGTTTTCCTTGGCTTCGGCCGTATACTCACAACAAATTACAACAACGTTCTACTCCTTGCATTTTTTTGGGATATTCCTCTTCTCAATATGCTTATCTCTGCCATGACCCTACCACTCACAAAACGTACACCTCTAGGCATGTCACATTCTATGATAATTCTTTTCCTTATGATGGCCTTTGTCGGGTCCCACCTCTATTCAACTCCACTAATAATTCATCCCTCACATCTGATCAGTCACACCTCTCATTGCTAGACTTGTATCTGCCTTCTTTGGACTCCTCCGTCCCTTTACAGCCGAGTATCTCACCAAATATTCTGCCTCACACTCTCTTACCATCAGCTCCCAAACCAGTCGAGCCTCCACCACTATCGCATACTTCTTCGGACAGGGACTGTAATTTGACTCATCCTGATGCGGTCGATGTTGCACCAGCGCCCTCCTTGCCCACTGACGCCTTGCCTGAATCACCTGCCTCATCTCCAGTTTCCGATCATCATGAGCCAGCTACTTCAACTGTTACTGCCACCACCAATACATACCCCATGCAGACCAGGGCCAAGAACAATATTCCCAAACCCAAACGGATCTTTCAGGTGAGTAAACATCCTCTTCCCGATACTCTAGAACCTACATGTATTACGCAGGCCATGAAAGATGTTTTATGGAGAACCTCAATGAATGAGGAGTTTGATGCTCTCATGACTAATCATACATGGGATCTAGTCCCAGCCCCTCCGGGTAGCAACATTGTTGGCAGCAAATGGTTGTATCGAATCAAGCGGCATCCTGATGGTTCAGTGGCGCGCTATAAATCGCGGCTAGTTGCAAAAGGGTTTACTCAAATCCCAGGGCGTGACTTTCATGAAACGTTTGCTCCAATTCTCAAACCTCAAACACTTAAGATCATTTTTACAATTGCTCTTGCTCACAGTTGGTCCATCCAGCAAATGGATGTGAATAATGCTTTCTTACAGGGTGCCTTAACCGAAGATGTTTATATGCAACAGCCCCCAGGGTTTATCCATCCTGATCATCCAAATTTTGTCTGTAAGTTACGTAAAGCTATTTATGGACTTCGGCAGGCTCCCCGTGCTTGGTATGATGCACTGAAGAATTTCATTCTCGCCTTCGGCTTTCATCAAAGTCTTAGTGATCCATCCTTATTTATTTATAATGCCCATGGTGTTGTCGCCTATTTTTTAGTCTATGTGGATGATCTTCTACTCACTGGAAACTCCTCTCTGTTCTTAACAAAATTTATTTCGGCGTTGTCAATGAAGTTCTCGCTCAAACACCTGGGATTTCCAACTTATTTTTTGGGCATTGAAATCATTCCTACTACCACGGGCTTGTTTCTTTCTCAGCATAAATACATCAGGGATATTCTAGATCGCTTTGGTATGGCCGACGCCAAACCAGTCTCTACACCCTTATGCCTCTCCATGCCACTGCGCCTTGATGATGGCACTGCAGCTGTTGATATCTCTCTCTATAAAAGCATGGTTGGTTCACTTCAGTACCTAACTCACACGAGACTTGATGTTATTTTTGCGGTGAATAAAGTTGCTCAGTTTATGCATGCGCCCAGTGTCACTCACTTGCAACAAGTCAAACGAATTTATCGCTATCTCAAAGGTACGATTCAGTTTGGTTTACAGCTTAATAAACCGAAACAAATGGCTCTTCAGGTCTTTGGCACACTTCCGTCTCCCCTTCATGCATACAGCGATGCCGACTGGGCTGGCAACAGTGATGACAAAACATCTACTTCAGCCTACCTTGTATACTTTGGCGGCAATCCTGTCTCTTGGCACTCCAAACGTCAACGAACGGTTGCGCGTTCCTCCACTGAAGCAGAGTACCGCTCACTTGCAACAACGGCGGCTGAACTTCAATGGTTGCAAAACCTCTTATCTGAACTCCATCTTCCTTTTAAAGAACTACCGGTTCTCTTCTGTGACAACCTTGGCGCGACGTACTTGTGCAAAAATCCGGTCTTTCACACTCGAATGAAGCATATTGCCTTGGACTATCATTTTGTGCGACAACTTGTCCAAGCTGGAAAATTGGCAGTAACCCACATCTCGACACATGATCAGATAGCTGATGCACTCACCAAGCCGCTGCCTTCTCGTCGTCACGCCATGCTTAGACTCAAGATGCATGTCCTCGATGGCGACATGCTCTTGCGGGGGTGTATTAAGGGCTAATTATCTCTTATATCCCTTTCCCAGTAACTAATCGCTGCTAATCCCTAACTTCCTCTGTACAGCCATAACAGATTCTTGTTACGATTCCTTCCACTCTCTGTATTTATATCCCTTTGTACAGTCTGTATGGAATATGAGAAAAGTTACAATTCATATCGTATCAGTGTTGTTTCTCTACACAGTAGAGACAAAACTCTGCAGAAGAAAAACATAATCTGCAGAAACAAAGTTGTAGAAGACCAAGTAATCACCAGGTTTAAGGCATCTGAATATAATAAGTTCTGGAATCTTTTTAGAGCTTGAACATTCACAAAAAAACGTATTTTCAGATAAAATAACTCATCACGAACACGGCCTGAAACAGTTTGAAATCTTTTTCGAGCCCGTTGTGGAGTTGAGATTTTTGGTTCATTATACAAAAGGGGCAATGTCAGCTTTCATAAATCTTTTGGTTCCTTTCGTCTACATACCTACCAAAAAAGGAAAATTTGGCAAAATTTGAAGAAATCACACCCTAATTCGAGCAAGACATCAAATCACAACAACAAACAAATGATCAATCTCTACTAAAGGAAATTCTAAAATCGCATCTCTAAATACCGGACATACCAAATGCCAAAGGCCAAACCTATTAAATGCATCTTCAAATTTGACCATACTCAATAAAAGGCATTAAGTGGTCCAACATCACTTAATATGTCAAAATCTCCATTATTCATCCTCTAACAGAAAAGTGGGCAATCTCATCTTTGCTTTCTTTTTCTATTCCCCAATAAGGAAAGGAAAATCACTCTAAAACATTTATATTACGATCTGTAGTTTCATTGTTTCGTGTATTAATAACACATGCATGAACATTAAACCTTCTTCTTCCTCAGGATTTAAGAAATGGACTCAAATTTGGAGAAATATTCCAATGGTGGCTTCTCATCTCATCATCAAGAGCAGGTTGAGATATCTGCCAACATCATGAATAACGTTCAAAGCTTCGTGAATCTATCACCCGCAACTTCTGAAACTCCATTCATCGGACAATCTCAGGTCAGACAAGACTTGGAACATAACTTGTCAGAGTTTCCTGTGATGGTCTGTTGTCATGGAAATTCACAGAGTTGTTCTAGAGGAACAAAGAGGAAGAGAAATGTTGATAAAGAAATGGAGAAACCAAAAGAAGTAATACATGTAAGAGCAAAACGAGGCCAAGCTACAGACAGTCACAGTCTAGCAGAAAGGGTAAAGCGTGCAAGTTCGAGACTCCATTTTTATTACAATCGAAGATAATAGTAACCCTCTTGTTTATGTTCCAGGTTAGGAGAGAAAAGATCAATGAGAGGCTGAGAAGCTTACAGGAATTGGTTCCAGGATGTTACAAGGTCATATACAAGGAATGTTTAGCGTTGATATATATTCATACTGTGAAATTCTCATCTTATAAGTAACAAAAAATTTGCAGACAATGGGGATGGCCGTGATGCTTGACGTTATTACTAATTACATACAGTCACTTCAAAATCAAATTGAGGTAAGCCCTGAAACAAAAACATCGATCTTTATTTTTTTTTTCTAAGATCCAAATGTTTATAACCTTTTTTTTCTTTTTTTACATTTTTTTCTCATGTTTATGCAATTTTCAGTTTCTCTCCATGAAGCTTTCAGCAACTAGCATGTATTCTACTAGCTTGGAGATGGAGACATTGCAGAGAATGGAGGTAAATCAACATGTTTTTTTTTTCCCCCATTCTTTCAAGCCTTAGCATCTTCAATAAACTGCAGTATGTCTTGGACTGGATTGATTTTGTAGGGGGCAAATGCATATGTGCAAGAAATGGAGATGATGATAAGAGATGAGTATGGAGGAACTTCTTACCACTTCAACTCCTCACATCTTTGATTACTAGAAATAATTTATAGTTTTATATGTATAGAACTCACTAAATTTAGCACTTAATCTATTGGATATGAATGTTTATTAAAGTAAGTTGAGAAATGTCAACATAATTTTCCGTCTTCAAGTATATGTTTACCTTTGATTTGTAGCACTGAAGTGAATTGCACCAATTTATTGCAAGCAAATGATAAAAAGATATGAAATGTAAGAGAAGACATTAGGCTTACAATGTCATTTTTAGTATGGCAATAGATTTAAGTTCAGCCCGACCCTTTATTTTTTGGTTTGAGCTCAACTCGACCTTATTTGTACTGAAACTAAAATAATAATATTTTATTAAAATAATATTATTTTAGGGAATTCTATGGTTATTTAAAATTTTAATTTACATAAAATTTTGAGTATAATTTTAATAGCCATGATAAAAACCAATTCAATGGTTCTTCACATGGGCCTAACCCGTATGTAAGTTTCAAGAATCAGTAATATTAAGATCCAACCCGAGTCAACGAACAAAAACCCGAGTTTGAACCAAGCAAGAACTTGTCATCCACCTGTCAACTACCCATTTGACAAAAATCTACCGACCGCAAGCACGTGGTTGGTTGGTTTGATTTTCAGTTATGACCTAAATAGAAATGGTAAGAGTCTTAAAGAGTTTGGTTTTGGAAAGTGAAAAGTGGATAATGGAAGATGGAAGATGGAAAGTGTAAGGAGAAAAAGATGAAAGTGATGATAGCAATAGATGGTAGTGAGTGTAGCCACTACGCCCTTCAATGGGCCATCGTGAATCTACACGAAACCTTAGCAAGTTCTGAGCTTTTCATCTTCACAGTTCAGACCGTCACCGACTGCTTTTACGCGTATGTTTCTACCCACGGTTTTCCTCGTAAGTTTGTTCCGTCGACTAATGTTCGCTTTGTGTTTGTGTTATTGTGCTATGTTCCTCTTCTTGTTCATTTGCTTTCTTATAATCATTGTAGATCCGGATTTGACTAAAACGATCTTAGAGAATCAAAGGAAAGCAGCTTCGGCTCTTCTGGACCAAGCTAAAGGCATTTGTGCCAAGCATGGCGTATGATCAACTTCATAGTTTCACAAATTTTTGTTTAGTTTGTGATTGATTCTGTGTACAGTGAGACTCATTCCTAGATTTTGATTCCGTGTTCAGTGAGACTCATTCCTAGATTTTGATTCTGTGTCAGTGAGACTCATTCCTAGATTCTTTCGATGCTATAGATTGTTGCAGAGACGGCGACAGATATTGGAGATCCTAAGGAAAAGATATGTGAAGCAGCCGAGAAGATTAATGCTCAACTTCTTATACTCGGTAGCCATAGTCGTGGAGCTATAAAAAGGTTACGAACGTTTATTTTGATAAGTATAAAAAGGGATCCTGTTTGTTTGCTGATTCTAATGTTGCTTCCCTTGTTTGGAACAGAGCCTTTCTGGGAAGTGTCAGCAGCCACTGTGTTCACAATGCCAAATGTTCTGTTCTTGTTGTCAAACAACGTATTTGAGTTACTTATTGAAATCAGTTCGTATACTTTGCCCAATATTATGTTGTCTTATTTTGTTCTATAAATTTTAGCCATTTATTTATGTGAATTTCACGTGGGTTTCGCATAAATGAATGACTGATATTCATTTGACAAAATAAAACATCATAATATTAGACAGAGGACCCATCCCTGTAGAAATATTATGTGATGCAAATACCATGTAATGTAAAAAGCTCGATGGATGGGAGTTGTTTACTGTCGGTTATTAAAAATAACTATATTAGATAATATTAATCACTAACTAGTAACTATATAATTAAATACCATAATATAGTGCTTCATATTAATGAGTATATAATTATTAAATAACCATTATATAATTGATCTTTTTAGATATGAGTGTTCCATATGATACTGTTGTAATGTTGCAATTATTAACGATAATATCATCATGTAATACTTTATATTAATATTTTAAAATTTGGACTGAACATCGAACCGGTCAAGTAAAAAATATAAGGTTTAAAGGTTCAATATCAAGTTTAAAGGTTCAATCGTTCAATCGATATTAAATCGTTATAAAATTGGTTTATAATAAATAAGAAGTAAAAATTATAAGAAAAAGTAAAATATGGTATAAAAAAACTTTGTTGAAATAAAAAATGCATTAATAATGTATATTAGTATGTAATAAACTAGTAATAAATCTAATAATTTAATCTGAGATCGAATATAACATAAAATTTAAAATAAAAAATAATATTTTTATATTATCATTTATTTAAAGACTAATAAAATTGAAATATTTTTTAAAGAAAGGAAATAAAAAAGACTAGCTTCATTTTAGTTTTTCCAATATCCTTTAAGCATAATTATTTATAGTTTGAATATTATATTTTAACATATTCTTAAATTATCTTAAGTAAAATTACTTTTATATATATATATATATATATATATTAATAATTCAATTTATTAAAAAATTTATAATAAAAATAATAATTAATTTTTAATAATAATAATTTAATTATATAGAGATAAATAAAGAACCTAAATTTTGATAAATACAATTTATTAGTGAGATTAAATAAATAAAAATTAAATTAAGATTAAGATTTTAATTTAAATATAAAGAGATAAATAAAAATATAATTTATTAATTAAATTATATAAAAAATTGAAAACTTTGACTCAAGTCACAACCATTTGCAACTTTAAAAGAAAAGAATAACTTCAATTAATGCACTCCCGGCATTGTGAAGAATTAATCACACTATGAAGCAATTAATGCAAGTTCAAAACATTTATACTCCTTCCGATTCATAATAAGTGTCGTTTTAGAAAAATTCACGTTTATTAAGAAAGCTAATGAAATTATAGATATACCCTTATTAATACTCCCATGAAGTTATCGTGAATTGTTAGCATATGAGAGAAATTGCATATTAAATTGCCTTGAAATTGTGATCTATGTAATTAAGATGAGAGAGAAATTAAAGGTTAATTTTAGAAGTAAAATTATAAACATGCATACAAAGTCAAGAATGACACTTATTTTGAATAATTAAAATGTATCTAAAACGACACTTATTATGAATCGGAATGTGTGAATTTACTTGTGACGCTCACATTTCAATAAATATTCAAACTAATATTCCAAGAAATAGGTAATTTTTTTGGCCAATTTTCTAAAAAATTGTCTGATTTATTAGTTAACCGATTGGTTTCTTCTTATAAGAGGTTACTAAGTTAAATCGGATCAAGCTGGTTCATATTTATTCCGATCAAGCCGCATAATCAAATAAAAAGAAAAGTGGTAATCATGTTAGTGGTTAGTACTTATTTAGGTCCAACTCAAGTTTTTGTGTTAAGAATGTTATATAAAATTTTAAAAATAAATAATTTGGAAGTAATGCAAATATTTTCTCTTGGGACACACGTAAATGCTTTGATTACTTATGAAGAAATTAATTTACCTCTTTCACGAAGCAAAGAGGTATAAAGCTTGTGGTGAAGGAATCTATTCTTCAAGAGTTGAGAGATGCTTACACAAATGGATTTTTTTTAATGTCGGATTCCTTTTTGTTTATAGAAGTAAAATCTCTATTAAATAATTCTTTCTTAAATTAAAATTTTTATTATTCAATAATATTATATATTTTCAGAACTTTATGTGTTAACGAGATTTCTACTTAGTTGTTATTCTTATAAATTCCTAATATAATATAATAAATTAAATTAAATAATATCTGCTCTAATTAATATATTTTGTATTATATCTATATTATTAATTATAAGTTTTTGTAAACTTATAATTAAAGTTACTAATCTTTACTATTTCAACATAAAGGTTACTTTTTAATTAGTTAATTCATCGTTACAACTAACTTCAAAATTTGTCAACTCGTACCTTTAAGCACACACTAAAAAAAGGAAAATAATAAATTAATCAGGAAAGCAATTCAACAAGGACATGAACATGTAAAAGAAAAAAAAAAGGGGGGGACAACTTTTCAAAGCTTTTTGGTATAAGCAAATAAAAGTCTTCCAGTTTCTGTTCACCTTTCTTCACATCCATCTAACCAGAAACGATCTTAGTTTTTTCTCAGAAACCATATTCATACATGGAGAAACCAAAAGAGAAGAAGAACAAGGTGATGGTGGCCATAGGAGACGATGATCATAGCTATAAAGCTCTCATGTGGACTCTTGATTATGTCAAAGAACTGAGTTCAGATTACAAGCTTCTCATCTTCGCATCACAACCTCTTCTTCCTAACCTTACCTGTAACTACACATTAGCACAAGGACCCTTTGGTGTTCATCATTCAGTCTTATCAAGTTGAGTACTCCTTTACCCTTCTTATAATTATCAGTTTTGGTTATGAATTTTGATTCATCTTTCGTATTACAGCTCCAGAATTGATGACTTCCCTGCTAGAACGAAACAAGAAAGTAGCATTAGATCTTCTGGAGAAAGCAAAGAAGATTTGTTCAAATCATGGAGTATGTTACATGTTATCTTTACCTTCTTTTTCTCTTTCTCCACCCATCTTCTTTGGTTATAAGATTCGAAGTTCATCCTGACAGGTAAAAGCAGAAACAATTACAGAAGTTGGCGAGCCTAAGGAGGTCATCTGCAATATTGTTCAGAAGCACAACATCAGCTTACTGGTTATAGGCAACAATGGAGATGGATCTCTCAAAAGGTCATAGCCATAGCCATAGCCACTTTCAAACCATTTGGAAATTTTCTTTTGAGATTATGAATAAACTCTAACATCGATCATGCATGCAGGGCATTTCTGGGGAGTCTCAGTGGTTACTGTGCGAACAATGCGAAATGCCCTGTTCTTGTGGTGAACTGAACACACCATTTGAAGGGAAGCAGTGATTCTGCTCAAAACTTGTAATCAATTCTATTTGGTTTGATCAATACTTTGGTTTAAAAATTTGTATATTCAATTCGATTTCTAACTATGGACCTAAGCCTACTTTTGTTTGTTGATTCGTTTCACCTAACAGCCATATCAATTATTACTTCGTCCAACTAACATATCACTATACCAAACACCTTTGTATCGTTCTAGTTCTGACCGAATAGTAGTCACGATCGATAGGATCTCGTACTAGCACTTATTTTTGTTATTCTTTTTTGTTTAAATAAGTTGTTGACTTTCGAATTATATATGAACAAGTTCTAAAATTTTTGATCAACTTATGTAAAAGTTGTGAATGAAAATAATAATAAATTCGATTTATAATTTTATTAATGTAAAAAAAATCTTATTTAGTCAGAATATTTGAATTAGTCCATATTAATAAGGTATTTTTCACTTGAATTCAACTTATCTAATTAGAATTTTACCAAATTTTTTAGGGAACCAAATTTAAATTTTTAGTGTTAATTAAAAAATAGACAATAAATAAATGTACAAAATTTTTAAAAATCTCAACAGTTTTATGTCACATCTCTAAGCTGTGAGTTGCGAGTTGTGGCCATAACAAAGCCTTTCCCTTCGCATCAAGTGTATGTCATATTTCAAAAAAACTGTCAGGATCTCACATTGGACAAATATTAGGATATTTAAAAATTTATAGTAGTGTTTAAACTTTTTTCTCTTAAATTAGTTTTTGGGGTGAGTTAGACACTTCTAATATGGTATCAGAGCTAATTTGTCTCGATAATTTAGGGCGGTGCCCGGTATGTCCCTTTGTCCAATATGTCCACCAGATGTCCAGTTCTGTTTTGGACTGAGGGGGGTGTGTCAGGAATCCCACATCGAACAACTATGAGGGTATTCAAAAATTTATAATAGTATGCAAACTTCCCCTTCTTGAGCTAACTTTTAGAGATGAGTCACACAATTTCTAACATAAACATATAATAAATTTGGTTTATTACATTGACTTCATAATTTTATATATTTTGAAATAAAAATAATTAAGAGTGATAATGAATTGAATCGGATCTGAAGTTCAATCAACTTAATTCAGATTCATTAATTTTGGATATCACTAGGGTTGGGAAAGCTTTTCCATTTCTAGAAGTGACTCCTGTCGCCTCTCATTACTCTTCAAGAAAGTGAAAGTCTACCATAACTGCTGAATATGTTCTCGAGAGTAATGTCTCATTTGGGATTGGTGATAACTTACCAACAACTACAAGAAAAAGCTGAATAATTTAACAAAGAAAATGAAAATTTTCAACGTTTTTGGTAGATAAAAAGTCTCCAGTTTCTGTTCTAAATGTGACCTCCCTTGTTTGTCAAGAAACCTGAGAGATTCCTTCATGGAGAAGAAGGTAAAAGAAGGGTCCTGCAAGAAGAAGGTGATGGTGGTCATAGACAACAATGATCATAGCTTTCAAGCTCTCATGTTTGCTCTTGATTATGTCAAGGAACTGAGTTCAGATTCCAGGCTTATCATCTTCGCATCACAGCCTGTCGCTACATGTAGCTATACCTTGGCACTTGGTGCCACTCTAGTGCATCATGTAATCTTATCCAGTTCAGTACTCCTTTACCCTTCTTCTGAATTTCTGAAACTGTAAAAGAAATTTGGTTTTTAGCTTGTTAATGTTTCCATGGCAGCTCCAGAATTAGTTAGCTCCTTTCAAGAACGAAATAAGCAGATAGCTTTAAGCCTCCTGGAGAAAGCAAAGAACATCTGTTACGATCATGGGGTATGAATTATTAACTCTCTTTTAATCTGGAAATCCAAAAGAAAGACTTTTGTAGATTCTTGATTGAACAGTTTCGTTTCAGGTAAAAGCTGAGACGATCACAGAAGTTGGAGAGCCCAAGGAGGTTATATGCAATGTTGCTAAAAAGGAAAATATCAGTTTACTTATTATAAGAAATCCTGGAAACGGGCTTCTTCAAAGGTAATCAATCTCTTTATTGATTGAATCTTTTTTCCAAGTTGTGTGAATTGTGATGCTTAAATCGATCAAACCAAGTTTGGTAATACATGCAGGGTTTTCCAAGGGAGCTTAAGTGACTATTGTATGAATAATGTCAAGTGCCCTGTTCTTGTTGTGAAGGGGCCCAATTGAGAAAAAGTTAAGACGTCCACTCCGATGTGTAATCTTGTGCCAATTATAACTACAGTAATAGTAAAGGTAATTGTAGTTTCGCTATCTTCTCATCTGTACCTTTACAATTTATATATAAAAGTATATCAGTAGTACCTATTTTACCATAGCTTCAAAATACATGATCCTTATCTAATAATTCAAATCATTCTTATCCTCTAGTAATCTTAACACCCCAACTCAAGTTGGTGCGAAGATATCACAGACACCCAACTTGAACGCAACATTTTCAAACGAGCTTCTTGAAACTCTCTTAGTCAATATGTCTGCTAGCTGATGATTAGAACTAACAAGTGGAAATAAAATAATCTGCGCATCCAACTTTTCTCTAATGAAGAACCTGTATATCTCAACATGTTTAGTACGATCATGTTGTATAAGATTTAAAGTAATTTCAATCGCAAATTTATTATCACAGTGAAGTCTCATATATATAGGTGCATCCAAACCAAAACCAAGTTCCTCCATTAATCTCTTCAACCACAATAATTCACAAAACACAAAGGGTCATACCTCTAAGTGTCATACCTCTAAACTCAGCTTCAGCATTTGATCGAGATATTACCGCTTGTTTCTTGCAACTTCAAGTCACTAAATTTCCACCAACAAATGTAAAATACCCACACGTAGACCTTCTATCATCTAATGAACCAGCTCAATATGCATCACTATATCTTTCAACATGCATATGGCCATAACTAGAATAAAGAAGTCCTCTCCCGGGATAAGCTTTAAGTATCTCAAGATCCTCGTGACTGCTGCTTCATGGATTTCACGAGGGTCCTGCATAAACTGACTAACAAGATTGACAGCATAGGAAATATCAGGTCTAGTATGTGATAAATATATAAGTTTCCTAACAATCTTCTGATAGCATCTTTTGTCAACCTGAGGTGCTCCTAAGGATTGACATAGCCTCTGATTTTGTTCAATAGGAGTCTCAGCAGGTCGACGATCATACAACCCACACTCAGCTAATAAGTCTACGTACTTCCTTTGAGACAAAAAAATACCATACTTGGCCTGAGCAACCTCAATGCCTAGAAAATACCTTAGCTCTCATAGTTGTTTCATCTTGAACTCCTTTGCTAGATACTTCTATAAAGACTATTGTTCTTCCAGATCATTACTTGTTAATATCATATCATCAACATATAGAATTAGTGCAGTAACCAAATTTCCTCGATGTTTAAGAAATAAGGTGTGATCAACACTACTTTGAACATAACCAAAAGCCTCCATTGATTTAGTAAATCGACCAAACCAAGCTTGGGGCGATTGCTGCAGTCTGTATAAAGCTTTATGCAACCTGCACACTTTATTTGTTCTTACATACGCTTTTACACCAGGGGGAGCATCCATATATACCTCCGCAACCAATTCTCCATGCAAGAATACATTTTTTACATCAAATTGAAGTCAGGCCAATTTTTATTTGCTGCAATAGACAACAAGACTCTCACAGTATTTAATTTAGCCACAGGTGCAAAGGTCTCCCGGTAATCTATCCCATATAATTGAGTATACCCCTTAGCCACCAAGCGAACCTTATGTCTTTCCACACTACCATCTGCATGATGTTTAATTACAAAAACCCAACGACACCCCACAATCCTCTTCCCTGCAGATAAGTCAACTAAAGTCCATGTCCCATTAGCTTTCAACACCCCCAATTCTTGCTCCATAGCCTTAGTCCATTTTGGGTCAGACTGATTTGAGATAGCTAAGTCAAGAGGACATACCTCAGAAGGAGACACTGGTTGTGCTGAAGAAGAACAAGGAGATGTACTGTCTAGATTCTGCTCAGGACTTGTATCTAAACATGGCATTTGTAACTCTTCTTGGCTACTAAGTCCAGAACTTTGATCACCTGAATTATTATTGTGTGCAATACAACTAGGAATAGGACGTTCATCAAACATCAGATATTGTGATTTCATTGACAAATCCTTTACTTCTATTTCATTTCTCCCCTGAAGTAAAGTGCTAGATTTATAAAGTATTTCATGTTCATCAAAGACAACATCCATAGTAATAAACACCTTATCAAAAGAGGGGTGATATGCTTTATGCCCTTTTTGTTTAGTACCGTAGTCAAGAAAAACACATTTAAGTGAGTGTGGAGTAAGTTTATCCCATAATTAACTGAATTGCCTCAGCCTTGCTTAACCTAATAGGCTTACATTTAATGATCTGTCGGTTCATCTTAAACATTCATCAAGTTAAAATGTAATTAGATGTATAAATATTGATATAAGGTATCCCAATTTCTCAATCTCACTTGGTAGCCTAGTACTACTTCAGTACCTAGCCATTGGCATAGGATATCTCCAAGACTTAGGATATTCCGATATCACTCTGGTACCTAGCCATCAGCATAGAATATCCTTGAGACTTAGCATGTCCCGGTACTTGCTCCACAAACAAATACCTAGTCATCACTCACTCATATCTACACAAGTCAATCTAAGACCATCGAATGTAGTCTATCATAGGCAAGCCACATATTCTCTATTTTTTCCATTTATTCATAACTTATTATTAGTCAATCTCTATTTAATAACACATTTTCGTCAAATTAACAATCAATATACTTCAATATACATAACAAAACACAAACACGAAATACCTTGTAATTCATGTATGTGACTATTAATCTTTAATTTAATTAATGACTAAATCAAAAATATGATTCACTATAAAATAATTTATTAATAACAACATACTATTATAAGAATACAATCTAAGATTATCCTTACTGCACTTTCGAACTCAACTAATTAATAGTCCAATTTATTATTTAATCGGACTTTCAGACCTAGTCATTACAAAAATTCTATTAGACTAATTTACATAAAATTTCAACTCAAATATACTTAATAATTTAATGTTATTCACTTGTACATTATTCAAAATTTAAGCTTTAAGGAGAAAAGGAGTTTAGAGAGAAACCATGAAAGCAAACACACTCAAACTTTCATTCATATTTTTAAAAGATTTGTTCAGTGTAAACCAGATCTATCCTAAACCTTTATAGAAAAATGTTGAATTATTCATTCATCTTCCTTTTAAGAAGAATGAGGATATCAATCTGACAAAGGCGATATATCCAAGGATAAATCCTGGCGATCCTATCCTTTAAAAGGCTTGCAAGAAGTCGTATTTGAAAATCAAATATAAGGAAAAGAAAGACTATGATTGTCATAATCTGTTAGTAGTGTGCCCTAGGCCAATGAACATTTGTGATTCATGTATTAACATTATGATTTGTTAATAATATATT
>JAOQMR010000001.1:138125-148646 GCA_027563865.1 Erythroxylum pelleterianum
AATTATTTACCAAAATTCAATACCCAAATATTAAAAATAAATTACCATTATTTTAAAAACTTTGAAAAAAGGGGGGGAGGGAAATTTTGAAAATTTTGCAAAAAAGTTCCCCAATTTTTTAAAATTTACGGTACCGGCCGGTATTTGACCGGTATTTTGAATACCGGCCGGTACCGACCGGTATTTGTCACCAGTACACCTTACCCTCGTACCGGTACCGGTACGGGCCGGTACGGTACGAAATTCAGAACTATGCTCACACTAGAAATCTTCTACTCCCCTCTAACTCTCTTCTCTTCCGTTGTTGTTGCTTCTCTTTTATAGAGAATTCAATGGGTGAAGGTGAAGGCCAGCTGCACCATCGAAATCCCCGAAATCCACCGAAAACAAACCACCATTTCTGACTCAACAATCACCGAAAGCAAGCTACAATTTATGACTTTGGGAAGCTAAGATTTCTGACTTTGAGAAGCTACCATTTCTAACTTTGAGACAATACTCAACAATCTCAACTTTGGCTCAAATCCTCGAGGTGAAATTCTCAATGGTCGTCTCCCAATCCCATACGGGGCAATCAACAAATTTTACAAATGCCAATCAAGTCTAAGCAATGCTTAAACTTGAGTAACGAAATTGATTTTGTCAACATATTAGCAGGATTGTCGGTGGTCCCAATCTTCTGAAGAAGAATATCTCCCTCATTAATAATCTCACGAACAAAATGGAAACTCACATCAATGTGTTTTGTACATACGTGATGAACGTGATTCTTTGCTAAATAAATAAAATAGCGCTCTGACTGTTGCAATGAACATCCACATGGTTCTGATGGACCCCTAAGTCATCAAGTAACCCTTGAAGCCAGATGACTTCTTTAATAGCTACTGTTACTGCTATGTATTCTGCCTCAGTAGTTGATAAAGCAACTATAGATTGCAAAGTTAATCTCTAACTCACTGGCCCTTCAGTAAGAGTGAATACAAAACCTGTAGTGGACCTGCGCTTGTCCAAATCACCTGCATAATCAGAATGTACATATCCAACAACACATTTACCATTAACTTCATCTTGCTGAAATGATAAACCAACATCCACAATACCCAGAATATACTGTAGAATCCATTTCATAGCTTGCCAATGCCCTTTTTTTGGATTATGCATATATCTACTGACAATACTAACAGCTTGTGAAATATCAGGCCTAGTACACACCATAGCATACATCAAACTACCAACAACACTTGCATATGGAATTTTAGCCATGTAATGACTCTCCTCATCTGTGTTAGGAGACATAGAAGCACTAAGTTTGAAATGAGGAGCAAGAGGTGTACTAACCGGTTTTGAATTTTCATTCATCCCAAAACGTTGTAGTACCTTCTTCAAATACTGCTTTTGACACAGACCAATCTTGCCTTTTGCTCTATCTCTTTCAATTTCCATACCTAGTATCTTCCGAGCTTCTCCCAAGTCCTTCATCTCAAATTCATTACTCAGTTGAGTCTTCAATCTGTCAATCTCCACTTTGCTTTTACATGCTATAAGCATATCATCAACATATAAAAGCAAATAAATAAAGGTTCCATCTTGTAGCTTGCGAAAGTATACACAATGATCATAATGACTTCTTGTGTACTTCTGCTCAATCATAAACCTATCAAATCGCTTGTACCATTATCTTGGAGACTGCTTCAAACCATACAATGATTTTTGCAATTTGCAAACCTCATTTTCTTTGCCAACAACCGTAAACCATTCTGACCAAGTCATAAAAATATCTTCGTCCAAATCACCATGTAAGAACGTCGTCTTGACATCAAGTTGAGCCAACTCAAGGTCAAACTGCACAACCAAAGCCAACAAAATATGAATGGAATAATGTTTTACTACAAGAAAGAATACCTCATTGTAGTCGATTCCTTCCTTCTAAGCATAGCCTTTAGCTACCAATCTGGCTTTGAACCTTACATTGTCTTTTCCCAAAGATTCCATCTTCTTAGCATATACCCATTTACAACCAATTTATTTCTTCCCTTTTGGTAACTGAACCAACTTCCAAGTCTTATTTTTATGAAGAGAATTCATCTCCTCATTCATAGATTTCTTCCACTCCATGCTCTCTGAAATCCTGACAGCTTCTTTGTAGGTGGATGGAATATCATCTTCAATAACTGGAAGTGCATATGCCACAATATTAGTAAACCGAGCAAGCTTTTGAATTTCCCTTCTTGATCTTCTTGTTGCTATAAAATCTTGTTGTTGTGGCGGTTATTGGGTAGATACCTCCTCTTCATTATCCTCGTCCTCATCATCAAAATCAACTGAAAGACTAGTGTCTGTAACATCAGACCTTACTGGATCAAATGGGGTCTTCAATAACTTCACCTGTTTTGAACTACTCAAGGTCTTGGTCACTTTAATTTCCCTTTCATGCTTGTTCTGATTAACCATAGCAGCCTCATCAAAAGTCACACCTCTGCTTACAACAAATTTCTTCTCATCTGGACACCAAAGTCGGTATCCCTTCACGCCAATGCTAAAGCCCGTAAATAGAGCTTTCTTTGCTCTTGGATCCAACTTGCTTTCTCTGACATGATAGTAAGCAAGACAACCAAATATATGTAAATACTTGTAATCAGTACAAGGTTTACCAGACCATACCTACATGGGTGTTTTGCCCTTGTTTGCAGTAGTAGGCAACCGATTAATAATATGGCCTGTATAAGTAATTGCCTCAGCCCAAAACACCTTACCTAAACCAGCATTAGACAACATACACCGAACTTTCTCAAGTAAAGAACGGTTCATGCGCTCTGCCACCCCATTCTGTTGTAGTGTCTCCCTAACCGTAAAATACCTCACAATACCCTCATCTTGACAAACTTCCAAAAAAGGATCTGACTTATATTCACCACCATTATCTGATCGGAGAGTCTTGATCTTTCGACCGGTTTGCATTTCAATCATCTTTTTCCACTCCAGGAATATCTTTGAGACTTCATCCTTATGCTTCATGGTGTACACCTATACTCTTCCAGAGAAGTCATCAATAAAGGAGACAAAATAATGACTACCTCCCTAAGATGCATTCTTGGAAGGTCCCCAAACATCAGTATGAACATAATTTAGAATGCCTTTAGTGTGGTAAATAGCAGTGTCAAATTTCACTCTAGTTTGCTTACCCAGTACACAATGTTCACTGAATTCCAATTTACATGCCTTTGCGCCTTTCAATAAGCCTTGCTTCACTAATCCTTGCAATACTTTTTCACCAGCATGCCCAAGACGCATATGTCATAACTTTGTAGTATCTAAGTTATCTACATCAACAACTTCAGTGATAGCTGCTCCATCAGTAACTGTACTCCCCTGCAAAAAATGCAAGTTATTTCGTTTTGTACCTTTCATCACCATAAGTACCCCGTACACAGCTTTAAGAACTCCACCTTCTATGGTGATCTTAATACCCTTGGATTCCAATGCTCCTAATGAGATAAGATTTTTCTTCATATTCGATACATACCGAACATCACTCAATTCTCTTACCGTTCCATCGTGCATCTTCAAACAGATTTTGCCTATCCCTTGTGTTTTGCAGGCATTATTATTTCCCATCAAAACAACTCCACCATCCAGCTCCTGAAAGCTAGAGAACCATTCCCGAATGGGACACATATGATAAGTGCAACCTGAATCTAAAATCCACTCCTTATAGTGACCATCAGCAGATGAACTAGTCAAAGCAAACTCGAAATCATCATCTCCAGATTTTGCAACATTTGCTATAGAACCCATTTTTTCCTTCTCTTTGTTCTTCAATTTGGGGCAATCTTTCTTCCAATGGCCCTTTTGGCGACAAAAGGCACATTCATCTGTAGCAGAAAACTTCCCTCGTGACTTTGAACGAGATTTTCCTCGCTTCCTATGTTTTCTTTCCTCTGTTTGTCCCCTTACGGTGAGTGCCTCAGTTTGTGAATTGTGAGTCTTCAGTTCCTTCTTACGACACTCTTGATTCACCAATGCTGCAGAAACCTCATCAAGTTTCACCTTGAATTTTCCATACAACAAAGTAGTTTTCAAATGATCATAATCATCAGGCAATGAATTTAACAAACATAGTGCTTTATCCTCATCAGAAATTTTCACATCAAGGTTTGCTAAATCAGCAAGTATTTTATTATAATCATTTAGATGTTCGTACATAGAAATACCTGGACAATACCGAAATTGGAAGAGTCGCTTCTTCAAAAAGAGCTGATTTTCTGCGCTCTTGGTCATATACTTTTCCTCCAATTTCGTCCATAACTCCTTAGCAGAAGTTTCCTTCATATAAGGATATTTTAGCTCCTTATCAAGGAATGATTGAATAGAGGCACAAGCATAGAGATTAATTCGCGTCCAGTGCTTGTCATCTATATCTTCAGGTTTATCTTCCAGAACCATATCCAATTTTTGTTGATACAATACATCAACAACTTCACACTGCCACATACCAAAATTATTAGAGCCATTAAATTTATCAACGTCTAACCTTATAGTAGCAATTGGATGTCTATTGGATGTAGGTGTCGACGATGACAATATCAACCCTCTCTTAATGGGCTCGTGTTTAGCTCCAACCATCTACTCATCACTATTTACAAATACGTATTGTTTGTAATCACTGTTCACACAAACTGTAGTTCCGATACTATTCGCAGCGTTGTAGCACTGGCACTATTGACAAGAACTGTAGCACCGACACTGTTCACGAAAATGTAGCACCGACATTATTTACCAACACCGTAGCACCGACACTGTAGCAGCGACACTATTTACCGACACTGTAGCACCGATATTGTAGCTCCAACAGATTTTCACTCGTACAATACCCCAGTCGAAAAAACTGGAGCTCTGATACTACTTATTGTGCGAAAATGTTAATAAATTTGGAGTAAAAATAAAACAACAACAAGAACACGAAGATTTTTATACTGATTCGGCAACGCCTACGTCCAGTTTGGAGACTACTGAATATTTTACTATAATCAATAAGAGCATACAATAGTATTTATCACTCAATTTTCCATAAGACCCAAATTAACCCAAGCTCACCCACACCTACTAGAAAAGAGATATATATATATATTGTTTTTCTCTCTCCCTCTAGAAATTTATGCTCTCTCTTACTTTTGGGAATTTTTCTACGCTCTCACACACTAAATATTTTCTGCTCTTTAGTTGTTGTTGCTTCTCTTTTATAGAGAATTCAATGGGTGAAGGTGAAGGCCAGCTGCACCACCGAAATTCACCGAAAACAAGCCACCATTTCTGACTCAACAATCACCGAAAGTAAGCTACAATTTATGACTTTGAGAAGTTAAGATTTCTGACTTTGAGACAATACTCAACATTTATGTGTTTGAGAGATTTTGGGGTTGTTAATCTCTACAATTTCCTGATTTTGAGGTTGTTAATCTCTACAATTTCCTCCCAATTTTTGCAAAACAAACGCAACTAAGGGAACTATTGGAGAAGTGTCACATATAGGAGAAAGAACAATGCTCTAGGTACTTAATTACCGGCTCAAATAGTTGAGAGAAAAATGAAAAACAAGAAGACTTCGTTGGTGTTTTTATAATTCCTCTCCAACTGATGACTTTTATACAGATTTAATAGTCTGTGGGCTGCCCTGCTTTTATTTCGTGGGCTTTACATTTTTTTCTTTCTAATATTTACCCCAAAACGCAAGAATGAACTTTTGTTGTCGAAGTTTGTATTAGAACACGCAAGCTGCTTACGATAATTAGAGAAAACGTAACAACGATGATTTAAAGAACTTCCAAGAAAATACGCTTTTCTTTAATGAATTCCTGGAAAGAAACAGGCATTAGATTTCTTCGCTGACTCTTTGTTTCGATTCTTTCTTCTAATCGACAAAGAGACTCGCACGATAAGAAAGTGATTTGCCATTTGTCAGGCATTATTTATCTCATTGTAATAAATAATTTAGGTCAGGCAAAAAATATTATTATTAATTAGTCGACTTTTACTTTTTTTTAGTCAATCATTAATTAGTATCTTATTCAGCAAACCTAAACAATGTCACTGTTCTAAGTTCTAACCAAAGGAAATAGTTAATTAGCAATTATATAATAATTAAGTTGTTGATAAGGACTCGAGCAAATGTTTAAGCAAGCACCATTTCCTACCTAATCTTAACCGACCAGAACTAGTGCCCATCTCCGACTCATCTTTTGTTCTTGTTTTCCTTCAGTTTGGCATCGAAACACTGGACCAACATCAACCCTTTATTTCTTAATTCCTACGATGATGTGATTCCCAAGTATAGTGATTAACAAAATTTCCCAACTACTTGAGGAACTTATCATTGTAAGACTATGGTTTTAAGTCTTCTTAATTAAATATATGATAAGAGACTAAGGTTTTAAGTCTTCTTAATTAAAGACATGAGCCATAATTATTCATATTCTAAATTTTATAATAGATTTAAATAAATTTTTATGACTATTGTTATATTCCTAATTACAATAAAATGAATACCGTTTAAATAATATTATCATATAATTAAGATGCAAAATCATACAATAGAAAATAGAAAACTTATTTAAATTTTTCGTGAAGTGTTAAAATATAACTCTTCGATTTAGTATAGGATAAGTTTTGGTGGGACATTAAAAAACATAAAATGTGGACCACAACAAACATGTGGTGTTAAAGGATCGTATCATCGTCATCACTAAATGCAAACAAAATGATGTTGCTCGCGCACCACCACCGCATACGGGTTAAATTAAAAACAAATAATGAACAATGTACGAGAAAGTTGCGAATGAGTTGTCACCACGTGTCGGATATTTAATGCTCCACCTCCAAAGAATTTTGGACCGAAGCTTCATTTTTCTTCTTCTTTTTGATTTATTGTCGGGTTATTCTATAGTTTTAGTGGAGCATATGACTCGTTGATGTCTCAGCAACATCTATTATTATTCACTTTTGATTTTATCATCTCCTCAAATAAGGAAGATAAAATAATATTATGAAACATAATTTATATAATATTATAAAACAAATAACTGAAGAAGAAAAGAGCTACATTAAACAAATTTGAATATATCAAATCTTCTGTTTCAATTATTCTATTTAAACTATATCTTATTAAATCTAACCCATATATAATTTATATAAATATGTAGATAATATTTAATAAAATATAATAAAATGTTGTAATTTTGATTTAAAATTTGAATTGTACGAGTAGAAAGGAAACTACGATGTTATTTTTAAGACAAAAGTTTTACAACGTAGTATATGTTTTCTTTTGTTTTTTAACCTGGTAATAATAAATTTCAGTTGTCTTTTTGTTTTGATTTATCTGAAATTTACCGAATAATCGAAATGCTGAATAGTCGATGCTGACTAATAGTCTCTATCCCCTTTCTGGTTTAGGAAATGTCAAGTCTCCTTCGCTGACGTGGCTCAAACTACCTCACAGCCAATCGCTATTCGCCACCTAAGCTAACAACACACTTTACCTTTCTCTTTGTTTTGTTTTACCTGTCATCAGCCGTCTTTATAAGCTCAAGACTCTACCCTTTTCCAGCCTCCTAAACCTTCTCTAAGCTCTCGACCGTATTAGCACTATCATTCGAGTCCTTTGTCATTAGCCGGTCACCGGTTTTCGGTTATTTATAGTGTGTATCCATGGAGATTCCGGTCATAAATAGAATCGGCGACTTCGAAGCCGGAATAAACACGTTACAAAACCCTTCTTTTATTTCTCAGATTTTCACTCTATCTTCCGCCTCTGAACTGATTTACCAAGCGTCGAGTTTTTGGAAATGGGGCGCTTTGATTCTCGCCATTGTTGCCTCTTTCTCAACCTTAATCGCTAGAGTCAAGCTTCTTGTCATCGGGTTCAAAAGTCGTTTCTTGAAAGCTTCACCTCCTCTACTCAACATACTAGACGATGACGATTCCGACACCGAAAGTGAAACGTCCTACTCATCAACATCCGACGATGAAGACGAAGCACAAGAAGAAGAAGAAGAAGAAGATCAACCCAGTTCATCATCTTCCCGCTGGTGGAGCACAGACAACTATCCCTTGAAAGGCTCTGGTAATTATCAGAGTTGCATAAACAGTAACTCTTTTGGGCTCCGGCGACGTCGTAATGGTAGCATCGGAGACCTTTTTTCGTGGGCAGAGTTTCCGACCGGAGAAAGCGTGGTCAAGCTCTGGGATAATCTAGGTTTAGGTCTCGGGTTAAACATCAACAACGAGTCAAGAACGTTTCTTTTTGGTAATGACAAAATCAAGGGAGACAACGTGAGTTCGGTTTTCGGTTCGCCGGCGGTGGTTGTATCCGGCGAGACGAACATATCTCAGAATCGCTTGAGGGTGTGGGACACACGTGTGGGGTGTAAGATTCCTCAGATGCTGGCCGAATGGCGGCCGATGTTGGGTAAGATCGTCGGAGTTAACGCCGCCGAGTTGGAGAAAATCTTCGTCAGCGATGACGTCAGCGGTGGAGTTACGGTGGTAGATGGGAGAAAGTTGACGTCGCCGTTTGCTCACGTGACGGAATCGGACGTGGAAACCTGGTGGGACGCCGACGAGTGATGCCGTTATCGTAACGGAAGTTCACGCGTTTTACATCACGACTTGTCGTTAGCCACCCGATTAAGTTTCCGCTGGACTTCGTAAACGTCATCCAGACGGAACTTAACTGGAAGCACACCATTTGTAAATAATTCGTTGTTTATCGTTATTAGTTCATAAAAGTGAACAAAATGCGGAGGACATAATTTATTTTAGTAATCTTTCGTTATTGAATTTCTTTGATTTGAGCATTTGACATTATTTAGATCAAAAAAATTCAGTTTGAACTAAACTTAACAAATATTGAAATTAAGTTATATAGTTTACAACAATAACACTCGGGAGTAGAGTCTCGGAATGTTTCGGAGTCTCGGAATGTTTAGTAATCCAAATAATCGCATTAAGAGATTAAATTTAATTCAAAGTTAATTAAAATTTGAAAAAGAAACTAAAAATACAAAAATGGAGGGATCAATTTTTTTTTTTTCTAAAGCTGGTTCAACTCATCCTCATACATGTGTAACATGCATGTTTTACTTGGACTATGGTAATGTCTCTTTCTTTCAATTAGTGCATTCGCATTGTTGTTGGGTCATAATGTAAAGTAGTAGCTAGAATGAGTTATTGCAAGGACGGCAGGACAAAACTCACGTGTTACAGGTGATTAACAATGTAATATACGAAGTATATGTTTTCGTGGATTGTCAATCCTTATCTTATCTCGGAAGTCTAAAATCTGATAACAAACTACGTTCAAAAGTCCAAGTTAGATACGGAAAACAAAAGTGGCTTGATAGTTGATATGAGGATAAAGGGTCATGCAAGGTGTGCATATATATATTATTTGTCATTTCTTGATTTTAGAGTTTGATTTTGGATGGCAGGTAAGAATGATGAAATCAACTCGTTTAATTCAATTTAATTTAAAATTAAAGAATAAAAATCAATTGATCGAGTTTTAAATTAATTTGAGTTTAAAAATTAATTCAAAAAATATTTAAATTAAAATAATATTATTTTAAAATTTTTGATTTTAAACTATTAGGTCCAACCTAAATCCAGGACTTGTCATAAGGGTTGCGAATGTTTAACTGAGCAGTTATGTTTATTGAATGTAAGTGATAATATGGATAAGCAAGAGAACGTTGATTATACGTAAAGTTTTTAATATAATGGAATGGAATGTAACGATGAAATAAAATTTAAATGGAAGTAATATTAGAAAATTGTTGTTTGGGAGTGATGAAAGAATTCAAAATATAATATACTGAAATGTTATTTGGAAGAAGGGTTCATAATGTAATATAGTGAAATATTGCTTATCATTTTACATTTAATCATAAGCCTCTCAAATCGGAAGTAACTTATTTTTACTGTTTAGGATAAAATGAGTTAATGTGAAACCCTCCCTTCCATTTTATTTTATTATAAACCTTCATTTCATTCCATTAATAACCACCTAACCAAACATAGCCTCAGAGATAAAATGTTGGTAAGATGAATAATTGAAAAACCCAACCAATTCGACCAACTCAACTATAAAAGTCTTGAACGGTATATTTTTTAATTTGATTTTTAACTATCCGATTATTTATTTTAATAACTCTTTTTGTCAAAAACTTATTCATTAATTAATTAATCAGTAAAATTTATTAATTAATAAGTTCTTATAAACTAAAATAAGATGTTGATGATGTTTAGCACGTAGACTCTAGTATAGATTGTGTTGCATTCATTGATAATGAAATTGCTTCATATGATGTTTCACCTTACGTGGAAAATGATGTTGAAGAAGAAGTGCTTGTAGTTTGAGAAGGCATCAGATGCCTCGACGCCTTCAGATATGTTTGTCATTGAGGTTAATACTGTTTCTGATCATAACATATGGGTATTAGATACCTGTTGTGGCTCACACATATG
>JAOQMR010000001.1:174806-186379 GCA_027563865.1 Erythroxylum pelleterianum
CCTGCCCTTAGTCCGATTTAATGAAACTGCTTCTGCCAAGAAATCTGAAACTCTTTATTGATAACGATGAAGGTGTGAGCCGTTAAAAAAGCTGACTGGCAAAGCCAGGAAAAGGTACCCACTACAGATGCGTTAGCAGCGATAAAATACAAGAAATAAATAAAACCGAGCTTATTTATTGATAAAACGCCTTCAGATTTTGAGAACTCCAGGGCCTCGGTAGAATCCTGCCATCAGTGTTGCGCAGGACGTAAGAGCCATGTCCGATTTGTTTAACCACTTGATAGGATCCTTCCCACGTCTGTACGAGCTTTCCGGGGTACTTCCCAGCCGCCTCGGCCATCCTTAGGACATAGCCGCCAATCTTTATATCGCTCGGCCTTATCATTTTATTGTAGAACCTTGTTGCTTTTTGTCTGATGACTTCTAAGCGAGCAGCTGCCCTATCCCTGTCTTCACTGAGGAGCACAAGCTCTGCTCTGCGGGCTTCATCATTCTGCTCTTCTTCGTAACCTACTACTCTTTGGTTGGGCAGCACCACTTCCACTGGAACTAAGGCCTCTGCCCCAAAGGTCATCCTGAACAGTGTTTCCCCTATGGCCCCATTCGGGGTAGTTCTGTACGCCCACAACACTTCATCTAATTCATCTACCCAAGTCTTACGTCCATCTAAGCGCTTCTTGAGGGCACTCATTATCCTTTTGTTAGTGTTCTCCACAAGACCGTTGCTCTGAGGGTGAGCTACTGAAGTCAATTGGAGTCTTATCTTCAGTCGCTCACAGAAACCTTTAAACTTGTCGTTATCAAATTGTCGGCCGTTGTCTGTCACCAAGGTCATGGGCATCCTAAAACGACTCAGTATGTTCTTACGCACGAAGCTTTCCATTCTCTGCTCAGTTATAGTGGTGACCGCTTCTGCTTCTACCCATTTGGTGAAGTATTCAACTGCCACTATTAAAAACTTCTTCTGCCCAGGACCAAGAGGAAAGGGTCCTAGTATATCCATTCCCCATTGAGCGAAAGGGATAGGGTGGCTCACGATTTTCATCCGCTCGGTCGGCTGGTGAAACAGGTTACCGTTTCTCTGGGAAGCCTCAAATCGTTTAACTTTCTCTTGACAGTCTTTCCTTATTGTCGGCCAGTAATATGCTTGTTTAATCAGTCTGTGAGCCAGCGTTCTGCCTCCTAGATGATTTCCGCACATTCCTTCGTGGACTTCAGCCATTGCCTGCTCTGCCTCTTCTTCGCTCAAGCAGCGTAGTAGTGGCCAATCATAGGATCCCTTGTAGAGGGCGTCATCTATAATCGTATACTCGGCCGCCTTTACCCTTAATTTTTTGGCTTCCAAGGCTTCTTCCGGTGGTGTTCCCCTAAAGAGATACTCAGCTCCATCCAACTTGATCACTCGGCATTCACTTCAAGGACATCGTTGGCTTTCTGAATGCTAGGTTGGTCTAATCGCTCGACTAAGATGTTATTTCTCGCATTTCGATCGGAAGCCATTTTGGAAAGCGCGTCCGCTCGAGCATTTTGCAATTTTTCTATCCTGTAGATCGAATATTCTTCAAAATTACTTAACTCTTGCCTTGCCAATTCCAAATACTTGACCATGTTGTCCCCTTTGGCCTCGTACTGTCCCGTAACTTAACCGACCACTATTTGGCTATCACTGTATACCTTCAAATGTTTCACCCCCATCTCTCTCGCCAACTGAAGACCGGCTAACAAAGCTTCATATTCTGCCTCGTTATTAGATGCTTTAAATTCTAGTCGGAGAGCATATTCCACTTTTTCTTCTTGATGCGGGCTGATCAATGCAACTCCTGTCCCGCATCCCTCAGCATTAGATGATCCATCGACAAATAAGCTCCAAGGAGGATGTAGTTCGTTTGAGGTAGGTTGACTCATTCCCGCTACAAAATCTGCCAATACTTTGGGGCCTTGATCGTCGTCCGCGGCTTATAGTGTATATCGAACTCTCCTAGCTCTACTGCCCACTTTACCAGCCGGCGCGAGGTTTCGGGTTTTTGAAGGCACTGCCTGAGGGATTGATCGGTCCATACCTCAATGGTGTGACTCTGGAAGTAGGGCCTGAGCTTTCGCGCCGCAGTTACCAATGAAAGGGCCAACTTCTCAATGGGCGTATACCGCGTTTTTGGCCCGTTCAACACTTTACTGATATAGTAGATCGGAAATTGTCCGTTGCCCTCCGATCGAACAAGGACCACGCTGATTGCCCCTTCTGTGACCGCACTATATATTACCAGACTCTCCTCGTCCAGGGGGCTTTGCAAAACGGGTGGGCTAGTCAAATACTGCTTCAAGTGCTGAAATGCTTGCTCGCACTCATCCGACCATTAGAATCGGGTCACATCAGCTTTCCTTAGAATTTTGAAGAACGGGAGGCATTTGTCCCCCATCCTAGAGACGAATATGCACAAAGAAACTATCCGCCCGGTCAATACCTGAACGTTTTTCAAACATCGCGGCGAGGGCATCTAGACAATGGCTTCGATCTTCTTTAGGTTTGCTTCGATCCCCCGCTGAGTAATCATGAATCCCAAGAATTTACCGGATGTCACACCAAAGACGCATTTTTTCGGGTTCAGCTTCATCTGAAACTTAGCGAGGGTTTGAAAAACTTCTTTGAGATTTTCCACATGCTCAGCGGCCGTTTTACTCTTGACCACCATATCGTCCACGTAGGCCTCAACCGATCGACCAATCTGTTCTTTAAAGGCTTCCATTACGAGCCGCTGATAAGTGGCTCCTGCATTCTTCAGACCGAACGGCATCACCTAGTAGTAGTACGTGCCTTGGTCGGTTATAAAAGCTGTCTTCTCTTCATCTTCGGGACTCATTTGGATTTGATGGTAGCCCGAGAAAGCGTCCAAGAAGCTAAGGAGTTCATGTCCCGACGTGGAATCTACCAACTGGTCGATTTTGGGTAAAGGGAAGCTGTCCTTTTGGCATTCTTTGTTTAAATCAGTGAAGTCAATTCACATTCTCCACTTTCCGTTTTTCTTCTTCACGAGAACAACATTTGCTAGCCATTCAGGGTACTTGACTTCTCGAATGAATCCAGCATCGAGTAGTTTCTCTATTTCTTTCTTAATCACCTCTTGCCTCTCTTTGCTATGCCACCACTTCTTCTGTCTGACTGGCTTGCAATCTTTTTGGATACCAAGAGAATGCGATGTGACCGATTGAGAGATTCCAGGCATATCGCTAGATACCCAAGCAAAGACCGATCTGTTCTTTATCAAGCAGTCCGTGATGTCTTTGATCAGACCCTTCGTAAGCCCGGAACCTAGATTTGTGAATTTTGATTAGTCTGCTTCATCCAATACAACCTACTGAGTTTCTTCCACAGGGTTCATCCGCTCAGTTTCTTCCTCAGCTCTTACGTCTAGAGAACTTGTCAAGACAACCGCTTCATCAAGTGTCCTTGTTTCCGCTAAGTAGCATTCCCTAGTGATTCTTTGTTGACCCCTGATTTTGCCAATACCATGGGGAGTCGGGAATTTCATTGCTTGATAGTAAATTGAGACGACTGCTCCGAGAGCGTTTTGAGTGGCTCTTCCAATTATTGCATTATAGGCTCCTTCACATTCTACTACCAGGAATTCAACGCTTTTTTCTATTTGACATGGCTTTTGTCCAAACTTCATGTTCAGGAAGATTCGGGCGAACGGATAAGCCAATGCTCCTGTTACTCCCTTAAGGGGTCCCTCTGTTGGTAATAGTCGGTCCTCCGGTATCTCCATCTGCTTAAATGCATCATAATAAAGTAGGTCGACCGAGCTGTCCGTATCGATCATCACTCGTCTCACTTCATAGCCATCCATGTTTAAGTTAACTACCAACGCATCCTTATGTGGACAGCTAATTCCTTCCAGGTCTGACTCGTCAAACGAGATCACCTCATCGCTTTGCTTCTTTTTCTTTACCGATAAATCCTGCCTGGCATGCCTCTTTCTGCTTTTAGCGGTCGACTCCCCTGCTGCACTTCCCCCAAAAATCACATTGATGATCCTAACCAGTCGGTCGTCTTGTCGTTCGACACTTCTGTCATCTCTTGCCTTAGACTCTGCCCTCGTGTCATGTCGATCGTCAGTATTCCTGTTCTGCCTCCCCTCACCGTTCCTGTCTTTTTGCCTCCAAGGCCGTCGCCAGCTATCGGGCCAATCAGTCCTACCCTCATTATCTCGATCAACATTTTCTAGAACTTCAGCAGAGTGGCGGTCGTGCATCACACCAATCTGCCGAGCGGGGAGCTGCCATTGTTCCAGCTGAGACTGTAGGGTTTGGCGAAACAATGGATCAACCGCTCCCTCCTTCTGTCTTCGGGTGAAGGGCGTTTGTTGCGGTGTAGGAGGATTTGCATCCAGGGGCACTGGGGATTAGGATGCGAATTAGCCTCGGCGTTATTCTCCAAGACTACGCTTTGTTCTTCTGGATCTTGGTTCTGATGTTGTGGTGGATCGTCCGGGTGCGAAGGTTGAGTGCGGGACTTATGGTGTGGTGGCGGGTAACTGTAAACCCACCCGTTGCAGCGCAAGAGCCGTGACGGCGGCTGTATCAGGATTGGTTGCTGCTGCCTGACTAGTCTGTGTGGTTCTGGACGTGGTGCCCTGATGTCGGGCCCCACGGTGGGCGCCAACTGGTTCTGCCTGATTTTGCTGGGGCTGGACGTCGTTGTTTGGATCTATAATCTTAAATAGCTTTGGTTAGGGAACACCTGCAAAACAATAAAGGTGCGCTGGGGGTTGATTCCTGGCCAGCCCCTTCGACGCTCAAGTTAGTCTTTTTGTTAAGGTTTTGATGATTGTAAACAGAGAGAAGCAGGGTTTTCTGTCTCGTCCCTGTATTATGGTGAAATTAGTACCTTATATACCTGGGATCACTGCTAGGTCTAGGTCTTTACGTGAGTCTTTACGTTTGCATGAGAGATTATCTCCTGTTACCGGGTCGTCGATATCTGGGCCTGGGATTGGGTCTTGTATGGCCAACCTAGCCGACCCAACCAACATCGCTTCCTCTACGACTGTGTATGGGAATTATTAACATTCATCCCTAGTGGCGTTTCCCCACTAGCAAACCAGCAATTGTTGGTAACGAAAAAGCTTTCTCCAAAATCCAAACGACATCATTTCAATTTCATTATGAAACAACGTCATTTCACTGATCAGATAACCTCTTCTTGATGATACTAACGTTTCTGGTTAGGAGGCGTCCAATAAGACGTGACAATACCACGTCAGCATAGATAATTATGAGGTTAACGTTGGATTAGAATTGTAAGAAAATAAAAATTTGTGCATTTTATTTCTATTTTTTAAAATTCGAGCTATAATTAAACTTTTTTTAAAAATTTTGAACTTTTTTTAATAATTAACCCAATATTTTAAGAGTTGTGTTTTTCCATTATCGTAGATGCTATGCCCTTCTCTTTGTCGATGATGCAATAGTCATATTAATTTATTATCTAATTGTCGTAGAGATTACAAGTGTCAAACGTGATTAGAAGCCCTAAGACTTTGTATTTGTCATTACCTTATTGCTAATAAATAAAATCTAAATGTGTCCACTTCTTTTTTAATATATAATTGATCCTTAATTTTAAATTATGTTAAATAAAAGTATTTATATAAACTGAATAGCGTAATATTAATAATTTATTTATAAGTGTTAGTATGGGAATCTTAAGCCAATAATCGTTTAAAAATAACAATTCATGTATTGTTTCGAACACTACATGATTAACGTTTCTTGTTTGTTGGCGCAAGGTTAAACCGTATAGTTTAGATCCTCTAATCAACACTTGAAAGAGTTCGTTATTGACTTTGCTTTTGTTAAGCCTGAACTTTGTTCACATCTTTGGATTAGTTAGGTGGTCAATTTTTCAAACAAAAAACAGTTAAGCGGCTGGAAATTTGTTAGATTTGTAATAAGTCTACAGTCTATACGAGGAGAAAAGTTATACCACATATCAGTTCAAGTAATGTTTCATCCTAAAATCAATTAAAAATAGGTGAAGTAACCTACTAGACTTATGTGTTAGTTTTCTTTTCGTTCTTTCTACGATGTGGGTATAAGCAATAATGTCAGGTCACTTGCTTATGCAAACTTCAAATCTTTCTTCAGTTGCTTAAATTATGGGTCCTCCTTTTGGGGCAAATAGTAGGTTAAGATCATCATTAGCTCTAATACTATGTTAAATTTGTAATAAGCATATAGGCTCACACGAGGAGAAAAGTTAGACTATACAAGTTTAAGTGATGTTTCATCATAAAACTAATTGACAATAGGTGACGTAACACACTAGACGTATATGTTAGTCTTCTTTCTCATCTTTTTTTGATGTGAGATACTCACATGTAGATATTGTTAACAAAATATCATAGAGATTCCATATTTTGACTAAGAAGTTGAATTAAGATAGTATCTTTTCAGGAGAAAGTTTCTAACATTTAAGTCAGATTTTAAATTAACTCTGAAATTCAAATTTAAATTAAAATATAATTAAAACAGACTTAAAATATTTTATAAAATTTAAAATTAAAATGACATTATTTTGTAAAATTAAATTAAATTTATATCATATTAAAGACTACACAATTCAAATTTAATTAAATTTCAAATCAAACTTAAATTGTCTTATGATAGGATCACTGCTTCTAATTCAACCCAACCCAACTAGTAATTCAATTACAATGGGGTAATAGTCAAAAACTACCGAATGATAAGGATTGATTTGTTTTCCTAAAGAACACGTAAACAAAATTATTGAACAAAGGCATTGGGCACTGGGACAGGACATGTCAAAGCCCTGAAACTTCATGTCTTCTCCACAGAATCCACAGACCATCTCGTCTTCATAGTACATGTTAGACTTCGAAGGATCTTTCGAAGCAAAGCTCTCACTTAGCAGTCCACAATTTACAATTGCCAGTTCATTCGATATGGCTGTAAGAATTTTGTTTCTCGTTCTTGTTAAGATCAATGGCATAAGACAACCAATTTCTAGAGATTACCGACCTAAAACCTTAAGGTCGGTTAGAATTGAAAAACGGCCTTATTGATGTATACAATTTAAGGTAAAAGAGGAACTCTCATTTTATTTATTTATTTATAAAAAATTTAATTATATTTTTACTAAAATAATTAAAAGATAATTAGAAAACCAAAATTGGCAAGTGATTTGGTTAAGTATTTTTTATCTATAATAATTAATAAATGGACTTACATAAAGAAATTGAACAAGATCGCAAATCATAGGCGATTCAAAGAATGACCTAACCTGTTATCAAATTCAAAGATAAGTGGAAAACTAAAATTGAGAAATGATTAGGTTAAGCATTTATTTTCTACATATGCATATATGCTTTGAACTTTCAACCTTGTCCTGATCAATGAGCTGTGATGTTACCCAATGCCCATACCAACTCTTTCTCTCTTTTTAATTATTAGTATTTAAATATTATGTATGTGTGTGAGTGATTTGAGTCTCAGTGTGTGACTATAAATTGAGTAGGACCATATCCATCAAGTGCTCTCTAGCCATCGACCTTCCTTCTCTTCCTTACAATACCCTTTGTTTTTTATTTTTTGTTTCTCTTTTTGTTCATACTCCATCCATCTTTGTACAGTATTATAGCACCTAAGGTATGTTCTTTCTATTTTTTCTTTGTAATTTTTGCTAAAGTTTCAATCTTTTTGTCTGGGACTTGAGCTAAGTTGATTAAAGATCTGTTCTTTTTTTTTTTGGTAATTATTATGGAACAGATCTCGTGTTTGTTTTTGAGCAATAGCAGCTTCTTTTTTTTCCCTCCAAAAATTGTTGATAAAATCGTTATCTTACAGTTTAATCTGTTTCACCGGGAAATTGTTTCTCTGTTCACGCAGACGAGTTAGATCTGTTCTTGGATAAAGCTTAAATCTTTTCTTTGTGTTGATAGAAAAAGGGAATTTTAGAAGAAATGAAACGCTGTGGGTTTTCGCAAAGCGCTTTGTCGACCCGTGAAGAGATGCCCGGATCCGTTTCTATTTCGTTATTGGACCGGATCGACACGGTGGTTTGCCCTAAACCCAGACGCCTCGCCGTCCTCCATCCCGGCGCCGTCAACGACCACCCTGTTCCTGCCCCTGTGCGCCCTCTCAGATTGCATCTCAGGTTTTGTTTTGTTTTTTTTTTTCCTGAAAATTTGAAGATTTCTTCTCTTAGAAGGACACCTTTCGCTGATTGCACGATTTGAAAATTTTCAGCCACCAGATGGATCTTTACGATTCGAAAGCAGGAAACGATCTTTTAGATATGATTCTTACAAAGGTAAATCTGATATTTTGTCTCTTATTTGTTAGGAAATTCGTGTTCAAGTAGGAAAATGATTGAAAAGTTCCATGTATGTCAAAGTTGTGGTTACTTGTTTGCGTACGAGAAAGAAGCTTGTTGGGTCACAAGTTTCACATGTTAAACTTAGAATCATACAGGTTTGTTTTGAATCATGTACTTAACACTTGTAGGGTGGTTGTGGAGTGGAGCAACCAAGCACACAAGTAGCCTCGTCGCCGCCCCCATTTTTTTGTGGGTCGCCGCCGAGCAGAGTAGCTAATCCGTTAATTCATGATGCTCGATTTGGGGATGAAAAGCTTTCCCCGTTTTCGCCGGTTAAGCTGGTTCAGCCTCCGACCACGACAAATTTATCATCATCGTCGTCGTCCTCTCCAACAAGGAAAGGAGGTTACATTCGGTCGAATTTTGGGAACAAACCGGCGGTGAGAGTTGAAGGGTTCGATTGCCTTGATAGGGATAGCCGTAATTGTAGCATCCCTGCTCTGGCTTGAACCCTCCCACCATTTTGAAAGTATTTATAGGAGCCAAAAACACAAAACAGCACTTTTACAAAACTACTACTTTGGTAGTTCGAGATGAATTTTGAAAGTTCTCGTGAAGAGCAACAGGTGATCGATCCTTTTGCTTAGTGTAAATATGTTCAAAAGGGTTCTCCAAGTTGTATTCAAAAAGATTGTCATTGTAAGTGAAAAAAAGAGTTGTTGACTAAGAATAATGAGAAGGGTCATTTAGTTTAGGAAATGTAAGGTCTTATCTATGTAAACTATAAGGTTTAATCTTTCCTGCTTTGTACTGCAATGGTAGAGCCTGATCAATGTAAAACTTGTACAAATTCTTCAATGTAAATATACCCTTTTGTTAGTTTGTGATCCTTATTTCTCTTTACATAACCTTGCTTTTGTTTTTGGATGAGTTGATTGGAACCTTTAAAAAGTGGAAGGAAATCTTTGTGATGATGTATTGCTGATATTCGCTTGCAATTCACGCCAATTCCTTCAAAAGATATGGGGTCGTCCTAATGAATGAGGGAAAAAAAAAATCTGATCCATCTCGCATCTGTTTTTTGGGACAATGAAAGCATCTGAAAGTCTGTCCTCCTCGAAAGGAGATCACGTGGTTATATTTGCTTTCGGTGCATGAAAGCATCTCATACCTTTCAAGGTCCTTGGCTGCAAATCTACCCCTCCGGAACCAACTGAGCTACGCCCTGCGGGCATACCTTTCAAGGTCCTGAAACTACAGAAGTTTGAGATCTTAAATCTCCAACATTTCACTCTGAAGCAAACTTGGTTTCTAACCTACAGAGAAGGAACGATAGTTCACTCATCACCTAAGCAGATCAAAGGTTTTAAACCTGAAACTACTTTTGATTGGTCTGCCTCTGTCAGGTTAAAGAATCTCCAATTGTCCTTACAAATACCGACCAGACTCTTCCCATTTCCATTGCTTTTGTGCCTCAATGTCAGGCACGCCATTCGATTTTAACCGTTATCGGCGCTTAAATTCACCAGCTCCAACGCACATGCACGTCACTCCTATTGGTCATTCGGCTTTGTTTTTTAATATTCATTTTTTGACAGGCTCTGCAATCATTTCATTTCTCAATTTGAATGCAACACTTCAACTTTTACTAGTTGTGTCCTGACTCAGTCCAGTCCTGTGTTAGCTCTGGAAGAAGAATCTGTAATGGATACTGATATAGAGAATTTGCACTCATGAGTTGGGCTAAGATAGGAAAGGACTAGATTTTCATTGAAGCTCGACCCAACTGCGAAAAGTAGTTTAATGGGGCTCGTAAGGACCTTCCGATTGGTACATTGTATTATTTGATTGATGTAGCTAGTTATTCAAAAGGTTAACTATAGACACTTTTTTTATTTAATTAATCTTAAAAGAAAATTTAATATTTAAAATTACCAACAAAAATGTAAAACCTATTTTTCCTTTTATATTTACACACATTACTACGAAAAAGGCTCCAATTTCTTCCATTTTACGTCTTTTCTTAAGTTTTGTGATTTTCTATTCTTTTTCTTCCATTTACTTCTATCTTACATCATGTCTGCCTATTGTTTTAAAGTGAATAATCATTAAGCAACTTTTTTAATTTTAGTTCTTGGTCTAAAGTTTCAAGCTTTATATATGTTTTTTTTTCCTGATATAAGTGATGACTTGTATGCAGAAACTAATAGGAGCTTTCTCTTCCATTTTACTATGATACTTTTTATCTTGTGTCTTATATGCCTCCTGCTTACTGGAAAATGATCATCAAACAAGGATGCTTTTTGTTTTGGTTTTTGTCTGAAGTTTCAAGCTTTCTCTGTGTTTTTCTGGTAAATGTGATAAATTGTATGCAGAAAATGACAAGCTTTCTCTTCCATTTTGCTATGCTACTTTTTATTCTTATGTCCTATCTGCCTCTTGCTTTGAAGTGAACCTTCATCAAGCAAGGTTGCTTTTTTTTTTAAATTTGGTTTTGATGTAAAGTTTCAAGCTTTCTTTGAGTTTATATGGTACATGTGATGGATTGTATGTAGAAACTGAGAGAAGCTTTCTCTTCCATTTTGCTATGACGCTTTTCTTGCTCTTGATTTGAAGTGAATGATTGTCAAGCATAGTTGCTTTTTTGTTTTGGTTTTCATGTAGAGTTTCAAGCTTTATCTGTGTTCTAATATATGTGATGAATTGTTTGCAGAAACTAACACGAGCTTTCTCTTCCATTTTGCTATAATACTTTTTATCTTGTGTCTATTTTCTCTACACTCAGATCTTCATCACCTAAGATACGCGTTCACTTTTTAATTCTGCACATCTCGAGAAATAGTGAATAGAATTTTACAACGTATCAGGTGTAAGCAAAACTTTGCAGCATATCAGGTATATTTGTCTTATTATTTTTATTTTCTTAATAACTTTGTTTTCTTTACTTACATCATCTGATGAAAATATGTAGTCATTTTTTAAAGCTATTTTTTATTTTAATTATTAATTACTACTCTATTCTTTTTTAAAGTATTTAGTTATTTTATTACATCCTTTATATTTATTTGACTGTTTTTTATCTTCATGAATATTTGCATGTGAGTCTATCAGAGAGAGTCTATACTATATAATAGTAAAATTGCGTACTATTAGACTTTTCTAGATTTCATGTTTGTGCGAGATTCAACTAGATGTTGATGATGATGATATACATACATGACCACTCAACTTTAAT
>JAOQMR010000001.1:199489-212425 GCA_027563865.1 Erythroxylum pelleterianum
TTGTTTATTAGTGTTTATTGAAAGAGAAATTGTTGAAACAGTTAGTACAGATTTATTGATAGATGATTTTCGTGATCGAAAAGAACGGCGTGTTGCATTTTGATTATTTATTAATAATATGATATAATTGTATTTTTTTTGCATTTAGATGTTGGCCCCCGGCCCCCCTTAAAGTTGAGCCTGGCTCCGTCCCTAGGTAGACCTTATATAGTTGCATTGTGCAATTCTAAATGTGTTCTGACATTTGTTGATGATTTTCCCATTACAATTATGTGTTCTTGCTTAAAGACTGAAGGTTGAGAACCAATTGGAAAAATTTATCAAGATAGTCATATTTGACTGTGGAGGAGAATATCATGGCAAATTTGGTGTTTTAGGACTTGAAAAGGTTTGCTTGTCAGATATATGGAATTAGTTAGAATAGTGACTTAATTCACTATGTCGAGTAGTTCTAAGCAAAATAGTGTGTTGCCGAAAGGCATAACTGCACATTAAAGGACTTGAAGAAGTCGATACAGAACAAGGCTATTTTACCTAATTATCTAAATGTGTGAAAACCTAGCCTTGAACACATTTGTGTATGGGGCTGTCCTATTGAGACAGTATAATCCTTATAAAGAAAGATCGAATGCTTGTTTCGCTTATTGCTATTTTATATGATATCTCGGCTATTTTAAGGCTACAACTTTTATTGTATAGAAGGTGGGACCAGAATAGTGAAATCACAAACAACTAAGTTTCTGGAATACAATGTCTATGATGATGATAGGCCTTTTGACCATTCAAATGATAGCAGGGTGGATACTATAGTTATTATGTACTCGCTACTCATACAGTTAGATCTGGTGGATCTAGGTCTCTATACTGTGCCTATTTAGGAACAGGAATCCATATCTGTACACATAGTGGTTCTTGGAGGTACAAGATCTAACGTAGTTAGGTAAATCCACTAGAGTGAGATGACCTGCTATCCCATCTGATGACATAGTCTATCTGGTGTACAGGACTATGATATTAGACATGTTTCGAGTCTAGCTGGTTTTATAGAAGCTGTTTCTAGACACAATGCAAATCTATGGTGAGATGCAATGACTGATGAGATGTAGCCATGAAGCATAGTAAGGTCTGGGAGCTAGTTGATTTGCATCGGAACTACAAACTCGTCAGTTGTAAATGAAGTTTTTAGACCTAAAGGATTTCGAGATAAAGTTCAGCAGTTTATGGGCTTGCTCAATTGCCTAATGGTTTAGTCAGAGAGAAAGGTTGGCTTTTTGTTACCTTTTCTCTCGTATCCTCGAAGGATACATTTTGAGTGATTAAGGCAATTGTAGGTCATGATGTTATAGAGTTACTTCAAATGACTGTCAAAACTGCTTTTTTGAATAAAGACCTTTATGAAGTGGTCTATATGGTACAATCTGAAGGATTTCTGGATCTAAATGGAACTGACATGGTTTGCGCATTATACAGATCAATATATGGTTTACATTAGACCTTCCGAAAGTGATGCCTTACAGTTGATGAGGTTATGACCTCTTTTAGCTTCATGGAAAATAAAATTAAAAGATGCTTATACTATAAGGTCAGGTGGAGCAAAGTTATCTTCTATTAATGCATGTAGATGATATATTGCTCACGTCAAATTAATTTACCATGTTGAATAAGGATAAGTAGTTTTTGGTCAAGAACTTTGACATGAAGGACCTTGGCATAACATTTTTTGTCATCAGTATTCAGATTCATCGGGGCATATCTCAACACTCATCAGACCTCTCACAGAGTATATACATTGAGTATATATTACAAAGGTATAATGCGGTTAACTGTAAACCTATTGTAATATCTATCTCTCATAGCAAAAGATAATTTTTGGCACAGTATCCAAAGAATAAAGTAAAGAGAGAGGTTACAAGAAATGTTTCGTATTCTAGTACGGTTGATAGCCTGATGTATGCTCAGCTATATACTATGCAGGACATTGCATTCACCATTTGACTGTTTGGTTAATATCTAGTTAACCCAGATGTAGACCATTGGAATGCAGTCAAGAGAGTGTTGAGATTCTAAAGGGAACTAAGGATTATATGTTGACATGTAGCACAGTTAGCAGACTAAACCTCATGGGGAATTCAAATTCAGATTTTAAATATGTGTCCGGATGATCGAAAGTCCACTTAAGGTTACAGTTTTAAGTTTGCATATGGTACAATGTCACAGAAGAGTGTCAAGTAGACACGAGTGACTTCCTCGATCATGCATGCAGAGTGCATGCTATGGGGCTGCTTCATAGACGGTTTAGCTCAGAAACTTGATTTCTGAGTTGTTTGTGGTTGATTCAGCAGCTAGACCCATTTGGTTGTACTGTGGTAATCTTCTTGCTGTGTTGTTTAATAACAACAAAGAATATCACAAGATCTTAGCATTTCGAGGTCAATTATTTGACTATAAAAGAGTTGATTCGAAAAGGTGACATTAAGGTTTGGAGCATTTAAGAATTGAGGAAAAGTTAGTCGATCCTTTAACTAAAGGATTTCACCCACTTGTGTTTGAAACACAAGTATACAGTATGTGTATTTTGACGTCCTTAGGCACTGTTAGTTAGGGGATTGTTATGTTTGCTCCATGTTCATTTATACATTTGATGTATTATGAAGGTATGATGGTTCATCAATAAAGATGGTCATCTTTTATTCTAGGTAATATGTGTTATCATATATCGTCATAATACATATAAAAGTCTTAAGATTTGTGTTGATCTTAAGCATTTAAAGTTCATTGGGCTTATATACAGATTGACCTTATGCTTATGTCATTTAAACGCATACAATTTTAAACAGATATCCATGAAGTTTGACATGACATAGGGGATATAAGTTTTTTACTCCCATAAAGGTTTTCTAATATAGTTTAGCATTCAGTTGGAGAACATAAATGTTTTCTCTAATGCAGTTTAGCATTTGGTGAGAGGAAACAATTTTTCTCTAATGCTGTTTAGCATTCAGTGAGAGAAAACAAGATTTCTCTAATACAATTTAGCATATATGGTTTAACATAAAGTTGGAGAAATCTAGACCTACAAATGAAGAAGATGATATAATTTAGATCATAAAGGTATCATCCTAGTTTGTCACACTCCATTTTCCCATTCATGTTAGTGAGGTATTAGGTATACGTGATTGTATTGGATCTGTGTCACATATGACACATGCATTTGATACTTTTCGGTATTGAAAGTCTTATAGAACGAAATGATGGACATTCGTTATCTTTGGATAAAATGTTTTGTTTTTAAACCTATTCGACTAATTTAGTAGTGTGGCTTAACCAAGTTTTTAAACTGGTTTTAAACTAGAGTCAAAACTACAATTAACACTTGTCTAAGGGGGAGAATGTTGGACAATTTTGTCTTTCCTCATAAAGTTTACAACTATTAATTGCATTTTTTGGTTTTTTAATAACTTATCGGTTAAGTTACGTAATTTGATCCAGATAAAGATAATAAAGTGACCTAATAAATGATCTAAATCAATGGGTCAAAGTCCGTGTGAAAAGTGGATCCTAATTAATGTGGACTGGACCCATATCAGTCTTGTGATGGGGAAGACTAATATTGATGCTATATATAACGGTTAAGGTCTTTTTTAGTTGCTCATTTATCAATTGTAAGCATAAGGATTTTCTGGCTCGTTAAGAGAGCTTACGTGTTGAGAAAAATATAAAAAGACCTTACGTCCGTCTCGGAGAGTAGTTCCTGTAAAGACCACGGTGGATTCGCGCTCGTTTCAGCTTCAGAAAGCTCGTTTGAAGTGATAGAACCGAAATCAGGTTTTTTTTCACATTTCTTTGTTTCTTACCCATTCACATTTAATCCAGAATACATTACTAAGGTATCGTTACGTATTATATTTTATTCTAAAATTTTAGATTTTTCAATTAAAAATTGTAATATATTTCTCTATTTTAAGTACTAGATATTAATAAATTTAAATTCTTTTCTGTACAATTTAACATATCGATCCTCCCATCCCATCCCAAGGTTGCCATCGAACCTCACCTCTTTTTTTTTTCTCTCTCTCTCCTTCATTTCTTAATCAACTTGTAGGAAATTGACGCCGAATAATTCTCACGATGTTGCCAAGTAACATTAATGATTCCAACTTAAAGAGCATTACATTCAAATAACTTATTTTTTGATAACAAAGTGCCTGCAAGTAATGGATTAGTTTTATACGTAAATGAATAACAATTTATTTTACTGTTAAACACAATAATTAGAAACTAATTGATGAGAAAGATTTAATCATATTTTAATTTACTTTTCAAATAAATTTTATTATTAAAAATTGTCGAACTAATTTTATAAATAATAGATTTTTATTTAATCATCACATTAAATTAAAGTTTAACTTCTTCTAATAATAAAGATAATCTCTTGCTACGATTATATTTTAATTTTTTTAAAATTTCTCAATTTTTATTATATACTTATCAAACTTCTAAATCTTAAATGTTTTATCTAATCAATTTAATTTTTATTCTTATTTTTAAAATATTGGTTAAACATGATATTTGGCTGTGATAATTTACAATTAGAAAGTGCTTAATTAGTTATTAAAGAATTTTAATGACGTAAGTATAAAAACAAGATCACAATTTTTATAAAAAGAGAATAACTTGCATAATCTGAATTATGAAGGGCATGGTTTGTACTTTTGAGTTATTCCTGTAGTTGTCAGAACCTGCAGTGAAGTGTCAAGATCCTGACGCGGATCCTACAAGTATCTTCCGGGAAAATTCGAGTCTGAATCTTTTCTTCGGTATTTCTACGTTTTATTTTGTTTATTTAAATCTTAACTATTTATTTATACAGGATCCACATAAATAGATACAGAGCTCACATAAATAAATTGTTGAGATTCAATAGACAAAATAGGGTAGAGTAATATTGAACAGAAAATCTTGACTCGAAAAATCCAAGCTCTTTTACTACAATTTTGGATGCAAAATAACGAGGAAAGTATGTATTTAATTAAAATTGGCCTTATGCGTGTAAATTAAGGCCCTAATTAGATATTTTGGCAATTAATAATAATTATTCTTATTATTATCTCGGTAATTAATTATTATTATTATTATTATTATTAATTATCAAAAGTGACTACAAAATGTTTCTCATACAAGAGTGATATATGTTAATTAAATATTATTTTTTAAAATCATCCTTAAACGTATTAATATTTATACCAAGACAATATCAAAGTATATAAACTATGGAACTTAAGATATTTTATTTACTTAATAATGGTATTAAATAAAAGCATAAGCCCATGTAATGTAAGAGGATCAACTGATACGTAATTACACAGTGCTTTATTCACAAAAGTTGCCTAAACCTAAGCTTCATTTATTAAGTAAAAGGAAAAGCAGGTGCTCCAAAAGTGGATGCTCTCTTCACAAACCTTCCTTTCATTCTCGGCCTTTTCTCTGCATTCAGTTTCCTCACCTCGTACCTTATTTTCTTCGAGAAGAGTCTTGTTCGCCTCTTCTCTCTGTACCTTGACACTCGAGCTTCTCTTCCTCGGTCCGCCATTGTTGGGTGTCCTAACTGATACCCACTTGCTGTGTCCCCATAAGCTTGTCGATATTGATAAGCTCCACACGTTCCCTGTCGAAACAAATTAAACTCCTCAATTTGTATACAGTCATAACATAAATTTACAATGATTTGGTCAAGATAAATTTCATTGATATGTAAGATTGAAAGAGTAACCTAATTTACCATGCTGTCAGGCCAACATTCGTCAGGATCAACGACGTCAGGTCTTTTGCCGGTAGTCCAAGGAGATCCATGGTTTGACCAAGCCGATATGACCGCTTCATAATCTAAACTCAATAGTATCTTTCTCTTCTTCTTCTTCTTCGAACAATCATCGCTGTCTCCTAGTTCTTGACTATTCTTTGAATCTCTATCTCCTCTCACTAGTTCCTTGCGATCATCTTCCTCTCCACAACTTTCAGGAGAATCGTAGCTGAAGCTCAATTCGAAAGTTTCATTATCCACATGACATTCCCTAACAGTTTCTTCCTTTATTTCTACGAACTCATGATCATTTTCAAGCTTTACTTTTCCATTCCCTGAAGAACTATTCTTTCTCTGCATATCCTCATCCTTGCAATTTACAAGCCCCAGCTCATCCATGGCAAAAGACTCATTTTCAAGGCCTCTACCGAGCAAACTCTCCACATCTGCTTCAAACTCTGCAAGATCCATGTCAGAAGGTTGTAATCCATGTAAGTTCTCAACATCTGGCCCATAACCAGCGTGTAACAAACCCTTTGATTCGGCTCTATTAGTATCTTCAGAACCTGTTTGATCAGTATCGTTACAAGCAGTAATTGTTGCACATGCTTCATTTGAAATCGTTGTCGGCGTGCATAGCTCAGCAGCAAAAGGGTCAAAGATTGGAACCCTGTAAAGAAGGTGCTCTTCTTCATTATCTTCATGCGACACCTCTTCTGACCCAACTTCAGGCACTAATGGAATAGGGTTTTTAATGGTGTCCTCTACTTTCACAGAACGAAAGAAGTGCTTGCCATTTCGTGGTGTTCTTGCTTTTCTGGTGAACCATCTGTTCCAAGAGGGTAAAGAACTCTCCTTTGAATCACGTACCGACTCTAAAGATTTAAGCGACGAGGTCTTCAAGCGAACCCTTTCATGTCTACGAGCTAAAGAGTTCGCAGAGTGCACCAAGGAATCACAGGCTTGACAAAGAAAGGCATCATCAGCTGCGCAATACCATCGAGCTCTCTTCTTTATACAACTATCACAAGCTCGAGCTGTCTTCCCACCAACAGCGTTGGCGATATTTTTGTTTGAGATCATCTGTTATGGCTTTTCTCGACAAAAAAACAACAACTGGGGAATTACAATAAGAACTGAAAACCAAGCTAAACCTCAGAAAAATAAGTTCACAGAAACTATTCAGATGCTGAAGGGAGCTTGAAGCAGTGTTTGGACCTCTCCATGGAGCAATAATTCAGTGTGTAGAGGGGCGTACGAGTATGACCCACAAGTTGCGCTTTTACAGTCTATTTAACAGTACTGGAGGGCCATTTTCTAGTAGCACTTTGATGTTTTGCAAAGAGAAAGGGTATTGCACTTTTTAGGACCACAAAATGCCTTATCTGTTATGTAATTGGCTGGAGTGTAAGGATCATCCTATATCTAGTCCTCCAATTGGTTGCCTCTCATGTCAAAGGATTTCGGGTAGGGCCAAGTCAAGAGTGGCGAGGATGAGGACGGGCCTTTCTGGTTTCAGTTCCTCTCTTTTTAAAATTTAATTTAAAAGTAATATTAAAACATACGTGATATAAATATCATACATAAATTAATAAAAAAATATACAAGTCAAGAGTGACGAAGGTGAGAATGGACTTTTTGATTCGAATCCTTCAATCTCTTTCTGTCCAAATTTTCGTCACTGAAATCTGAGGTGACCCTTTTGTTGGTTTGTCTACTTCATTGCTCTATACATATGCTTACAGTTTGCGGTCCCCTTTGTCACTATAATCTCTTTGATCTGAGCTTCGGTTGTTTCCAAATAGGTCTATACTGTGCATCCAATAGAACCTTGCCATTGCAATTTCCCCAACTCCTCCATTGCGGAGAAGAAAATCAATATGAAAACGGCTGTCCGTGAAACGTGTCATTCCAGTTTAAGTTTGACAAATCATTGATATTATAATGTAGATTGTTCAATCTAAGATGTCGTATAACATGATGAAATGATAAACAGGTTTGAGCTTTCGTGTTCAAGAGTTTGGTATCGTGTGAATATATCATCATTCAGTCTAGTTATGACTAAGAGTACTATATGTACCCACCAACTTTACTAGGTAATTGATGAATTGTAAGTTATGACAATTCTTTTCTTACATATAAGTGAATTTAAATTTAAAATTGTAAATATTATATATAACATAGACTAAAAACAATGATATCTATATATAATAAGTGCAATTAAATTCAGATTTTATCTTTACTCATCTTAAAAGTCATCATAATTATTCTCAAGCGGACCGGTACGGATCATCTGTCCATTTTTTCTTTCCCTACCATGTCTCATTGAATCTCGGTCATTCATTTATGTACGTGAGTCCTGCATAAATGGATGACTTAGATTCAATGAAGCAGGGTAGGAACAGAAAAAATGGACAGAGGATCCTGACAGCAAGTGAACTTTAAGCACCTCTTCTAAGTTTACATCAAATAACATTTAAATTTTCATATATTCTTTGAAATTATATACTGCAGTTAATAATTATACATGCAAATTTTTAATTTTGTAATTATACATGTAAATAATATTTGCATCTCTAGTACTAAATAAAGTAAAACATGAATATCATATATACTTAAATTCATATTAAAAATGTTAAGAAATACTGATCGATTTTAATTTTAGTTTGATTTATATACGACAACTTACACATTAAATCATAGACTTGATATTGCTGAACTATTCCGTGAAACATGGATTGAATAAGAGGGTAAGAGCTTGACAAATCAACTGGAAAAGATAAGAGTGAGCATGACAAACACATTGGAAAAGATAAGCTTAACGACTTTGGCTAGTTGGAACAAAATGGATAATAAGATAGAGAAAGGTGTGCTGTGCGTGAAGGACTCACGGAATGCCTTAGGAATCAAACCAGCAGAAGAAAATTGTCGTAAGAGGATAAGGCACTTTGATGACGAGGAACATGTCGACATATTCCTTTGCTTGGAAACGACATTTCTGTTTCAATCGCTCTTTTATGTTTCTCTGTCTCGGGGTTGGTCACACACGCATAAGATCAAAATCTCATAAAAGACTTGGATCTTTAGCTCTTTATTCACGAATTTATCCTAAAGATATTGTGGATGTTCTTTACAAGAGAGGGAAAGGCATGTGTTTATTTTTATCTTAACTTACGCTTAATTATGGAATATTGCCCTCCTCCAATATCTAAATGTTCTTCAAAGTTGAAGTACATGCGTATATTGTGTAGCCCTGCAACGAGTGAGTGAAGTTTCGAAATGGATAGTCTGGAGAAGATAATGTTGGTTAGATGCGTTATAATGAACAGCCACTAGATTTGGTTCGTATGGTACCGTTCTAGTAACTCATGTCTAGAAAGTGTGAAAGCATAAGTCATTCTTGTACATGGGTTAAACATTGATTAAAATTTATATTAAAAAACTAAGTTTATATCCCATTCGATCCATAAAATGAGTTTTATTTTTAAATACAAAATTATTGTATTGTAAAATTTTTAAAATTAAGCTTAATTCATAATTGGTATTATTTTAATTTTGTAGAAATTGTAAATATATATATATTATTGAATCATTTATTAAATAAGAATTGTTTAATTGATAATTTTATAGTAATATATGAATTAATTATAATTTATCATTAAATTAAATTAGATCAATAAATATAATTTTTACAATTTTAATCAATTAGAATATAACATTTATATAAACATTAATTAATCTAGAACAATTAGTGAATAATGATTGTAAATTAAAAATAATTATAAGTTAATTTATTAAGTTGATTTAAAGTGAATATTTTTAAATGTTTTATTTAACTAAAATCCTACTTTTTTATTTTTGATATCTAATTTAAAATTCAAATCTGAATCACTAACTGATTTAATTCTTTAATTTTTACCATTAATCATAAAGCTAATTGAGCTTAATCATTTTATAAATATCTACCAAAAAGTGACATCGAAGGTTGATCAGAAAGGCTCAAAGTGATTGAGACACATAAATTGGGCTAAAGGACTAATGTACTTGGACCGATAACCCTTAAAATGAGATAAGGACAAGGAGAATACTTCGAGTAGACCAACTTTGAAACTAACGACGTTAATCCTCTACCAGTCTATCTAACCAAACCATCCCTTTTGTGACTTCATTTGTAGGCTTGACTATAAATAGGTCGATTCAGAGTTCCATTGACTAAACTTTTATGCAATATGATTATATGAATGATGTGCACATTTCAGATTAGTTATCAGTAAAAACAATAGGAAAAACAGGTAGATATCTATCTGTCAACAGGTGAAAAGTTTCCAGGCTTGTTGGACGATTTTCCTTTCAGGATTTTCGACATGGCTTGAATAGTGGAAGGTGTTGTTCTGCAGCAACCTCCAAGATCATGCCATCTTGTTGCAAACAACTCGATCTTATCATTGTCAAAACATGTGGATGGCTGTCAACGAAAATTTCAGAAAACATCAATGAACTGTTGGACAACAAAAAATATGGAAGAGGCAAAAGAAACAGAAGACCAGACGCTAAACAATTTTCTGTATTATAAAGTAAAATTTCTCTTCCATAAAACATGAAATATGGTTACAAAACCAATTCTTGATAAACTAAATTACTACTATTTAACATAAACAATGGCTCTAACTAATAACTCTAATAACTAGGACTCTAACAATTATAATTCAAGTTTAACAATGACTCTAACTAATAACTCTAACTAGGACTCTAACAATCATAATTCAAGTTTATTATCTAACATCCTCTCTTAAACTTGTAATTTAACCTTTAATAACTCCAAGAATAGCTATTAATCTGCAGAAATCTTCACATTTTAAAGCTTTGGTAAACATATCGGCAATTTGATCTTTAGATGTCACATGCTTCAATTGAATCTCTTTGTTCCCAATGCATTCTCTTACAAAATGGTACTTGGTGTCTATATGTTTATTTCTATTATAAAAATCTGGATTCTTTCCCAAAGCAATAGCAAACTTATTATCAACAAAAATATTCGTAGCTCCATCTTGTTCAAATTTCAGCTCTTTCAATAACTTCCTCAACCAAATAGTATAACAAATACAGGAAGCAGCTGCAACATACTCAGCTTCACAAGTTGAAAGAGTAACAATCGGTTGTTTCTTTTTAATTGCTTTCATCTCTTCGTCAAAGCAAATCTCCATCTTTCGTCTTTGACAGCTTCTTCAAACACCATTGGTTCCTTATCTGCTAACATACAAAACAGATGAGAATCATTGATTTCTTCTATTACTTCATATATTTTTTCTAAACTCCGCATACGATGTGGCCTCTCAGAGGAGCTTTGTGGAGACATAATCGTTTAAATTGTTTGAACTTCACATGGAGGAGTTTGCAATGTAACATCGGTAACAATTTGATTCTAGGACTCATTTGTATCAAAAAATTTATCAAACAAAGGAAGAAAATAATAATTTTCATCTTGTGGTACATTCCACTCCTATGAGTCTTCTTCATCAAACTCAATATCTCTACTAATGATTGTTTTTTCATAATGAAGATCGTAAAATTTATACCCTTTTGAATTTTCAGCATAGCTAACAAATATGAACTTCTAACTCTTATCATCCAACTTGCTTCTTGTTTCATCAAGAGCATGCATATAGCCAACATTTCCAAATACTCTTAAGTGCGAAATACTTGGCCTCTTTTCACTCCATGCTTCTTGTGGAGTCATTTGCATTAGACTCTTTACGGGACTACGATTATTCAAATACACCGCGCATGCTACTGCTTCAGCCCAAAACTCCTTTGACATCCTCTCACTCTTTAGCATACTACGAGCCATGTCAAGAATGGTTCTATCTTTAAGCTCCACAACTCCATTTTACTGAGGTTATCTAGGAACCATCAAAGAATGTCGAATACCAAGATACTCATATAATTGATTAAATTTATTCGACATGAATTCACCTCCTCGATCAGTCTGAATTGCTTTAATTAGATAACCACTTGCATTCTCAATTTGAGCTTTAAATTTCTTAAACACTTCAAATACTTCAGATTTTTCCTTTCAAAAATAAACCAAGTCTTGCGGGTATAATCATCAATAAACAATAAAAAGTACCTATTCTTTCCATATGAACTTGGTGCGATAAGACCACATATATCAGCGTACACCAATTTGAGTGGTTGTGTAGCTCGAGATAGAGACTTCTTCGGAAAGCTCCTCCTAAACAGCTTACCATACATACAACCTTCATAAATTTGATCATGATGACTTATAAAAGGCAAGCCATATACCATCCTTTTCTTATACAATAGCTCCAATACACCAAAATTCAAATGGCCCAGCCTAAGATGCCACAACCATGACGAATCATTCGTAGTAGCCTTTAAACATGTGGGACTATCTTTATTGATCTTCAGTATGAAACTCTTGTTCTTTGACATTGGCATTTTTGCAATCAATCTTCCTTTTCTATTTCGCATGACCAATCTACTCTTTCTCATAAGTATTTCATAGCCTTTCCCCAAAAGTTGTCCAATACTCAATATATTTGTTTTCAAAGTAAGAACATAATAAACATGAGATATAAACTGATGATCTCCATTCTTCAATTTAATCAAAATTTCTCCTTTACCTTTGATTGGAACTTTAGTTTTATTTCCAAAAGAAATATTGCCCTTAACAGATTTATCAAGGCTACAAAATAAATCTTTATTATCAGTCATATGATTATGGCTCCTGAGTCGAGATACAAAGACTCCTCACTCCTTTCTTTGTCACCATTGCACGTTAATAACAAGGCAGATGCTTCACCATCTTCTTCTTCAACCTCAACACAATTTGCGTTTTCTTCTTCATTTGAATTTCATCTGAAAAACTGAAGTGGGTTAATTTCGCGAACTATCCGCAAATTTCTTTGGCACCAAAAAAATCAAAACAATTAAAAGAGCAAAAAATAAATCAACACCAGAAATTTGGTAACGCAGTTCGGGACACATTGTCTACGTCTGTGAGGCTCTCACCCAGCTTAATAACTTTCACCGAGGTATAATAGTTTTACCCAAGGCTTTACTGAGCCGACACCACTCAACCCTTAGCACTATCTCTCAACCTCACTTCCCGTGAA
>JAOQMR010000001.1:216476-229084 GCA_027563865.1 Erythroxylum pelleterianum
GCTTACCGCTACTACATTAATTTGTTTTATCGGAAGTGATTTCTTTTATATTTGGTTGCAGGCGACAGCATCACCAGTACAGGTTCAAGTTTGAGGAAGTTGGTCCCCATGGCCCATAGCATCCATTTTGGTCAGATAATAGTCGTTTTGTTTGTTGTGTGAAAAAATACAAAGCTTTGAAGTTTAAACATAGAGAACGTAGAAAAGAAGGTCAGAAGTTGGTTGATATGTAGTTTCACTAACCCAAGCAATCTGGTCCAAACAATGTGAGGTAGTGAAGAGGCTATTCTTACCAATTAAATGGTTATTACTTAATTATTTATAATAATTACCAACGTCCACTAATTATTAATTACCTAGATAATTTAAAAATTAACTCAAAATTTTATTTATTAATTCAAGTCAAGTAATTTTTTTTACAAAGGAGAAAGAAAAAACAAACAAACCTCACACAAAACAAAAAAATCCCATTAGTTCAGTGCTCTGCGGTATGAAACTCCTTGCATGTCTTGGTGGATGAACTCCATAATGACCATCGAAGGCTCCTGAAGTATTTGCAGTCCTAGGCTTTATAAGAAAGTCAGAGAAGTCAGGCTATCGGCACACTGGTTTCCTTCTCGATAGACATGCTAAAATTGCACCTCTCATGCTCAGTGTATTAACCCACGGGTACCTTACACCAAAAAATTTTCCTCAGACAATACTAAATTTGATGAAGAAAGAATGTTAATAACCTCTAATGAATCCACTTCGATGACAACCCGTCGATAGCCAATCTCCCATGCCAGTGTGAGATCCAAGTGAACTCCCTAGAGTTCAGCAACCAAAGGCGAGCCCCCTCTAATGTTCTGCAGGAATCCACCACACTATTGACCTTGGCAATCCCTAATTAAGCCTCCAGCAATAGCAAAGTTTGACCCTTATTTAACTGCACCATTTGTATTCAATTTGACCTATTCTTCCGTCGGTTTGGTCCATCCAATTAAGTTACCCGAAGGTAATCCTTATGCCTTAAACACATGACTTTTCACAACTCTTGCCTTTACTATCCAATCAACGTAATCTATAACGACTCTAATTCCTTCTTTCGGCCAAATAAAATCAACCTTAAAAAAGCTTTTGTTTCTCCATTGCCAAAAACTAACAGGCGACGCAGTAGATTGTAGCCCACTCTACTTTCTTCAAGTAAATTTGATAGAAAACTCTACACCTTTGCCATAAGTGATGGGTTTGAGGCAGAATGTACAAATGATGGGTTTGCCCAAGGTCTGGCCCATTTTCTTTGTAATTTGGGCCTTTTTCAAAATTGTTTATGTGCCTCGATGCTTAATAATACAGGAAGATTTTAGACTCGAACAGAATATTCAGTCGAGTCATGGCTTGTAGGCGTTTCAATGCCTAACGATTTCTTATACACTTCTAATTATTACAAAATATGTATATTATTTACAAAATATAAGTATTTAATAACTTTTTAAAAATATATAATTAAAAATATAAATTAATAAATATTATAATAAGAGCAACAATTTAAACTTACACGAAAACATAAAGAAGTTTCTTAGACTCTCTTCACTGGTATAAATTGCACTTATATGAGTGAACAAATTTAAGAATTATTAAAAAATTATATGTATAATTATTAATTACAATGTATGAATTTAAGAAATATATGAAAATGTTAAAAGTATTTTATTGTAAAGACCTACTCTAAAAATGTCTAATACAATTCTTATTTAATATATTCCAAAATTAAAATCTAATTCAGTCTTTCAGGTTAGTTATAACATTCTTAGTACATATTTTTCAAATAAACATGATAATGATATTTTTATAAATACGTACATATATATGTATGTATATTTATATATCATATTTTAACTTTTGTAACATATGTTAGTTTATAATAAATAATAATTACTTTCACCGTAAAGTACTATGCACGTATAATTTAAATAATATTATATTAAAAATTAATAATATTTTGATATATCATTCTCGCAACCTCATACTTCATGCCCGAAATTAATATATTCAAAGCAATATATCAAACTATTCTCACAGTAGGTTACCCAAGATATCGACCTAAACCTACCTTCCTCATACAAATGAAATTAATCTCAACTTGCTTAAGTTTTATAACGTTCGATACAAGCAAAGTTACAAAAAATATACACGAGCATCTTCACTTGGAGCACACTTCAAACTTGCAAAAACCCGTTGCTTGACTAGATGGAGGAGAACAAACAATTACAGGGTGACATTCTCAAGTCGAACAAAACATTAATTCGTCATAAGAATCCATTCCGAGTTGTTTGCTTGATTTATGGAGTGTTATCAAAAAACAATTTGAAACCCAATTAGCTCTAGCTGCCTTCTTTTTTGGCTAGTTTCATCTTTACGTATATGGAGTGTAAAGGGTCGGTGATGAGTTTTATGAGTTGTACCGATCGTTTTGTAGAAAAACTGGGTGGAATGTTTATTGGAATTTATTTTCTAGTTATGATATGATCGACAATTGATGAAGGTTCTGAAGCCCAGACATTTCGTGGAAGCAAATGATACACGTATTGTATTCATAATAATGGGATTGAGTTCACACAACAACTTTGTCATGAACTACTAGTTCACCACCTACTTTCAATTCTGTCAATCCTGCATTTAAAATTGGAATAAAAATTACATTATATTAATTCAAATTTTTTAAAAATTGGGGTAAGATAGTGAAATTAAATCTTTTCTAATTATTTTATTTTACCATTTTAATCTAAAAATATTCACCTTATTATATCCAACTACATCTTCCAAACTTATGCTTATATTTTGCAGATGTGTCATACTGTAGAACTAACTAATATGTGATCCACACCTTAGAAATATCTATTTATTCCATATAAAGTAATTGTTATGTCAAATTTTGTTTTTTATGATTATATTTGTCCCTAATTAAGGTTGAGAAGAACAATTTAATGAAAATTTTAATTTCATTCACACTGAAATTTTTATGTAAATTGGGTCGATTTTATTTCACTTATTATTGCTGTAATATTTAATTAGTATTAACTATTCATTTTATTATACAACCTAGAAAAAGATTATAGTTATTTATGGCTTACTTGCTGCTTCTGTATTTTTTTGGTCCCTTTACTTGAACAAAAAGAAGACTAAGTAAGTGCCAGTTTGGATGACTTTTTAGAAGCCAATAAGTACTTTTCTCCACTATAAAAGCCTTTTAAAAATAAATATAACTTTTTTTGCAGCCAAATTATGGCTTTTTAAGAGGCTCAAATTTGGAGCTTCTTAAAAAATACTTTTTCAGATCAATTAATGAACTTATTTTTAATCCCTTTTGTTCCCATGTTTTACACATAATTCTCACAATACTAATAAACTCATCTTCTCATTTATTATGTATTTAACTATTTACTCAACTTGAATATTTATTTTGGAATTTATATAATATTATTTGGCTTTTTTATATGCTTTGATATTTATTTTCGATATTAGTTTACTTATGTTATAATCTATATAAAAGATTTGGTTAGATATATTTTCATTTATATTTCATATAGTTTAAAACTATATAATAATTAATATATTGTGTTTTTCATATTGTTTAATATACTTTAAATAATATTTGTGCATAATTACTTTTTATTACAAAATAAAATATATTTAAAATTAAAAATATTTTTTATTTTTATGTTGTCAAACAATTTACTGTGTGAAGCTGTTTCAAAAAAATCTTTTTTTAAATGACAGTCAAATAATCAACTGACTTTTTAAAAAAATCTACAGAAAAAACTCTACTGATAAAAGTTCTATTATGTACGCTCAACTAAACAGAGGCTAAGAATCGTATGTTAAGTTATTACAGAAACTGGGAGTTGGTGGTTGGATATACATATAGCAAACATCCAACGACCAACAACTATCTGGAAGTACTTATGTGTCTCTCATTTCTTAGTCAATATACCGAACCTTCTTAATATGGCTAGGCTGAAAAGAGGAAGTTAGTCTGGATAAGCTATAACTTGCAAGAAGTATCATTTAAAAAAAAATGTGATCATTCGGATTAAATTGTAAGAAGTATCATCGTGAGTACAGCAAGCCTGCTCGATGGATTAACAAGTTGCAAATCCATTTCCTCTACTTCAAATTCTTAGTCAACTCCTTCACTATAGCTAAACGTTTTTGAGCTTCCCTAGTTCCATTCTCAACCAACTCAACATATGAAAATTTTCAAACCTTTCCATATATGAATGTTCATGGAATATAACTAACTTTGATAAAGATTTAACAATGAAAATATACCAATCTACTTAACCGTACACACCTTCATTTGGCTGAATCGAATGGGAGAATTTTATGATTATAAAAATAGAAGAAAATGATATGCTATAACGTTGAAGTGAAGAACACTTGTCAATTGTCACAATAAATCTCGAAGGGTACACCTTAATTGATTGGCACAAATCACTTGTTTGGTGTCTACCTAGCTACATTCGAGTTGGCCACTTTAAAATTTATGGTTTTGGCATAAATGTACGTATGCTAGTCAACTACTGCGTTTTCGTAGTTATGGTTGCCTGTCACTCGAATCGGTATACTTCTTATCATGGCCACCTTGTCTCCGGGAGGATTGAAGAGGTACATGTCAAGAATTCAAGGTTGAGCAATTAAAGAATAGTTTATAAATGTATAATAAACTCTCTCTAAAAAAGAGTTTTTTTTTTGGGTAATGTTAAACCCTTAAATTTATATCAATAATTTGGGATGGTGTTCGACTTCTTGTAACTTTTTGTCCAATATATCCATTAAATGTTTAATCTTGCTATGAACTGAAGAGAACATCTTAAGAATCTTACATCAAACAAATAAATAATGTTAAAATACTTTATAAACATGACAATACAAATTACCTTTTAAGAAATAGTTAGACCCAAATTTATGAACATGCATTAGTTAAATTTGCCAAATTTTAACTTTTTGTAAGAAATAATGTTCATCATGTTGTGTGTGTTAGTAAGTAGTGGGAGCTTTACTATATACCCCGGATTTACATGAAAGGATCAGAAACGAAAGTAATGCGAAATACCTAGATTTCGGTTTCATCTTTGATTTTGATGCCGATTCTGAGCTTCAAACGTCTCTGAATCTCCCGAAGCCTTTAGCGGAAAGTGCTCACTGACTCACGAGCAAGGCCTTTCTACAGTTTCCTCAATTCACGAGTTCTCTTAACGGGTCAGAGAACCTTATGCTCGTGAACGTTTCTTGAGTAACTGCAGGAGACCTTACCTTTATATAGCTTTCATATCGGGCTTTCCCATCACAAGGCCGATATGGACTCGGTCCATACTAATTGGGACTCATTTTCTACCCGAACTTCGACCTATTAACCTAGATCATTTATTGGGTCACTTTAATATCTTTATCTGGATCAAATGACGTAACTTAACCGATAATTTATTTAAAAACTAAAATTGCAATTAATGTTAGTCCAACTTTACGAGACATGGACAAATTTGTCCTTAGGAACAAAAATGTCTCACAGTGTGCGAAAAGTTAGACCTAACGTTGATAACATGAGATATGCCTTCAATTTAAGGTGGAGATTAAAATTACATAAGTAAACCAGATCTACATGGGACATGAAATCATATGAATCGGTCAGAATCACACCGATGTCACTATTAAGGGTGTGTCAAACGTAGGACTTGTCTTGGTTACATAAAATTTGAAGACGCTCTAAACTAAAATTTTATTGACATTACATATTTGTGAAAATAGAAACAATATAAATTCCTTATTTTTCTTTTTCTCTTTTTTTTCCCAGTATTTCCGGTTTGCGTCACCCTCACTAATTAAAGAGATACATTGACCAAACAATAGCACAAAAACATAGTGATTTGTTGTGCACGATTCATCACCGAAAACGCTGCTCAACTGTTTGTGATGCCTTGTTTTAATTGAGAAATGAGTAGTTTTGCCCCTTTGAGCTGACATTGTAGCTAACACATTAATTAGGTGACCAACTGTTAATCGCTAATCAGCATCGGCTTTATTATTACAGGTCCTTCTAAACTACTTTCGAGGCGATTAATGTCTAGTGTCTACATCATATTCACTTGTAAATTGTAATGGTATAGTATAATTAGAATTTCTCGTATCCTTCACATTTTTGTTGACTGACAAATCTTCTGACACGGATCGATCTTCTTTCAATAGAGCATGGGCATCATAAGAAATTCGTCTGAGCAAGGAATTTCGAGATCACATGCTTTTCAGACTAATGGATGGTTCAAATAGCTTGTGTTGGCTTCTATGAAGTTGATAGGCATCAATTTGATGGATTGGATTATAATCAGAGCAAACAGAAAGGAATAGGCTGTATTGAGTTTGGATTTCCTTTTTCCTTCTTCTAAAGAGCTGTTTCTTAACCTTTTTATAAAATAGCATTGCTTTTAGTATAGATATATTAACTCGGACCACGTGCTTCTTGTCATGTACCGACCTGACCAGAAGTGAAAAACCTGGCAGACAAGTAACAAGAACATATATACCACGAACCATTACTTACATTCGAACCTTCTAGATTGACTTTCGAAGTGAACATGTTTTGTTTGGTTTACATCAGTGTTTTAAAACCCGACCGAACCGGTCAGTTGGACCGGAGAATCGGTGACTTAGAGTATGAAACGGTCCGATTTAGTCCTTATTTTTTGTGAGTGATTGATCCGTTCATTTTGCAGTCGGATCGGTAAAAACCGCTGAACCGGTGAAAGAAGGAACCGGCCGGTTTATTTAAAATGCCTTAATTTTGATAATTTTAACTTAAACAAATATTATGATGAGTGATTCTTTTAATCTTTTTGATAAAATATGATTAGTAAGTTTTGTTATCTTATTTTGAGTTGTGTTGGTGAACTTAAAAAAAAACTTGTATATTTTGAAGTTTGAAGGATTAAGTTAAATTTACAATTAGATAAATAATTAAATAGTATATTTAAAAATTATCTTATATATATAATATATAAAATAAAATTTTATACATTTATTAGTCACCGGTTCGATCACGGTTGAATTTCGATTGAACCATTAACTCTTAAATCAGTTGCTTCTCCGATTCAGTCATCGGTCCAATTTTTAAAACATTGATTGAAACAGTATAAGCATAAGATTTAATTAATTGGATATTAACCTGCTAAGTGCTAATTAAGAAGAAATCAAAGCTGATATTTTCTTTCATTCACGAAATTTACACTTTCAATATATTTCATATACTTTATTTGGATGCCCAAAGTGATTATACTTCACTTGTTTTTTGTTCGTGAATCCCAAGAAAAACAATAATTTTGATCTGTTTTCCTTAAACATTAATACATTTAAGGGCATACCTAAGAGAGAGAATGTGACAATTAGGGTAATATAGTGTGAACAGTGAAATGAGCACAAGATAACACAGAAGAGCAAACGAATGTGAAGTTCAGGCTCCAGAAGACCCTTTGGCAGAAACCAAGAAGCCGTGGGAACCAGAACCCACCAATATTTGAAGCTTCTTCAGAGCTTGACAACTTCAGGAATATGAACTGGGTACCTGTCGATACAATCAGACCAAGGTCCATCTGATGGTGTTTTGATGCTTCTGTTACACTTCCAAACAGCACTGTTACACTTGAATCCACTTCCGAATGCTATCTGCCAAACCCTATCTCCTCTTCTCATCCTTCCTTTGGACTCGATGTAACTCAACTCGTACCAGAGTGAAGACGAAGAAGTGTTGCCGAAACGATGCAGTGTCATTCTCGAAGCCTCAACGTGCTCTGCTGATAGCTGCAAGTTCTTCTGCAACTCATCGATGACTGCTCGGCCACCGGCGTGAATACAGAAATGTTCAAAAGCTTGCTTGAAGTCTGGGATATATGGTTTCCATTTGGGATTGAAGATTTTGCGTCCGATGAGTGATATGAGAAACAGGAGCTGTTCTGATGCTGGTAGGACTAGAGGCCCTATGGTTGTGATGTTAGACTTCAAGGCCTCTCCGGCAATGGCCATCAAATCTTTTGAGAGGTTAATGCCAACTTTGCCTTCTTTGTCTTCCTCTTCGTACACACACCGGTAAGCTTTATCATCTGCACCTTTATGGGTTCGCACAACGTGAACCAAACGGTACTTTGATCTCCGGCGTTGGGATCGGCGGTTGGACAAAAGAATTGCGGCGCCTCCCATACGGAAGAGACAATTTGGAAGAAGCATGGCTCTTTCATTACCTTGGTAGTAATTTGGTGTGATGATCTCTGTGCTAACAACAACAGCATTTGAATTGGGATGAACTTGGAGAAGATCTCGAGCTAAATCAATTGAGATAAGACCAGCACTGCAACCCATCCCAGAAAGATTGAAGCTTTTAATGTTGCTTCGAAGCTTGTACTTATTAATGATCATGGCGGATAGAGATGGAGTAGGAGAGAAGAGACTGCAGTTGACGATGAGAATGTCTATATCTTTAGGTTTAAGCCCTGTTTTCTTGAAAAGAGAATCCACGGCAGAGAAGATTACAAGCTCAGCTTCTCCTCTCGCAGCCTCCATGGTTGGTTTTGGAGGGATATAATGAATTGCAGGAGGCAAGCAAGTTTCCTCTCCAAGACCAGACCTTTCAAGAATTCTCATCTGAAACTCCACACTCTTTGGTTTATCCTTCAAAATAAGCCTGGAATGCTCCATAAATGTGGAGAAAGGAACACGGCAAGTGACCGGAGGCTTATAACAGGCATAATCAACGAGGTAGATTGTCCTAGGCTTAGACATGAAGTAAACAGTAGCTATAAAGATGATGAAGAAAGAGGAACAAAGAATCTGTATGAGGTCAAAATGAAGTGATGTCCATAGGTTCAAGATTTCATCAGGACCTAAACGAAGAACCTCAATTGAAACACCAACCATTACAGGTACTAGCAGAAGATAAAGAATGTGATTAACAAGATACTGGTACCCAAGTTTAACATACTTGAGCTTCACAGAGCTGGAAAATTCCGGCAAGATTGGAGGCATTTTTGCAACCACAGATACAACAAAAGATAAAGAAATGTTACAATAGTTGTTTGGCCAGAAAGAAAATGGAGGATTGAGTATAGTAGGTGAGGAGAGGAAGCGAGTGGAGGGTAGAGATATAAAGCCGACCTGACTAGGGCAATGAAGGAGGCAGATGAGAGGAGTTAATGTGAGACTCGCATCGCTCAACGCCCACTTAACTTGTATTAATTTTCCTTACTTCCGTTTCTATCAATTTTTTGTTGCAACTAAACATTGCTTATAGCCTTCTACACTTCATCAATATTCAATAGGATCTTCAGTTTCCTTACAAGTACTAAACATATTATATTCTTGAATCCTGATGTCTTTATTTATTCTCCTAAATCATAGTCTTCTTTCCCCAATTAATCTCTATGATCAACCATCTAATCTTGTTCAGATTTGTTTTCACTTTATTTTATTTAATAAACAGGTTAAAAACATAACTTCTTCCATTCTTTAAAAACTTCTATGATGATTAAAATTCTAGAAAAAAAAATCTTTCAAATTTTTAATTTTCGGTTAGAAAGTAACGATGAAACTCTTATAATATGAATATTAGATATGAATTAATCAAATACTACTAATATAATAATTCAGATCAGCTTTTAAACCGGACCCGAATCTATTAAATTCGTCTTAAATTAATAATTTAAGATAGATACAATAAATTATTATTTTAAGTTAAATTTAATAATTCAGTTCCAATTTAAGAGCTAAGGTTGAACCTCATGCAAATAACATTTAATTAGTTTATGACTGACATTTATGTTACGAGTGTTTCATAGTTATTTTTTAACCAAAGTTTAAGGGATATGATTTTCTTAAAAAGCTAAAGATTAGAATGAATTTTTCAAAAATTTTAAAGATTAATAAAACTTTCTAAAGTTTTTTAAACTACAACTGAGATCTAACCCACTTAAAAACTCTAACCATGTATGTTATATTATGCTATATAATTAGGAATGATTAATTGTAGAACAAAACTTATTCTATATCTGCTAACTTTATAGGTGATTCTAGAAGAGAAAGGAACTTGTAATCTTGTGCAATAAACTAACAACTGTGTGTGACAATTACTGCATGGAAAGTTATGGCGACATAGGTGTCTCTTATCATTGGATGGACAAGCTTGAAGATGGCAATCACTCATTGATAAGCTTGAAGATGGCAATCACTCATTGATCATTCAGACAAATACGTGTATGCGTGTGTGTATATAATTGGAAATGGAATGATATAATCTATTTCCACGTATCGAAAGTGTGAACAAAAAAAGGAAGTAAATCAAAAGATCATCGTCGAGTGACATATGTTAAATTGACTTCAACAACTGAGGAGTCCGATTAATATTGCCAGGGTTCATTAAAAGCACCAAAAGATAAAGAGAAAAAATGTGGAAATGAAGCTTATATTGTTGTTGTTTTTCATGGATGTTAGAAAAGTGCAATTTATGACTGACTAAATTAACTTTCGTTTATTCATGATGTGTCAGCACCTTACAACCTTTTGATTTATGGGTCCAAGTTGATGCAAGAAGAACATGCATGCACTTAATTAGCGATTTGTATCAACCAACAGTTTTTTCGTCCCATTTATTATAGCCTAAGATACTTATGATCAATATTTAAAAAATAGAATCGATTCGATCGGTTTGACATTAAAAAATATTTAATCGGTCAATTTTTCAGTTTAATTTTTAATTTTATGGTTCGATTTGCTTAATAATCAGTTTTTATAAACTAGAATAAAACGATTAATTTTTATTTAGTAATTTCCTTTTTCAATTAAACTTTAGATTTTTCGATGGGTAATGACGGTCTTCTTCAATTATTTTTCAAATTCTCTAATTTTATTCAATCTCTAATTAGGTTTATGACAGTTTAATGCTGATTAAATTTTTTAAACCCTAATTCTCTTGTCTTATTGGTTTAACTTCCGATTTAGTTTTTAAAACATTACTTATGATGAGTCAAACCTATTAAAATAACATAAAATTACATCGATATTAAATTGATATTCAGTTAATTCGAAATCTTTGTATGTTATAAGTAATCTTTGTATGTTATAAGTTGCTGCTAATAATTTAAGTAATTAAACAACACAACAACAAAATTAGTTAGAAAAAGAGTAGAAGCTAGAATAGTAATTATTCAATATTTTTGAATTAGCCTGAAGTTGATTTGATTATTGATGATTGCTTACTTCTTTGTAATTCTATAAATGATATTCATTTTAGTTTTTGTAAAAGATCTGTGAATTGTACAGTTCATTCTCTTGTAAGAAAGGTTAATTCTATATCAAGTCTTTTTTATTGAAATTTATCTTTCCCTACTTATATTTCTTCAGCCTTAGTTGACGATCGTGCTTCTGATTGAAGTTTCCTTTGTATTTTTCAAGAGAAAAAAAAACGACCTATGCATTGATTTTGGGAGTAAAACATTAACGAAAGCAAGATACCAGGAATGGAATGAACATTAACTTGGAATTGAACTTCTTGCGAAAATAAATTCTATGAATCTGTTAAAATAGAATGCTAATTAAATATTCATGTTTATCCATTTTCTGCTCTGTATTGCCAAGTGTCATATGGCACGTAACTATCAACTTCCATTTCCATTATCTACACCACCAACTACATTGTCATTAATAATCAATATTATTAAATAAAAATTATTGTCTAAATTAGTGCATTATTGAAATTAACAAATTTTCAGCCTTGCAAGTGTGTCAGGCAGTTTCTCCGGATGATATCGTTTGTACCATATGCTCTGTGCCAACTTTGTAATAAAATATTTGATCAACACACTTAAATGGGACAGAGAAAAATGTGTGGACTATATATTTTAGTACAGAATTACCACAAAACATCTCATACAAACAATCTCATCCCTATTTTCTCAGCAACGACACAAAATTTCAACCACACGAGATTCTCATAATCGATTTATCATTATGAACTGTAAAATTCATCATGTGGTCATAATAGTATTACCTACGATAAAGGAAACTACTTGTTTTAGTAGAGAGGGCAAGCTTATCAATGCACAGTTTTTATGGTTAAAATAAATGTCGTTTCACATCAACAACCCATATTTTGAGTACAAGATGTGATTATTAATCGACCTATCCACTTTGCTTCTTGATTTTCCTTTCTCGTGATGAAGAGATCAAAATCTTCAAGAAGAGTTGACCTTTCTTGGGTCAAGTAAATATCTCGACTCTTGTGGATATATCTTTCTTTCTTACAAAACCACAAGATTTTTGGGTCAATTAAATATCCCACTTGGAATTATAATTTAAAATTAGCTATAAAAGTCAGAAACTAGACTTAGGATTGAACATACTAATATGTGTAATTTATTTCTATAGTTTTCAGTAACATTTTGTATGGATGAATGGCATCTTTTCGTTGACGGGGCAAGATTTCAAAGTATGGGCATATCGGGGTTTGGCTTCATCATTGAGAACCTTGAAGGCCTCTTTCAACATGCAGTTTCTGGTTTGTTTGATGGTCTACATTCAGCGTTAGTGAC
>JAOQMR010000001.1:237714-252517 GCA_027563865.1 Erythroxylum pelleterianum
TAAGAGAGTGGACTGCCCATTACCTATCCTAAATCTGAATTGATTCCCTAATTTGTCCCGGACAGCTAAAATTTTCCCCCAACTCCAAGAGCTATTATTAGTAGGGAGGGCTCTCCAAAAGTTTTATAAATAACTTAAGAATAGGATAGGACGAATGAATAACTTAAGAATAGGATAGGACGAATGAAAATAATAAAAATGATTTTAAAAAACAAATTTTCGATTAAGTGCATTTATGTCCCCAAAAGTTAACGTCACTAATTTAATTATATTTATCAACCTCTTAATTTATGAAAAATACAAAGTATATATAAAAACTAAATTTACATAAGTATATTGTCACTTTATCAAAGTTAACTTATTTTAAATAAGATTATAATAATTACTAAAATCTTTCTAAAATTTAAAATTTTACAAAAAATATTTTTAAATAAAATTATATGTCAAAAATACAACTTAGAACACGATTACTTTTTTACATTATTTATTCCATATTATTATCTTTAATTTTTATAGAAAAATATTTTGTAACATGCATGCTACTATGTGTGATATTGTGTCACCACAACAAGGTAGACATTTATCCACTTTTTTTTTGCTACGTTTTTAAAATCGTAGCTAAAAGTAAGCCTTTGGCAACGATTTTCAACATTATCGCCAAAGGGTAAGCATTTTGCGACGTTTTTTGTAATCGTCACCAAATAAGGACAGTTTAGCGATGATTTCCAAAAAGCGTCACTAAATAGTCCACTTTTGTGACGATAAATGGTCCACTTTTTGTGACAATTTTTAAAAATCGTCACAAAAAGTGGACCATTTAGTGACGCTTTTTAGAAATCATCGCTAAACGGTCCTTATTTGGTGACGATTACCAAAAACGTCGCAAAATGCTTACCCTTTGGCGATAATGTTGAAAATCGTTGCCACAAAAAGTGGACCTTTTACTGACGTTTTTTACAAACATAGCAAAATGTGGACCCCTTAGTCATGAATTTAGAAAATCTTTGTTAAAAGGGCCTTGATTCAGTGCCAAAAGATCACCTTATTCACCCATTGGCAATGATATTTCATAAATTGTTGCCAAATTTGGCGACAAAAATCATTGCCAAATGTGAAAAATAAGGAGGGAATGAAAACGATAGTGGCCCTTAAAAAGAAAAGGTTCGCAGATATTCATTCCAGCTATGGCGTTGAAATTGTTTCCAATCCCATCCCCAGTCTTTGCGCCACTGCCCAACCTCCACCCGATGTTGTCTTACGTCTCCCAACATTCAACCACCAAGGTCCGATTCTCTTGGTGGCATAATGTCAATGCAGAGAAATTTGAACAGTGTCGGCGAGCCCAACAAGAAATCAAAGATGACATCTATCGCCACCATCGATTCGACGCAGTATACAACATTGTCGATAAGTACAAGCCCACCACAATGACAATAGCTACCGATACCTTCAATTCTAGGCAAAAAGTCCAAGTACTCCAAACCTTAAACCCATTCCGTGTCTCGAAAATTCTCAAGAATTACGAAATTACTGCAACCAAAGGTTGAGGAATAAGCAATTGGGTTTGAGGTACGTGAAGATGAGGGAGGAGACATTAGGTGAACCTTTGACAGCGGAGGAGGCTAAGGAGTTGGTTGATGGGTGTTTGAAGTCCAATCGGTAATTGAATATGGGTATGTATGCTTTAGCCTTCATTTTGTTATTGCTTTTGTTGCTGTTTGATTCCTTTAACTGAGAAATGTGCTTGATTTATGAAGTTAAGTGGAACTAGTATGTTATGTTGGTTGAGGGATTCAATTAATCAATTAATGTTGGAAGCAAATCCACATATTGCTGCTGGCTTTGCTTTTCTTCTATTGTGTGGTTGACGTTGTTATGTGTATTGTATGGTAGAAATTGTAATTTGTGCGTTGGATTCTTCGTTGTCTTTGGCTGGGGAAGCCCAGAATGTTGAGTTTGTTCATTTTTTGTCTTCGGGCAATCTTTTGCATCTAACTATAATTCTGTTGTAGTGCCTTGTTTTGTGATGGCGAATCTCATAATAATTTTATGTCTTCATTCATTTTGTAGGTAGAGATGGTTTCACTCGTAACATGTTGGATAATTTTCATGCTCATTGGAAAAGGAGGAGGGTGTGAAAAATTAAATGCACACTATCCTCCTTTGTCAGTTGTTAGAGGTGGGTTTCTATTTATCATACTGAGTTGTGATTCATTTTTCAGTTGTTAGAGGTGGGTTTCTATCTATCATACTGAGTTGTGATTCATTTTTCATTTTCATATGTTATGCTAAGCTTAATGATTCCAAGTATCGTTGAGTTTGTAATTTGTATAATTTAACTCCTATAATCTTGTATTTGGATGTTGGAGCAGTTATTACATACTACTTATACTGCTGGAGTAATCTGATATGTTATGGCATGCTTGTAACTGATTGGTTGCAGACTTTAGTACTAGTAAACTTGATAGAAAATGGGTAATATATTTTAGGAGATAGTGAGGTAAATGAACACCTATGAATAATGAAAGTGATTTTCTTTATTGCTCTAGGATTTTCTTGTTAGTTATGCTTATTTTGAGGAGAAATATCATAATAACAGCTTAATAGCATTGGATTTTAAAACCCTGCCGTCATAGCCAACTTTCGTGGTGAAAATTTAGGAACAAGAACAATGATACTAAACTTGTTGTAGATGCTATATTAAAATTCCAACGGCCCAAAAATTTAGATTCACTTGCAACTTAAAATTGATATTAATGATTGCAGCCTTGGAGCTTTAGAGATGAAATGCTTTTAAAATGTCATGTTTGTCTTTCATTATCAAGCTTTATTCTTATTGCTTAAAGTATTCATAACCTTACTTAAGTTATAGATGCACCCAATGCATATATGTTACAACACCTGCTTTTTGTTTTACTCTCAGGTTAGATTGTTGAGTGCTTACATGATAAAGAAGTTGTACTTTGGAAAGTACTTAATGGTTTTCAATGAATATTTTGCTAGATTACTTTCTCATTTCATTGCCCTCTATTCTTTCCTAATTGAAAATAAGTTAGCTTAGTTATGCATAATTTCAAGCATGTTATCGATCTTGAAATTGCTTTTATGATTTTCATAGCTAATGTTTCGTTTATGATGGCTGATGTGTAAAGTTGCTCTCATCGACATGAAAAAACCTATAGTTATTCTAGTTATGTTGTAATTTTTTTTGTAATCTTAGTATTTATAATTGTAAACTAGTCTTTGTATCTATTATTTTGTTTATAAGGATTGTTAAAGTTGTAATTAAAATCTATATATGAAGAATGTTATTTTTGTTGGTATAATTTAATGATATTTTATTTCTATATATAATGCTTCAAATTATCAATTATTTTTGTATTATATTTTTGTATAATAAATTAACACAAAAAATCTAAATATTATATACAATAATATGGATTAAAAATGTCATAAATAATTATAATTAATATGATATAACATTTTGTTAAAATGTATATTAAAAATTGACTATATTTTATAAAACGTAGCTAAAAATATTTGACTGTATTTTAAAAAACATAGCAAAAATTTTGAGTTACGTTATTGGTTATTGGAAAGTAGCTAATAATTTTTAGTTACGAAACTTAAACATAGCCAAAATGTATTGGCAACATTTTCTTAAAAGGTCGCTAATAGTTTTTCGCTACGTTTTAGTAGCGAAGCGACGGTTAGTGAAAAATGTCACCTATAATTTTCAGCTACGGATTGGCGACGAATATAAATCGTCACTAATGACTATTAGCGACGATTTTGAGACATTTAATGACGAATTTTTCGTAGTCAAAGATTTTAAAGAAATATTTGCATATAAAAGAAAACAATACTATAATATTAAAATGTGTATATGAATCATGCATAATGTGAGATATGGTTTAAGTTCAGCAAAAGAGTGAAATTCTAAAAATTAATCAGTGTTGGAGAGTGATATAAGAATAAGGTCAGTGTCTGTCTCGTATGGTTTCAAGATTGTCAAGTATGAGATATACGTTGGACTTATGATACGATTTTTAAAGATTCGTGAAAATAGAATTTTAGTAATGTTAAGTTCTTATAAAAATAGAATATCTATAACCTTAATTTTTATAACAAAATTTCACCATAATTAATTAGACTTTTTATAGATAATCATAATATATAAATAATTTGAAAAAAGTAAAATTTTTTAAAAGAACTTTTAATATAATTGTGTAAAATTGTTTTTGTGATATTTCTTTTTATTGTCTTTATGATAATAATAAAAAAGTTTTTTTGCCAAGTGAACATACATTATATAATTGGTTGAATCACAAAAATTTTGTTTTTTACTTTCTTTTTTCATATTACTTCTAATTGCACGATAATCAATATCTAACCAATTAAAATCGTAACACAACTTTCAAGCTTACTATGAACAGATCATACATGATGACTCTTGCTTGAATGAAATTGTGGACCAGGTACCTTGGCATTTTGGGGACCAACCTCTGCTTATACAGAAGTGGAGTTCAAAAATGGAAATGATAGGGGGGAATTGAAGTTATCCATATGTGGGTTAATTTTCACAACTTGCCGATGGAATTTTTGACGGTTGAGGGTGTAAACTTCTTGGTAAGTTCATTGAGGAAGTCAGTGTGTATGGACCCACAAACAGCCTCAATGGAGAGGATCTGCTATGCGAAATTGTGTATTGAAATATCAAAGAATGCCCCACTGCTAGATAGTTTTCCTGTTCTTCAGCTAAGAGATGATGGGGATTTGGAGAGAGCCGAAATACAAATCACTTATCCGTGGAACCTTGTCAACTCTACTAGAAAATGGATTCCTACAAGTGTAAAGTATTTAAATTAGGGTGACATGATGACTCGTGAATTTTGCAAATTTATGTCCTCCTATGGAGCATGAAAATGCTGAGGAATCTGAATTAAATGGTGACGATTATATTCACATTGTAAATGCAGTAAGTCCACTAGTTTCTGCAGAAAAAAGTGGATCAGATAGTAGCTAATGGTGAGGAATTAGTTATCTTCAAGTATGATGAAAATTCCTCCCAGTCGAAGGAGAATTTTAAGAAGGATTGTGATAAAATGATAACTCCATTAAAAGATGTTGGGATAACTGAGAATGTAGCAGATAAGGCATCTAAGATTGGATTGAGACTGCAGGTGAGTCAGAAATAGAAAACTTCAGAGTTTACTATGTGAAAAGTCTCGAAACTGGGGAAAAAAATTCCCAAAATGCAGAACATCCTCCAGTAGCTAGCACTTATATAAGAAAATCAACCGATGACTTTGCATTAAATTGTAATTCTTCTGATAATGTGGTACTAGTCACCTCTCAGACTGGAGGTTTAGAATTGGCAGAAGTAGATTGTGATTCCCCATCAATTGAAGCTAATATCCCTGAAATCCCTGGGGATTTTTGTGTGTAGTCCAAAAATGTTAAAAGAAAATCTGCAAGGAAGAGAAAACAAAATCCCAAATACTAAGGGGCTCCTCCCAAATAATATTTCAAGATAAGATGTTACTTACTAGTGAACCTACTCATTTAGGTTGAGAACCTTTCACCACACCAAACGAATGAATCATCTTATCCAAACCTGTTCCCAACATGCAAAGATTAAAAACAATGAAAGGAAATGGCAAACTTGGTTAAGTTAATTAAAAATTGTGAATAAGAATAGCATGAAACTTCATCTTATATTCTTAATTGTCCCGAGACAATAAAGAAGATATAAATTAGCATCACTTATGTGCATACACACCCACAATCTTGAGAAAGAGATAAGAGAGAGAGATGCCAGAATACTGCGTAACAGGTGGAACAGGTTTCATTGCTTCTTACTTAGTTAAGTCCTTGTTAGAGAAAGGGCACACCGTACGGACCACTGTACGAGACCCAGGTTACACATAGTTCTTGTTTCTTTGTTCTTTAGTTTGGAGTTAGTTAAATTCATGCATGTGCTCTATGCCTGCTCAATTTTCTTCTTTTTTTCTTTCAGATGACGTTCAAAAGGTTGGTTTCCTGAAAAAGTTTGAAGGTGCAAAGGAAAGACTGAAGATTCTTAAAGCTGATTTGTTAGTAGATGGTAGCTTCGATGAAGCAATCCAAGGTGTTGATGGTGTGTTCCACACTGCTTCACCTCTGCTAGTTCCTTACGATCGTAACATCCAGGTATTAATTAGCTACAATACATTATTATTTTGGATTGATTTTAGTTAGTTAAGAACAAATTTCACATTTTTAATCTGAAAACATAACTAATATGACTTGAGGAACAAAATTTGCAGGCAACATTGATTGATCCATGCATAAAGGGCACCTTGAATGTTCTTGGTTCCTGCTCGAAAACCAAGTCTGTGAAACGAGTTGTGCTCACCTCTTCATGCTCTGCAATAAGATATCGAGAAGATGCCCAACAGGTTTCTCCATTGAACGAGTCACACTGGAGCGATCCTGAGTACTGCAAACGACACAACGTAAAGAAAAAAGAAAACTTTGAATTATGTTGATGGATAGTAATTCTGCACTTTGTGTGTTTCTGATAAATTTAATATATGTTTCTGATAATTCAGCTCTGGTACGCATATGCGAAGACTCTAGGTGAGAAAGAGGCATGGAGGATAGCAAATGAAAGTGGGATTGATCTTGTTGTAGTCAATCCATCCTTTGTGATCGGTCCCCTTCTTGCACCACAACCAACTAGTACTTTACTCCTCACAATGTTATTAATCAAAGGTTAGGACTCAACGTTTTAATTCTATAATTAAAAAAAAACCTATAAATTTCTATTTTAAGAAAAAATTATTTTTAAATTTTATTTAAAATAACAATAAAACACATACAATATAAATATAGTCAAAATAATTTGAATTATCTCTCAAACCTATTTGAATTAATTAAATTTGTTGAAATCAATAATTTATTATACTTATATTAAATTATTAATTTAATTTTAAATTATCATGTCAACAACAGTTAATCATCGATTTATCATATCCATGTTATACGTGTTTTATTGTGCGTTTGTTTAACTAAAATAAGAATGATAATGGATTAGCTCTCAATATGATTTATCCATTCTAAAGTGATATTGTTTTGATTTTGAGTTTCTTAAATTTATGGACCAAATTAATATTTTTTTTAGAAAGTTTTCTATAAAATCAAAAAAAATTAAAAATAAAAATTTTGAACTTTTCAGAGATTTTCCTAAATAACATCATTTTAATCTTTAATTTTACAAATTTACATACTAAAATAATATCATTATATAAAATTTTTGAAGAAAGATTAAATCGATTATTCAGTTACAAATTTAATTCAAAATTTAATTAATTGATTTCGAGTTAAGTCAGGTTGAAATTATGAAACCAAAGCAAAAGTATAAGAAGATATGTTTTCTTAATTAAAAATTATAATTTTTACTAAAAATTAAAAAATAATTGAGGTGTTTGACAAACAGTTGATAAGTTTTTTTTAAACTTATTGACTAAAAGTTAACTTTTTGACCATATTATGTTTTAGGGTTTTAGAAGTAAAAGATCATAATGTTTTGAGTGCCGTTGGCTTTAGGGAGAACCTTGTTCTTTAGCTCTTGTTACTTTCCGAACTATCTTTCACTTATCAATTGTTTCTCAATTATGGCGTGTTGATTGTTCGTTTCTTGGTTTTATTTTGATCATCGGGATTGCTTGAAACAAGTTTCCAAGAGGTGTTGTAGAAATCAAACCTTGCATATCCTTTCTTGGTTTTATTTTGATCATCGAGATTACTTGAAACAAGTTTTCGAGAGGTGTCGTAGAAATCAGACCTTGCGTATCATTTATTTTCTCGTTTGTTCAATTCCAAATAGCTATCCTTTTAATTCCTCTAGGTAAAAAAACCCATAAAACAAAAATACCCATTGAAATCATTATCACATCGACGTCAATCTTTCCGCGGTTATGTGTTGTTGATGTGTTTAATGAATGACTTATTAGTTAGCTTATTTAATCCCAATAAGCTTATTTCTAGAAGCTTCATAAGAGGAGCTTTTGGGATTAGCTGTTTGCCTAATGACAATATTGCCCTCCACTTTACTATCTACTTTTGTCCTGTGTGTTTTCAAAATTGGCCTTTTTATGTATAAATATGTTGTGAAGTTTGGAAGAATATAATAAAGGGGTTAATTAAACTTTTTAATCTTTATTTAATTTTATAATATTAGTTTACATTTAAAAATATCATAATATTAAGTTTTTGAACATAAAAAATCACATAAAATTAATATTTTTAGTATCTAACCACAATATATAGTATCAGTGTCGTACTAAAATTATAGTTATTTTAAATTTATTAAATAATAAAATTTATACATATAATATGAAAAATACTAATACGATATAGCTTGTTGCTTCATTCATATCAATAGAGAATTTAACGTTGGACTATTATTATTATTATTATTATATTTTTTATTAAAATTATAAACTTAATTTTTGTAAAATTAAATATCTAAATTTTAAATTCTTATAAGAATATTCAACACAATATTAAGAAATATAATATTTATGTCTTTATAATTTTTTAAAAAATTATGTTCTCATAAGTTATTTTACGTATCAGCAGTTAATACTAAATAGTTAATTTTATCGAACACCTTTAATAAGCAATTAACATTATTAATTGATTAGATCAACTAATATAATCAATCATCAAATATCCGCTAGAATTAGCCGACAGTTAATATAATCCTGCGTTTGTCAAACATAGATAACAGAAGAGTCTTATGTGTTGTTACGTTTTGCACGTTAGTTTTTCTGGAACAAATCACGACTTTTACTGATTGACTCGTCACTTTAAGGTATGAGAGGCGAATGTCCCAACACTGCATTGGGATTTGTTCACATAGACGACGTCGTCGGTGCTCACATTTTAGCAATGGAAAACAGCGAAGCATCAGGAAGGTTAATATGCTCCGCCCAAGTTGCTCATTGGTCAGACATCATCGTCATGCTCAAAGCCAAGTACCCATCCTATCCATACGAGAACAAGTAAGTGAGATTAAGATAATCCTTTTTTCTTAACATTATAATAATTCAATTATTAAATTTCCATGACATTTCAGGTTCGGTAATCAAAAAGGTGACAACAACCCTCACAGTATGGACACTTCCAAGATTGCTCGATTGGGATTCCCTCCTTTCAAAACCATAGAAAAGATGTTCGATGACTTCATCACAAGCCTCCAAGAAAAGGGTTTTCTCTAATTATGTTAAGCTTATTTAATTTCTTTAAAGAGCTTTGTAATTTTAATAATTGTAATTTTCATGAGATTTTAAGGATTATTTAGATTAAATTCGTTAATTGATTATTAAGAGAAATTATAAAACAAAAAGTTTGACTCACACCCCACCCAACGTTAGTCAAAAATGGAGGCTATCAGTGTGACTTCACAGCCTTCCAAGACAAACTTGTCTTGGCCTGCCTTTTAGAAAAGCATCTAAATGACCCATTTGTGATTTCTCTTTAATGTCGAAGGAGGGCCGCCTCACCAATAACAATCATTGAATCCATTTTTACGTTATGCCATACTTGAAGCATACTCATCCCAAATAATTGAACCTTCTTTTCCACTTTTTCTTATCTTTAATTGTGAGAGATGAGACAATCATAAGCCAAGCCAAGCAAGCAATTGGAAGATTTCATCTAGCACATGCCCTAAACCCTTTTGGCAAAAAGTCAAGCCAAGCAATTGATTGAATTTTAGATAAGAGTTGATTTAAATTGAGTTTGATTTTAGAATTAAACTTAAAAGGGTATGTTCGAAATCAATTTGACCAATTTTCAATACCATATTTTAAATAATATCTTTTTAATTCAATTTTTTATAATTTAAATTCAATAAGATATTAAATTAATTCAACTCGACTCGTTTTAAAAAAAATTGGATGAAAAACAGATTAAATCGTTGGAGATTAATTTCTAACTCATTAGATTTCAATTAGAGTCCAATCAAGAGCTCGATCGACTAAAGTTGGATCAAATTCAAAGTACTAAACGTGATTGCCGTCTCCAAAATGAATTAGTCCCTTGACTTAATGGCTTCATCTGCGCATTAGTCGAAGCACACTTAAGTGGATTAGTGGAAGATTCGTTAAACGTGGGCAAAAGCAAATTCGATCTTTTTCTTCCAGGCAAGTGGTGTTTGTATGTGTCCGATCATGGAATAAGTTCGTGCTTTGGAAATTATTCAGACAATGGATGAAAAATATGCGAGCACTGAGTGTGACCTAACAACTACTAAGCTACTTTTCTTGTGAATAGAATGTGTTCCCAAGTTTCTAAATATCTTCCTTTTGTTTTACCTTGAGCCGGATATTCTATAATATCAATGTGTGTTATTATAATCAAAGTCAAAGCAAATTCTCTTTTCCAACTTAAGTTACGAAATTTGATCTAAATAAAGATAATAAAATTGCCCAATAAATGATCTAAATTAATGAGTCAAAGTTTGAGTGAAAAATGAATCTTAATTAATGTTAACCGAACCCATATCAACATTGTGATGGAAAAGTTCAATATAAAAGCTATATATAAAAGTTACCTGTAATTGCTCATATCAATCGTAAACACAAAAATTTTTGAAACGTTAAGAGAACTTACGTTTTACGTTTTGAGAAAATTGTAAAAAGAATTAGCTCAGTGTATCGGAGAAGAGCTAAGTCTAGTAACGATAGTGGATTCTCTTCTTCCTCTATAGATACTGTATATATATATATTATATATATAATGACAACTACTTAAATGACATAGCCTCACAAAACGACTAGTCCAGTGGCCCCGGTTCCACATCCACCAAATAGGTGTGAGCGTGTCAGGACTCTCAGGTCATGGGTGGATAGGCCGCACACACCACCATCTGCAGACTCAGCTTACAGATCTTGCTTAAGAGACAAATGTCAATTATAGCATACAGCTTTGCCCCACTCGCAGTAACTATCATAGGTTGGATTATTGTGAAATGCGGCAGGTGAGTAGTTTTAGTATTAGAGATCGTAATCTTAATACTAGTTCTAATAACTAATAGTGTTATGCTTAATCTATATTAATTTATAAATTAAATATTAATATTAAGATAACTAATTAGCACAAGTCAACAGAAATATCAACTCACCTTCCAACAAAGATTTTCAGTTGGAAAATGAACATTTAGATCCTGACAAAACTGTCAAAAGGAAATTTCCAGGCGACATCCATCAGCAGATTTGCTGATTCTCAGTGTAGATTTTACTCAAGAACAGCTTCAAAATAGATAATTACTCAAGTTCATACTAAAACTCGAGGAGATGTGGACAAGTGAGCAAACAAAACTCTTAAAGTTCGTCCCTTGGACGGCTCTAACAGCACCAGAAAACCCAGAGGACTTTGGGAACACCAAAACTAAGCTTAAGCTCATCTCATCCCTCAAAACATCTCCTTTTCTCTCTCAACAGATCAAAACAAACAAACCAATCCCAGGAAAACCATTACAGGTCCTGAGAATTTTTATAACTTAGTAATAATTCAACTAAATTTTCCTATCTGCAAAACTTATGGGCACACAATGTTGAGAGGTTGTTGTTGTTGTTGATGATGATGGAAATCATCCAAATAACCAAACTCTTCATTTCCAAATTCGAAGTCATAATCAGGAAGCTCACTTGGTAACAGTAATGGTTCAGTACCATCCAATCCACAGATATCTAGATCATCAATTCCACAATAATCACCTGTTAGCCTCCCAAACTCGTCAATCAAGCTACTGAAATCCAACCCAAAGTTGAGATCTTTCTCAATTTCAGATGGGTTGCTGATAAAACTCAGGTGAGGATTCTTAAGATCTTCCACAGGATAACCAGATGCAGATGTACCCAAGAATAGTGGATCTTCCACAGGATAACCAGATGCAGATGTACCCGAGAATGGTGAAGTATGTGAAAAAGTGCTTTCACTATCATCAGATGTAGTCTCCTTCTTCGTATTGTTCTCTGAATCTGCAGGAGCAGAAGAAGAAAACACGTTCTGGCTCTTCTCGGACGCAGAGGCTGCCATGGCTTCGTACTCTCGCTTCTTTGCCTCGTAGGCTTGTGCAGCCTCTTCAAGAGTGTTGTACGTACCCAACCATTGCCTCACTTTGGTCACCGGATTTCTAATCTCCGCAGCCCATTTACCCCACTTGCGTTGCCTCACACCAACGGGCTTCTTTGGAGCTGCTTCAATGGCGGGTGCGAGAACTGGGGTTTTAGCCAAAACCCTTCTCTTCTTGTTGGGGTTTTTGCCACTGCTGTTACTGTCTTGAGAGGAGCTCTCAGGCTCAAGAGTCTTCGTCTCCGGAAAGACGACCGGAGGAAGACTGATTTCTCGCACAATCCGTTTGGTTTTCCGATCTCTGACGGATTCGTCGTCACTTGAATCGTAGTCAGTAGCGTAAGGATCGTGATAAATCACACGAACTCTTCTCATCTTGAAATCCTCAACACAGGGTGTTCGAAAATCTATGGGTTTTTCACAGGTTTTAGGATCTTGTTTCAAAGGTTGCCTTCTTGAAACCGACATTAGAAATTTATGTTTACTTAAAATTTTCCTCCTAAACGCCTAAACAAAATCTCCTAAATCAAAACTACAAAATTGGAGAAAACCAATAAAGGAAAACAAAAACCAAAAAATAAACAGAGAATCTGAAGGTAAGAAGTATCAAGTGAGATTTCCTATCAGAAACAGGAAAAGGTTGAAATATCTTTTTAAGTGAAAATCCTCAAAGCACTCCAAACCAGAACAAGTCCTGCAAAAACCAAACAATACCATGTTAAGTAAAACACAAAGACTGAGAAACAAAGCACAAATCCAGAAAAAAAAGTTACCTTTTTGGTCTCAAACTCATCGAAACAGACGAGGAAGCGAGACTGAAGCTCCTCTGCACCCAGCAGAGAAACAATCGGAGAAAGCAAACGCAAAGACCAACAGCTGAAGAAGAAGAAGAAGAAGCTATAGTGATTATTGATGAACAAAACCAAAAGCAGAGCTGCAGAGCCCCAGTCACAGTCAAATCAAAACCAGCCGTCATAAATCCACACAGAAGAAAGCAAGAAAAGCTCGAGGTGGGTCTTGGCTCTTTCTTCTTCTTCTTCTCCTCCTCTCTCGCTACCTTAAAAGAACAGAACCAAAAAGAAGACAGTGGTAGCGTTAGGCACTCCTACATATACTACTACCTTACGTCGAAGATCAAAAAGAGATCAGAAATCTAAGGCTCAGATTCCTTCACAAACCCATTAACTAAAATACACAAATCTCCACGGAAAGTATTCAATTAGTCTTACTTTGTGACTCGTCCTCTGGTCCCCCTACCGCCACGCCAGAGTCTGTCTCGCGCACGCTCCTCACTCTCCCTCTTTTATTCTATCGTCACCACCACCTAACCCTTCCTTACCTTACTAAGCGGTCAAATTAAAAAGGTTAAAAGTAAATTAATGCCTAGACTTTAATATTATTAAAAGTAAATTATAGACAATAATTAAATATTATTCAAATTTTAAATTTCAAATTATAAGAAATTCTATTATCTTCCTTTAATTACATTTGGAAATGCATGCTGAGCTGGCATGTAGTTGGCAATTTAATGTACAATTATACCTATCTACTCCGTATGTCACGCATATCATGCCATGCACGGCTTTCCCAGACGCTTAATTCGGGCACTCTCCATCGGATATTGCACCGTCACGTGGTCGTTAATTCCCCTCGCGACAAAGGCGCGTGGGGAAGCCAGATTTTGTTTCTTTAGTTTGCAGCTTTATTTAGGGGAACGATGCGCCGCGAGTCGTCAGCGTACTTGACGCATAGTTTTTGTATTGACTAATGCCTCTAACTTAAGGCATGATATTACTCATATTTACATCCGTTGCCACTGAGTGGGGAGAGGCCTCAGTGCCTCACCGACTGCCTGGTGCACCTTCACTTATCGACTGACTACCTAATAAACTCCTTTTACGACGTCGGTTTAAGAGGGACATGAGCTGAACACGTGGGTGTTGTTCACATCGGGAGAAGCAACGACCGATGTAACGGTCCAAAGCAATTCACGCTCTCCTAAAAGTCTTCTTCAATCCATCTAGTCAACTGGTCGGAAGTTTGCAAGCCCAAAGACCTGGGAGGCCTAGGCATTCGGCGTATTCGTGAAACCAATGATGCTTTCCTGACCAAACTAGGTTGGTCTCTAGTTGCTAATCCGGACGCCTTATGGGTCCAAGTGCTTTCTGGCAAGTACAATTTTGATCGCCACCACCTTCCCCAATCCTTCCCTTCCTCCAGGGGCTCCATGGTTTGGCGCAGCATCAAGGCCACCTGGCCTATAGTTCTCCGTGGCATGAAGTGGAGGCTCGGGGATGGCGCCCGGATACGATTTTGGCTCGACCCCTGGATTTTGGACACCGGGCCCCTAATTAACCACACCACCCAGCCCGTTCCCAACTCCACGTACTCCCTCTGTGTTCCTCATTTTGTGGATCCTTCTGGCAACTGGAATTGGACTGCGTTCCAACCTTGGCTCCCCGCGTCCATTTGTCGGCTTATTGCAGGCACGTTCCCCCCGAAACCCTTCCTAGGCCCCGACCAGCTGGTTTGGGGTGCTTCTGATTCTGGTCTTTTCACGGTGGCATCTACGTATTCCTTGCTGATGGATCAGGCAGAAGAGGTTACCCATGGGTTGTGGAAGGCAATCTGGCAGTGGCCGGGACCGCAGCGTATCCGTACTTTTCTTTGGTTACTT
>JAOQMR010000001.1:331313-346884 GCA_027563865.1 Erythroxylum pelleterianum
GGTTACTGTAAAATATTGCTAATTGATAGTAATAATGATAACTGCAAAGATTTTCTACTGTTTACTGCTTATTCCGCGTGATTGTGTAATGACTGAAACTATTTCCTTTTAACGTGGAATGTCTGTTTCAAAAAAAAAGTGTATACTGAGTTTTAACCGACCGACTGATGTAGTACGCCACCCTCGCGAAGCACGGACTCGGATATCACCAACGATATCGGGTTCGGGTCACTCGAGAGTGGGGTGTTACAACAACGGTAGCAAGGGAGCAACAGTCAAGGGAGTGCCTGCAGGCATCAGCTCATTGAAGTCTGAATAGTAAGAATTAGCTTGAGTTTGAATATGGAGTGGTGTAACTAGTTTATCGTGCCATAGTGTGTCATTTCGTGCCAATCATAGCTTCCATGCCTGAATGTCGATTCGAGCAGTGTCTCAAGGACATAGGCAAAAAAATCCTGAAAAGAGGACAAAGAGGACGTTAAAACCAAACCCGCTAACCACCATAACTCCTTAGCCATAGGACATTCAAGGAACACATGCTTCATGAATTCAGGTTCATGGCAAAATAAGCAATGCAAGTCAACGTTCACCCCTCGGTATTGCAGATTATCTTTAGTGGGTAACACACCATGGCAACACCGCCATAGGAAGTCGCGTACTTTCGGAGGTACATCAAGAGACCAGATTTGCTTCCATACACAGCCTTGCACCCGTTGCCCACGGTCTCCCAAATCCGCAAGCGCCTCATAATAAGCAGTTTTTACTGAGTAAAGTCCTTTTCTGTCACAAGTCCAAATAAGCTTATCCGGTGTGGGGCTAATGTTCAAAGGGATATCTAGAATAGCATACATGTCATCAGTACTAAAGTAAGACAGCAACTTCGCAGGGTCCCACTGCCTCTCTGCAGGGAGGAATAAATCACATACACGCATAGCATCAGGAATGGCCATAGGGCCATCGTCTGGATGAAAACCACCAACATACACGCATAGCATCAGGAATGGCCTCTCTGAGAACCTGATACAAAAGAGTGTTAGTGTCAACAAGAAGTCGCCGCCCTTGTTTCCCCAAAAGAGCAGTGTTAAAACACCGGAGGTCTCGAAAACTCATACTTCCCGTTGACTTCGCACAACATATACGATCCCAGGACAACCAATTGATACATTTAATAGTTATTTTAATTAAAGTTTAAGAAAAATAATTATTATAAAATTTTAAAAAATAGAAAATTATAAATATTTTTATTAAATTATAAAGATGTCTATTAGTTTTTTACGGAAAAAAACAAAACTAACAATAATTGAGAAGGGTAATGGTCACGTGCACAACGGGCGAGGTGCATCGTCCACGTCCGCATACTTGGTAGGAAGGAGACGGAAAAATGGACGGGGGCCGGCTTAGCTGTCACCTGGAGCCCTTAGGTTTTACCTCTTTTGCTTTTGGCCCTCGAGCTTTATTTTTTAAATCTTTTTTCAATAATTATTCCTTTATTTAATGTGGATTGTTGACTTTTATTTTACAAAGGCAAGCAAGACGTAACGGAACGTGGTACCCACCACGTTGAATCAAGACGTCGATGCTCGGAATGATCCTCGGGCTCATTAATTAAATGGAATATGTGATGATATTTAAAAAATTATTTATTTTTTCCCTCATAAAAAAAATTAATTTTTCTTTGTAATTATTAAATATTAAAATAATTAATGTAATAATATATTATCAAAATACAATTATTTATCTGAAATTCAAAAACTATGTTTTAAAAAATATCAACTATTTTAAATCTTAAATTTTATATTATTTTGTGAGTCACATTAAACGGTTAATTAAAATTTTATAATTTATAATTTATAAATTATTTAATGGGTTAATTACTAAAGGTAGTAACAGTTATTTAACTTGCCAGCTGCCATTGTGGACCGTAACTATAAAAAGACCTTTCTTCTTTTCTGATTTTTGGACAGCATTAGCCACAGGCCATGATGGGACTTGTCCCCATGGGCCCCTAAATCTGCACTCATTAATTTCGTCAAATTAACGTTTAACTACAACTTTGTCTGCAATTTCGATTTGGTTTGATATGTATGTATAGTTATATACTAATAGTGTAACGTCATGTACAAAAGAAAAAATATTTCAAATATTATGGATTAACTTGTTATGATCAATATTTTAAATTTTAAAATTGGAATCAAAAGTTAAATTTATTCAATAAATTAAATTAAATATTGAATAAAATTTAAAAATTTGAAATATATTTGAAAGAGCTTTTTCTTATCTTTTGAAAAAATTGAAATTAAAATAAAAATAAATTATTAAATAAAAATTAATTGATTTATTTTAATTATAAGAAATTATTAATTTATTAAAATTGACTGATTAATTTTAATTTATGAAATGATAAATTTAAATAAAACAAATGATAATTAAGATAATTCATAATTTATTATACGTATGTGCATAAGAATATACATTTTTAATAGTTTTAAACAAAATTTATATAATAATTACCCATTGGAAATTAATTTTTATTATATTTTTTTGGTAAATAAAAGAGCTAACAACTAGTTACATCTAATAACAGGATTAATGTGCCGAGTGCGACTAACACCCATGCGATCATCATTGAGAGTTTGCACTATAATATCCGGGGCTGTTGAAAAACCACCATATCCAAAGACACCTCAGGTCTGATCCGAGCCATAACATCAGCTGTAGCGTTTCCCTCTCTAAAAACGTGATGAATCGTGACTTGCCAACTGCGGGATATCAGCTCCTGAATGCTACAGATGAGTGCATTGTCCGTACTCTCCTGATTATTGAAATTGAGACATTGAATCACAACAATTAAATTAAATTTGCAGGTGGTGATTAGTGACTCTTTGTGGCGGCTAAAATAGCTTCTTCCCAAATTTAAACGACGCCAATTGCGGGCGCCACTCTCTCTCCTCGCGAATCAACTTGTACGTTGTCGTTTCCGTGAAGTATCAGCAATACGACATGTGATGGGATAAGGCTTTAAAAAAAGCCGTACAATCCAACTTGTAAATACTCCGTCGTATTGAGGGCATTTTGGGATCTTGTCTGTTTCCGACCGCTTTCCTTTTTCCTTAAAATAGCTTCTCAGGTGAAAAAAAAAGTACTTTTGGGACTTCAAAAGCCGAACCAAACAGGTACTAAATTTCAACCGTTCATCTCTCGTTCGAACACCACATCACGAAACCCTAGCTCCTCCCTCTCTCTTTATTATAACTTTCAAAATCTGAAACTCTCGCTTTCAAATTTCTTGTGCAATTTCTCTTCTTCTTTTCTTCTTCTTCTTCATCTAGGGTTTTTGCTTGTAATTCTAGAGCGTCTCGCTTCGGTTCACGATTGAATTGATGGAGGGATTGAGGTCGCCGGCGGATATGTCGTCTTCGTTCGGGTACGTGAGCTGGGAGGAGGTGAACGTCTCCGGCGAGAGAGGGAGGAGAGAGGTTCACTATTTTCTGAGAAGATTTGATGGTGGATCGGATCTGGCTGTGATTGGAAGAGAAAAGAGCTTGAGACATATTTCTTATCATTACGCAATTAGAAATCGGTCGGTTTTGTTGTCTTTGGGTCCGTTATCCAAGCTCAAGTCCAGAAGAGAGGTGATTGATTGGCTCAGCTCCGTTGTTTCAGGTACGTAAACACAATCGGGAAATATCAAATTGGGATTAGTTTGCATCTTAATCTCCTTCAATGAATTCAACGAGTTTTGGTTCAAAAGTTTGACGGTTTTGGCGTTGCAAGGGTGTTTTCTCAGATCTGAGGGTTTGTTTGCTTATAAACACTGTTTTGTTCATTACACAACTCGTTTGTTCTTGTGAATTCTGTCCCTTGCCGTGGAATTCCATTAAAGGACACGGTATATAATTACGTTTTGCATGAATCATATATTAAAAGATGGATCTTTGTTCTTTTGTTTGTTTGTTTGTTAACTTGCAGATTCTTTGCCCAAAGTTTTTCTTTTAACTCTTAATTTGGGTAAAGGCTAAAAAATCAGCAGGTTTTGCCGTTAAATTTTTGTTTACTCGCAGTTCGCGGTTTCTATCCACCATATTCCTTCTTCTTTTTTCTATCCACCATATCCCTTCTTCTTCTGCTTTTCTTCTTTCTGTTAATTTTCTTTCAATTTTGGGCTTGGTTTTTCTTTTTTTGTATTATCCATCCTTATCCCGGTCCGAAAGTAAGCGGGTGATGTACTTTTTCAGTTTGATGTTAAACTTTAGGTTTATGCTTATGGTTTGACATTAGGCTTGTTTCTTGGTTTCAATTAATGTTTCTTTACGTTTCCTGATCTTTGTTCTTTCCCTTCCTGTCTATGAATTCTATTTCATTCGGTGGCTCTTTGACAGTCTTTGCATCAATCGTGTTAATTTTTAATCGTTTCTTTGAAAGATATATTTTCTTTTTTGATATGGACGGCGAAGTGTTTCTTTGTTTATGGTTTTCTTTGGGAGCCTTATTACCTGAAGTATAATTGGTTCTTTGTTTATTGTTGATTTGGTGAAGATAAAAACTTGTTGTTCAGGCCTTTTAACTTCCTTTGAATCAAATATATAATTGAGGCATGTATGCGCTAATAACCAGGATCCACTTGATAGGCTAAATTTTATGACGTCTCAAATATGATGATAATTAGTTCACTAGGAAATATTTGAAAAGCTGTACAATATTTCATAATTGTACTTTTTGGTTGGAAGATTTTTTTTATCTTGGTATACTTTTCTACATGTTCTATCGTATGTGCTTCTTGAGATGCCGATAAGCTGTGCTTATTAAGCTGTTTAACATGTTTGATTCTGAAAATTTTAACGCTGCCCCCAAAATCTTTATCAATATGAATATGTGATTTCATTTTACCCTGCACTAACTGTAACGAGCTTAGTGTGTTGTTAAATTTTAGGTGAAGGATATAATACATATATTCTATTTTAGAAAAGTAGGCATTTGGTCTGTAGTCAAAGTCAATTATGCGTTTTCTAGAATTATGCATGTTAATCTGATTCCGACGTGTGTGTATTTTTACTTAAGCTTTCTGTTTGTTTTGTTTGGTTTCATGCTGTGGTCACAACCTAAGGTGTGGCCTTACATTTGGCATATATATGTTTTTATTTAACTTAGTTTCTGTTTGCCAATTATTCAGTTAGTTCTGATTGTTCAGCAATTGTAAATTTGAACTTTCAGGTTCACTGGCCCATTTATCTTCTCCCATGTCAGGTTCTTTGGATAACAGTGATACTTCTGAATTGGATATCGAAGCTTTTAAGGTACAAACATCTGTTCATGATTGTAATATGTAAATTTCTAAATTATCATCTTTTGTGATCTCACTTATTTCTTCTATTCCAGGATATTCAATCAAGGCATGTTGGCAGTTATACCAAGGAGTTTTCATGGTTGGGTTCTCCATGGACTTGCAGAAAAAGGAGAAAGCATTATGAGTCTTTTTGCAGGAACAATGTCAAAATCTCGGTAAGTGTGTTTTGCTTGTTGGGTACCTTACAGGTGTTGTTAGTATTTTGTGGTTTTTTAGCATTGTCATTTAACACCTTTCTTGTTAATTGATCTTTAAATCTTGTCAGGTTCATGACTTTGTTTATGTTTTAGCTGAGGAGGGCAAACGACTTGTTGCCTATTTGGAAGATATGTACGAAGAGTCTAAAGGGAGCAAGATGGTTGTGGTACGATGGTTTCACAAAATTGATGAGGTTGGTTTTGTTTTGCCTCACAATTATAATGACAGAGAGATTTACTTTTCTCTTTGTCTTCAAGATCTCAATGTTGAATGCATAGATGGATTGGCCACTGTCCTCAGTCCCCAGCATTTCACCAAGTTCCTGAAAAGGGCAGTGCATACCAAATTCGATCCATTTGTTTGCTACAAGCAGTTTGAAAATGATGATGCCAAGCCTTTTGACATCACTCAGGTCAAAGGTTACTGGAAACAGGAAATTTTTAGGTATATATACACTGTTTCTCATTCAAAAAGTCAGTCGTTTTCACAGCGGGCTGACAATGGTCTGCTCATGGCAGCCAATGCCACTGATGCCATTGGGATCAGGCCTTGGAAGAGGCTTCGACGATTGAAAGATGATGTTCTTGTTGGCAGTAAAGAATTAGTACAGGAAGTATGCTTGGACACCACTACCTCTAGTGATAAGCTGAGAGGTGGGGTTGAGCCTACTGCTTCTTTGGCAGTGGATGAGGTGAAACATAATCCAGTCCACTTTCTTAAAGTTGGTTCTGATGTTGAGGTGCTTTCTCAAGATAGTGGGATTCGCGGTTGCTGGTTTAGAGCTTTGATAATAAAGAAGCACAAAAATAAAGTGAAGGTTAGATATCAAGATTTGAAAGATGCAGAGGATGAATCTAAATACTTAGAGGTGTGTTGAACTTGCAATACTTTCTGTTCTTTATTCTTCAACTTTGTGAAGTGATTTATGTGCCTTAAAGTCACCAGGGAGGTAGTACTGATATTTCTCTTGTATTGTCAGGAGTGGATTTTAGCATCCTGTGTTGCTGGTGGCGACAAACATGGAATTCGAGTTTCTGGAAGGAGCATTGTTCGCCCTATTCATCCACTTGATAAAGGTAAAGTAGCTGGCTTAGTTGATGTTGGGACAGCTGTTGATACCTGGTGGCATGATGCATGGTGGGAAGGCATTGTTATTAAAAAAGAATCTGAAGATAGAATTCATGTCTATTTTCCAGGTTAGAAAACTCAGTCCTCTGAAATTAAATTGCAGTGTGGTGTTGAATCTTTTCTATGTTTTTTTTTCTTTTAATATGAATGCCTGAAATTTTCTATTTCTTGAAATTTGCAGAAGAGAAGCAGGAATCAGTGTTTTGCTCTGCAGATGTGAGACTTTCACATGAATGGTTGGCAAATGAGTGGACGCCTGTTGAGAAAAGGCCAGATATAGCTCAGCTTTCTTGTTTGGAGCAAGAGCGAGCGGAAGTCAGATGTGATGCGAACAAATTGGTAAGCATTTGTGATGATACTCAGTCGGAGAAAACTATAGCCGGATGTCAGGATTCATCTTCAGACCTGGGAAGTGATAAAAGGAAGTACTTGGCATTGTTTGGGGATCTAGCAAAGGATGATTTGCTTGCCCAGTTAAGATGGAAATCTTCAAGAAAGAGAAAACGAATCAGTGCAAGTTCTGGGCATAAGATGAACAAGATTAAGGTCGGGATTAGGAGATCAACAGACATCATTGGATCAAGAACTCAGGAAAGATTTCTAGTTCCTATGAAGTTGAAAGTTGATCATGACAACTGCAAGTATATGGGGGATTCTCTATTTAACTCAACTGTTGTGCCACCTCTAACAAACTTGGTCATGTCTAGATAATATATTACCTTTCTTTTAGGATGTGGATGTCTTGACCTCCTCCTAAAAGAAAATTTCATTCCTTTTGTTTTGGAGGGTTCGAATGGTGCAAATTTGCTCTTTTGCAATGTAGTACTTGACCTGTAACAGTAGGTAACAGGCGGTCTGTTGTTCATCAAGTTTGAGGCAAGAATTTTTGTATCACTTATAGATGTTTAACCCCAGCATAGTTTGCACATTCCAAGGACAGTTGGGCTCATGTAACTTGTATATCTTGTAATAAAGTGACGTTATCTTCAGTTACTTGCTTAATCTGATTATGTTGAAATTATATGATAAAAATAAAAATTTAAAATATGCATGAAAGAAATTATTTTAAAGTTTAGTTAAAATGGAGATTTTTAATAATTTTTTAAATTTGTTTTAATTAATTTATTAAATTGATCATTAAAAATTTAAACTAAAAAATTTAAAACCAAATTAAAATTTAAAACATATCAAAAGTTAATTATGTTAGAAAATTCATAATTTTTAAAAATATAATAATTTTTAAAATATTAAATTATAATATACTTTTAAGAATGAAATAATTAAGTTATATGTGCGCGCGCGCGTATATATATATATATATATATATATATAAGAAAGAGACTAGAGTTGGTTCATATTTGGGCTATGGGCCTGTAATCACAAAAGGCCTTTTGTTTTTTAAATAACGGAATCTGATTAATCCCTCATTTATTGGTCGCGCGTTTGTGTACTCTTATCTCCGGATTGGAATTTTCCCCAATTTGGATCTCTCGCTCTCCTCTTCTTTAATTTTTCACTCAAATCTTCAATTCTTTTCTTGTCACTTTCCTCTGATTCGATTCGATTCGATTTTGATTGCTTTCTCCTCAAATTGCTGTCGCCGCCATCGATTCCGTAAACCCTAACCCTAGATCTATTTCATAATGCCCAGCGACGCCGAATCATCCCGCAGAAGGCACCGCCGATCGACGTCTGACGAGGAGGCGGAGAAATCTTCTAAACGCCATAAGCATCGGCGCCAAAGGCATCATCGTCACCGGAGCAAGAAGCACGGAGACGATGAGAGTGCTGTTCTTCGAGAAGCTACTCCTCCCCCGCCGGTTGTTCCTGTTGTTAATAGCAAGAGAGCGGATGACGACGATGTGGAGGAAGGGGAGATTCTCGACGAGGAAGGTTTTAAGTCGGTGGAATTGAGCGATCAGAAAGTTGACTCCAAAAATCTGGTGTGTTCTGTCAACTACTTTTTTCTATTCACCGTTTATCTCAAGTTATGGTATATCACTTTTTCTTTGGGGAATCTTGGGAAATTGATTACGTTTGGACTAACTTTTCATGGTTTTCACCTTTTAAACGTTCCTTTCGCTGAAGTGTGTTGTGGTTTAACCATGAGGAATGAGTAATTCAAGTCTTATGCTATCTTCTTGAGATTTTTTGAACATTTGATGTATCTCTTTCTTTTTCTTATTCTTTTAGAACTTTTTAGAGTATGTCACACTGTACAAGAACATAAATGAAATGGAAAAGCAAAGAAGTATGGCTCTAGATGATTCAATTGAAGAAGTGTTGGCCTGTTGTTATTTGTAAGAGCAAGTTACATGTTCCTTTTCTCCCTCACTTTTTTATTTGAATTTTTGTTTTGTCTCACAATGCTCTTTCTCCACTGTTTTGTTTCTATAACTTATCTTGTAATCTTTGTAAGTTTTGGCTTCTAAGTTTCATGAGCTGTATTCCAGGGATTTTGTGTTGACAAGAGCAAGAATCTTTTCGAGACTGATCCTTTGGGAGATGTAGGGATCAATTTGCAAAAAGATTCTAAGACTAAGTATCAAGATGAATTATCTCCCAGAGCTGAGCCGAAAGCTGTGTCCAACGGGGGTTTGGATAGTGAACATCGTGACAAAGATATGAAGAGCCACGGAGGATCTAGATCTGCTTCAAGGGGAAGTCACAACCGGAGTCATGATGATACTGATATGTATGAGAGTAATGAAGGCAAATTTGACTATGTGAGGAAGTCATCTTCTGAAAGTGATAGGGATGGGAACATGAAACTCACACGCTCTCCGTCATGTGATAAGTACAAGGATGGGTTTCATTCTAGGAGATCAAGGTCACATGATGTCAGTAGGGAGAGATCTCTTTCCCGTAGCATTGTAGAAGATGATACTATTATGAAAGGAAGGCCATATTATGACAGGGCTGAGAAAATGACTGATGATGAGAGAAAGATTAGGCATGAGAGGGATTTGAGGAGAGATTTGATAAGAGGAAAGGAGCAAGAATTCAGTGCAAGTCATAAAAAATATCATGGCGTAGAGGATAGCGAATATGAATGGAATGGGCGAGTTAGAGAGAGGGAGATGGATAGGGTATTGAGAAGGGAGAAGGAACAGGAGAGGAGCAGAGGCCGGGAGGCAGACATGGAACGGAGAAAGGATAGGGAAGGGGAGAGAATCAGAGACAAGGATTATAGGAGAGAAAAGGAAAGTGAGAGTAAGAGGGAAAGGGAGATGGATAGAGATCAAAGAAGAGACAAAGACTGGGAAAAGAGCTGGGATAGGGACATGGACAGAAGAAGAGAGAGGGAGCAGGACAGAAGCCGAGAAAGAGAAGTGGACAAGGAATGGAGAAGAGAGAAAGAAAGAGGTAGGAGCAGAGATAGAGAATCAAAAGCAGAAAGTAGAGCTGAGAGACAAAAGGGATGGAGCAGGGACAGGGAGGATGACCTTGATAGAAAGAGACTAAGGGATAGAGCTAAGAGCAGTGACAGAGTTAAAATTAGTGAGAGAGATAGGGAGAGTGAGAGGGATAGGGATAGGGATAGGTATAGGGACAGTGAGAGAATCAGGAATCATGATTGGTTGACTGAAAGGGAGCAGGATAGGGGTAGACTAAATGATAAATATAGGGATAGAGTTAGAGAACTGCACAGCGATTCAGAAAGGTTATCTAATGCAAACAGTGATTCTCTTGAAAGTACCAGGGACAAATTGAAAAGGTATTGTATCGTGGATTCCTAGAATGCGTTCTTTTTTTTCATGATGCATGCAGACTTTATCATACTTGTTTTCTTGTGTTGGCTGTAGAGATGAAGCTGAACAAGATGATTTTGAAGAAAGGATTGAATTTAAACTAGCTGAGCAGGAAGAAGATCTTGATAGAATTAAGGAGGAGAGTAGAAAGCGAAGGCAAGCTATTCTTGAAAAGTATAAGAATCAAAAGCCACAACAGCATAACAGCCCACAGTCAGAGAATGCGCTAAAAGGTGTCTTTTAAATAATGTTAGAACTTAGTTTGCTTTGTGAATTTTATATATTTTGATTCAAGATAGCTATGTTTATTTGTTGACCTGTCGGAAGCAAGGCTGATATAACAAGTTATACATGTTGAATAAACTATTCTGACCTTAGTGTTATCTTCATTCCAACTTTGACATTTTATCAATGAGCATGTTATTTTATGTTAGATTGCAAGTTGTTAGAGGTATCTTAAGCTGTAATGCTTCATAAGAGGGCAAAATTTGCTCTGTAACTCTTGGCCGAGATTGAATTGTTAGGTTCCATTTGTCATTTATGGATTCAACATTCCACTAGAGAATGTTGGCCTAGTTTGTGTTGGATTCTTACCACCCTACATTCCTCTTTATTTATGCTTATTGCTATTTGGTTAGGTTCATCATGTTTTAATGATATTGTCACTTCTATCAGATAAGGAGTTTGCAGCAGTACCTGTGAAATCATCACCGACTTTTGGTGAACATCCAGCTAAACCAGTGCAAACTGTCAATATTGCTACAGCTGAAGGTTGGAAGGATCATGGGGATATTTTTGGTCCTGAGCCATTAGTTTCAGTGGGGAAATCACTTCATCAAAACGGAATGCAACCTTCTGAAAGAGCTTTAGGAGGGGCAGGACTTGGTGAGGGTACTCCAAAGGTATATTCATTTTGCAATGAAAGTAGATTAACTCTTGAATAGTTTTGTTTGTTCAGGTGTTTAGCTAATGATACATTTTATTTGAATTTGTGCAGGGTGAGAGATCAGATGAAAAGTACTGTGATGATATATTTGGAGAGACACCTACTGGAGTACGAAAACAGGTAATTTGCTCTGTGATCTATGATTCTTGTAGCTGCTGTTTATGACATCAGTAAATCAAAATGGCAAAAGTTTTATCTTTTGTGTTTTTCAGGGCAAAGGAGATGGTTTGCTAATTGTAAGTGGCCTTCATGACAACTGGGATGATGCTGAGGGGTATTACAGTAAGTATTGAAAAAGCTGTTGCTCTTTATCTTTACTCATCTTTTTCTTTGTTACTTCTTCCGGCTTTGAGATGTCTCATCTTGAAGTCCTTTGGCAAAACAGGAAATATGTCCATTAAAAAGGCTGTTATAAGTGATCTTATGTTTAGACTTCTATTAAAACCTGCATCTGTTTTCCGCTTTCATGTGATCTCCTGCTTAAGTGTGTGTCTGTCTTCCTTGCATCTAGGTTCTTTTGTTTCCTTGTGGATTCTGGTTTTAATGTTGAAGTCAAATTAGAGAATGTCAAGATGAAGAATTGTTGATGATAATTTTATACACTGTTGCACTGGCGTTGGTTTCTGACAGGCTAAAAGTTGTCCTATTATTGAAGTTTGATGGTTTGCATCTTCTTTGAAATGGGGAAATGGGGATAGATAGTGTACATACAAGCTACTAGTTATTATGTTTTCTTTACTAAGAAATGAGTTCGGGTTGCTCCTTGAGTTGTTCACTTTATGGCCTTTTTATCTTGGCAGTTCTCCTTTCTTCTATTGTTATTTTTCTATTATATTTAATCATCTATTTTCTCTTCAGGTTATCGATTTGGTGAATTGCTTGACGGACGATATGAAATTGCTGCCGCTCATGGTAAAGGTGTATTTTCCACAGTAGTCCGAGCAAAGGATTTGAAAGCAGGCAATGGTGAGCCTGAAGAAGTGGCTATAAAAATTATTCGTAATAATGAAACAATGTAGGTGATTATATTATTTGTTATCTATTTTTCTGCTTTACTTCCTTTCCTGTGTTGTTCTGAAGGCTCGCGCATCTTTGTGGTATAGGCACAAGGCAGGTCAGTTAGAGGTTCAGATACTGCAGAAACTAGCTGGTGCAGATCCTGAAAACCGGAGGCACTGCGTTCGTTATCTTTCTAGTTTCAAGTATAGAAATCATCTTTGTTTAGTTTTTGAGTCTCTTCATATGAACCTTCGTGAAGTTTTAAAAAAATTTGGTCGCAATATTGGCCTGAAGCTTACTGCTGTCAGAGCATATGCAAAACAGCTTTTCATTGCGCTGAAGCATTTAAAGAATTGTGGGGTTCTTCACTGTGATATAAAGCCTGATAACATGTTGGTATGTTTGGTACTCTTTTTTGGCCACTTGTTACTCTAATGAAATCTGCCATGAATACTCAGCTTTACATGTGTTTTTTCCTTCAACTTTTAATGCAGGTGAATGAGGCAAAAAATGTGCTTAAGCTTTGTGATTTCGGTAATGCTATGTTTTCTGGAAAAAATGAAGTTACACCTTACCTTGTTAGCCGTTTTTATCGGGCTCCAGAAATTAGTAAGTACTAATGTTAAATACTGGATACATGTACATAGTTGGTAAATTTTATTAGTTCAAAGCTGGTTTTATAACCGTATTCTGAAGTTTGAAGTTCCATTTGCCAGTTTGTTCCAAGCTCCTCATTTCATCTGGGATTTCAGTTTTTCCTATGTTATCTAATGTTTTGTTAGTTTATCTCATTTAGTGCACTAGATCACTAGTTTAGTATTGTTAATGTACAAGTTTGTGGAAGGAAATTGTGTTTTCATTGGTACTGGTGACATCAGTAAGGCATGATACCTGTTTTAAAAAATCAGAGGTTAGATTATGTTTGTTATGTTTGATAATTTGCTATGTAGTTGAATCAATCTTGTACATAACATTTTCATATCAGTCAACGTCTTGCATGATGTTTACTTTTTGCACAAAATTAAACATGGGAATGTCTACTTTTTTGACATTATTTTATTTTCAAATTTTAGAGTGTCAATAACTTCTCTATGTAATTTGGTTTCAGTTCTTGGCTTGTCCTATGATCATCCCATGGATATGTGGTCTGTTGGTTGCTGTTTGTATGAGCTTTACACTGGGAAAGTTCTCTTTCCTGGTCCTTCAAATAATGATATGTTGCGACTTCATATGGAACTGAAAGGTCCATTTACGAAGAAGATGCTTAGGAAGGTAGGTATCCTTTATTCATTCTGGTGATGTTGATGATGGTTGATCAAAGCTACTAACCATTTTGAAAAAAGACATCATGCAGGATATGTTCTGTCCTTGAAAACAATAAGGGAACCTGATTGAGCTCAAAACTTCTACCTGTATTTTTTAATTTAATTCACTTAGCTAATGCTTGTACCCTTCTTCTGGACTTCATTTTCCAGGGTGCATTTGTTGATCAACATTTTGACCACGATTTGAATTTTCATGCTGCAGAAGATGATCCGGTAACTCAAAAGGTATGCTGGCATTTGTTCCACTAGTGTTTTAACCCTATATTATTATAACCTCTCATATCAACTGGCATTTTCTACTCGTGCGTTTGCAGACTATAAAGAGGATGATTCTAAATATAAAACAGAAAGATGTTAGCTCCATCATTAAAGGTTCTCCAGGCGAGGATCCAAAAACGCTTGCTCATTTTAAAGACCTTCTAGACAAAATTTTCATGTTGGACCCAGATAAGAGGATGACTGTTTCTCAAGCACTAGCTCATCCATTCATCACGGGCAAGTGAACCATGTTGCTGATTTTCTGACTCAAAGAAATGATGTTGCACTAGATAATTTGTACATTATGACCTAATTCACATTCAGAAATCTAATCATTGAGAGTTATCTGTCTTTTATCTTCTCTTCGATGGCGTATAAGCATTGGACAGTTCTAAGGCGTGGTTGAAGCCAAGAGTGGTGGTTTGGTTGGGGACTTTTACTGGAGATTCTTTCGGTGGAATGTACTGTTTCTATCGTAAGACAACTTGCCAAAGGCGTTTTTTACACCTTGTAATCATTGTTTATATAAACATTGTGAAAAAATTGATCAGATCTGGTTCTTATTTTATATATTGTAGTTTCTGTATCTTTACATACTTGGTGCAATTGGACTTACTATGATTCTAATAAGGAAAGAAGGGATGGAAATTCTCACTTCTCATTTGTAGATTTTACCTTGTTCTGAATATTAATGTTTTCAATTGTTTGGTCTTCTTCTAGTTTTCTGCAGACTATCTCCTCTTCTGTTTAAATTTGTTTGAATCCTTTGGGTCCTGGGGAGTCTAATTATATTTTTGGTTCAGGATTTCTGTACCCTGCTTTGAGGCATTCCTCCAGTGCTTAGATGCTTAAAAGGGCATCCAGGAGAAGGTACCTTAGTTTGTTCATTAGGAGTTCTTTGAAACCGTTGCAAGTTCATGTCTTGATTATTTCCACACAAGTTGAATTCTATATGCTTTTTATTGGAGGGGTTTGTTATCGTACATCTGGTGATTGTTCTTGGAATGATTACTGTTTTTATTGACGTGTTCTTAAAAATGCTTGTCAAGTGATATCTTCTTCCACGGCACACATATCTTTGTCCCATCATACATGTTTGTATAAGATTTGTGTTCTGTAGTGGTATCGTCATTTTAAATTGTCTTCTCTGATGCATAGATGGTGAAGATGATGTTTCGTTATGGTAAATTCTTTGTAAGATTTATGTAAACTGCATTCTAATGAGTTGCATACACCTGATCCATGGTCTCTCATTCTGAGGCACTTGCTCTGGGGATGTGGTGCTGCGCTCTTGAAGTAGCTGCTTACTTTGGTAAGCAATCTGGTTCTTGTTTTTACTTTTCTTTGCTTTGTTCTGTAGCTTATGTTTTTACCTCCCCTTCATGGGCTGTAGGCTATTGTTATTCTTCATTTCGAGGAGAATATTAACATCATTTTATTTCCTTTTTTTTCAGAGCACTGTGTGACGTGATGCAGCTCTAGTAAGTATCTTCATTCTCATGGTTGTTTGATGCGCCCTTTAATGGTTGTGTTTGAAAATACAATATCTTGATTGTCCATTATGGTTGAAAAACAATTGTGAGATTGAAATTTACTGTGTTCTTTTGCCAAATATAAAAGT
>JAOQMR010000001.1:381758-393504 GCA_027563865.1 Erythroxylum pelleterianum
TTTATTTATTATATATGAAAATTTGATACACTTTAAACTAAATTTAAAATATTTAATTTTCAGATAAAGATAAAGACGATGAACAATAGTAATTTTCATACCCCTTGAATTTTTCTTTTACAACCAAGAAATGAAAAATTATCCCAAACATAAGGTTTCATGAATTTCTTAACGAAGAAACAATGTCTTCAAAAATGAATATTTAAATTTAATTATTTTCCAATTTCTCACATAGAATACAGTAGAATTTATTCACAAGAAAAATAGAATTTATGATCACGTTATAAATTCTACAAACTACAAAACCAATGTTTACAAAATCGGACTAGAAGTTAAACCGGTAAGATAAGAAGCTTAAGAATTAAAAAGTTCAATCAATGTTAGACTCTCATAAATTGAATAAAATTAAAGAATTTAAAATATGATTTCAAGCAATTGTTCTTATCTGTTAAAGTATTTGAAGTTTAATTAAAAAATTAAATTTTAAATAAAAATTAACTGATTTATTTTAGTTTATAAGATCAACTTAATAATTTACAAAAAATAATTGATTAATTAATAAACTAATTAGTTTTTAATAACAAGAATTATTAACGAAAATTGAACCGAAAAGTTAAAACTTGAACTAAAAATTTAAACAAATCAAGATTTTTATAATTAAACCGGCTGAACTGAATATCGAATTATTTTTCTGTTATAATATTGGTTTTTGATACGAGGAATAAACGGCTGATAAGATCAAGAAATAAAATAAAAACAAATAAAAAGATAAAAAATGTTTTGACCTTCCAAATATTGGTACATAAACGGCAGAGAAGATCAAGAAATAAAATAAAAACAAATAAAAAGATAAAAAATGTTTTGACCTTCCAAATATTGGTACATTATGTTTTAATTATCGCCTAATAATCCCACATTTGGTAGTATAAAACGTACCCATATGTGTACTCATCTCTCACATTGATACCAAATTTGGGTTGATTTAGGGAGTTAAAAAGAAGAACTAATTTTGATAATGGATCAGTTTCTTTAAATATTGATCCATGAACTAACTAACAAGAACAAACATATCCTGCGGATTTCAGAATTTGACTTCGTCTCAAAACGTCTCACGTATCAGGATCTTATTATCCTATTACGTAGACCCAAAACAAAGAACATAAATCTTATATGATAGATGATACTCTTATAAATCTCCGACCATTTTCAGCACAAATCACCAAACACAGGATTTGCCATCTTCAGGAACTCGAAACAACTCTTACAGTTCTCTAGCATGGACCACCTGGAAGCATATCCTGAGTACGAGGATGATGTTTACTTTTCTGAAATCAGAAGGCAGATCATGATTTTAACTGCAGATGACGATGAAGACTGCCCTCCTGAAATCAGGCATTGCAAGCCTGTAGCTTCTGATGATGTTTTCTGCGATGATCTCAGGAGACAGATTCTGTTGTTGACAGTTGATGACGGTAAAGATTGTCTGAAAACAAGAAATTCCAAGTCGTTCAGTGATTCCAGTATAGGTCCAAATGGGTCATCAGGAAATTCCCCTTCTCTTTCACAACGTTGGAACAGTTCAAGTTTGTGGGAGACAAAACATGTGAATGCTGTTCCTGCTTCCTTAATGAATCAGTGGGGATATGGCAATGGAACTGGAGTGTTCATTCCTCGTGTTGCCAAATCCAGAACAAGAAACAAGTCTGGTATGTATTCATAACCGTATTCTACAAGTTTATTTTTTCTTAAAATCACATGCTTCACTTTTGCTGTTCCTACTCTGTTTTAACTCATCTCATCCGCGTATTTACGTGGAACAAATAATCTGATCCTGTTTACTTTGCAGGAAAGAAGAACAAAAATAGGAGAAGGACGCGAAGAGAGGACAAGCAATCATTGGAAACATCAAACTATCTTGGACATCATTAGTCAATGTTTGTGTTTGTGACACCTTTTCCATAAATAAAATGGGCATATAGCAAATGAAGAATGTTGCATGACTCATAGGTGGTGATAGTTTATGACTTGTAAATTTCATAATATAATAAAAATAATATAGATAATTAATTCTAAACTGCTCAACAGTTGAGATTTTTTCAATTCAGTGTTGAAAATTTTAAAATTTTTAATTGAGTAACTAATCTTTTAAAATTTTAACAATTCAATTCAAAACATTAATTTTTACTAATGTAACTAATAGATAGACATCAACATGAGATTTATCGGATATTTCATATCATTCAGTTAGGCAATCTTAATTTTTGTTAGCTTTGCTATGTTACTACAACTTTAATCATTTGTAATTATCATAATAGTCTGAATGGAAATATAATAGTTTAAAGCTTTAGAAAGAATGATGAATAAATATTTATTTTATCAATAAATAAATAACTGGTTAAAAATTTAGTGTTTAATGTGTACTTTAGAAACTAACAATCTCTAAATAAATGATATTAATGAAGACTACAAGGAAAACTTGTAGGATATATTACCTCCTTGCATATCTTCTACTGTACAATACTTCAAAATTTAAAGAGATGTTCTAAAAATGCAACGAAAGTTAGACTAGTGAAATGAGATTTTAAGGTTTAAAAAGTTTTATGGGTAATATTAAATTGTTATAAAATCGATTAAAGATTAAATATGATTAAAGAATTTGAAATATAATTAAAAAATTCTTCTTAACTTATTTAATAATTTGAAGTTTAATTGAAAAATGAAATTATCAAATGAAAATTAATTGATTTATTTTGATTTACAAGAACTTATTAATTTACGAAAATTGAATGACTAATTAATAAATTGATCGGTTTTTAACAACAAGAGCTATTAAAGTAAATCGAACCAGAAAGTTAAAAACTAACCTGAAAATTGGACGATTCAGGATTTTTATAATTAAACCAGTTGAATCGATTCAATTTTTTAAGGTTAATTACCAAAAAAGCTCAAACTTTTGTCAAATTTTCAATTATAAGCCGAACTTTAAAAAGTAGCAATCAAACTTTTAATTTTTTTCAATTCTAGCCTGAACTTTAAAAAGTGGCAATAAAATGCTCAAAATTTTAATTTTCTTCAATTCTATCCCAATGTTATCTGTTGTTCTCTCAATACCCTCGGTCTTTTATTTTCTGTTTGTTCTTTTAACGCCCCAAACTACTCTCACATATTGCACTAATAAGCTCATCTTTTTTAGTTCATTCTCTTGATGCCCTTAGTGTGAGAGTGTCAGAGCTACGTAATTTAAAAAATCGAAGGGTGAGGGTATCGAGAGAACAAACTGAAAATGAAGAGAAAATTGTTATGTAACTCATGTAACGTAAATTATATGTATCATATTTGTTTATATTAGAATAACTCCAAACATGATTATATCAAAGATTTTTTTAGTGTTTTTTATATTAGAACATATTCTTTAAATTTGAAATAATTAATCCATTTTTATCATGAATAAAATCACAATATTTCTTACTCAAGAAAAAACTAATAAACTAAAATTGGTAAAATAAAAAGTTTTAAATTCTTTGGATGGGTAAAAAATATAGGTATCTCTCATAGTTTAAAAAATACGTAGTATAAACATCATAAATAGACTAATCAAATATACCAATATAGTAACTCAAATTAATTCTTAAATCCGAATCAAACTGTTAATTTGAATCATATTTAATTAGTTCAGTTGGCATTTAACAGTCGGGTTAAATCCTCATTTTGTAAATAACATATTAATTATTAATACAAATGTGATGTTCATAATATGTGTGTTTTATTGTTATTTCTCAACCTAAGTTTCAAAGGAGGAATATTTTTGAAAATTTTAAAGATCACAGGATTTTTAATTTTTTAAAATTACATAAAATGTCTATATCTTTTACTTTTTTTTAATTTAGACACTCATTAACAATGACTATGATAATTGTAATAATCCTCATAAAAAATTTGGAAAAAGGACAAAAGATGAGGATAGATATCATGGAAAAAAATATTGAGCTCTAATTTTGACCCTCAATAAATACATAATTAAAAAAAAACTAAGAGTTTAGAAGGTTGCAGGCTGAGAATTTGACTCGTTAATTGTTTTATTTTGGTGAAATGGGAAATTATTGCTTCTAAGCTAGACGACATGTAGCATCAATCCAAATCCTTAGTCTACTATGGCTCCTCGCATCTATATCCATTAGATGCTTAAGTCATACGGTTCAGATCCTTTAACTTGAGTTAATAACATTTCACATCTTTTTTTTTTTAATTTTGATATCTTATTTTTGGTTATTTAGTAATTATTAGTGACCATTTTATTTCTAAAATAATTTTTTATATTTTTTTACTATTTATAATAACAAAGATTGTTAAATAATTATTAAACTAATTACACGCGACTCAAATTAATAATTTATTAAAATTTATCTTAAATTATTAATTTAAGTTGAATTTAATTAGTTCGAGCTAGATTTAAGAATTAAATTAAGTTATCATACATTTAATTAGTTCTTATTTAATGTTCATGTTGCATGTGTTTAGTCATTTTTTAGCTAAAGTTAAAGAGAAAAGAAATTTGTAAGTTTTTTTTAAGAAATTTATTTTATTTTTAAATTTCTTAAAGATATATATATTTTTCTAATAATAATAATAAATAAATAAATAAATAATACTGACGATCATTATGATAATAATGATAATAATGATAATAATAATAAAATAATAAAAGAGAAATGTTGATTTTTAATAATAATAATAATAATAATAATAATAATAATAATAAATAAAAAAATAGAGAGTTTTTTTTTTGTTGCTCACCAGATATTCTTGAAAAGTCCCAAATATAAAAGTCACCTTTGTATCATCCACAGATTTATTTATGCTTCGAGAGAAAGGTTGTCTTTAATACACCACTCACTAATAGAATTGGAGACAACGGTTCAGGAGTTCAATAACGTACAAATTCAGGAACATGGCATCCATTTGGAGACATTTAACCAGACCATGATCTCCACTAGCATCCCCCTTTGACCTCAAACCAAGAACTCTTACACATTAAGATAATGAAAACCAAAAGACGTCTTTTTCCAAGTTCTTGGTTTATATACAGTACGACCCTTCTCAGAACACAAACCACACCTACCTAGCCAAGCCATGGACTTCCTGTGCGGTAAGAGTACACAACCACATGATCAAAACGCAGACTCTGATCAGGATTTTACCAGGATCGACGATGATATGTTTTATGCGGAGCTTAAAAGACAGGTTTTGCTATTAATAGATGAAGATAGTGAAGATTCTTCTGAAACAAGACATTCCTGGAAGAGTGATTCCTCAGGTTTGAACAGAAGTTTTCCAGCAATATCACAACCTGGTGGAAGTTACTTCAGTCTGTGGGATATGGAGATCAAGAATTCAGCACCAACCTGGTTAGTGAAAACCTGGAGAAGGACTGGGAAAGGAACTGGTGTGTTCATCCCTCAAATCGTCAAAACCAGAAGTAGTAGTAGAAGACGTGGTAAGTGCTCAGAAGATGGAATTTCTCAGAAGCTCAAGCAACCAACTTGTTTTGCAGGACGAATAAGCTATGGACGGAGACAAGTACAGACACATATGGTAGAGATTTGATCGCAACAACAAATGCCATTACAAGGGATGATTGTACAGTATACTATACTGTGTATAGAAGGAATCATATATATATATATAAACATGAAAGCATTGGGCTTTTCCAACAATGCTAACTCTTTTTAAGTTTTGTGATACCAATTGCAAAGTGAAAATGGCACTTTTCTACTTCACTACTTCTTTGGATATCCATTCGATCCAACTTAAAATTAATAATTTAATTTATATTAATTTAGAATTTATCAAAACAAAGTATTCTTGAGTGACTAAAGTAAAATAGATAATTAGGGATTGGAGTAAGATTACCATTGAGAAAGGAATGAGAATGAGAAGTGTTAAAACGACGTAGTTTGTAAGTTGATTGGTAATAAGTGCCAAGGTAAGAAGATGAAGATGAAGAAGAAGAAGAAGAACACGAGGAGAGTTTTTTTTTATAAAAAAGTTCGAAACTTTCTTAGTTGAAGAAGAAGAAGAACGCGAGGTAAGTGATTAATGGTGAACCAATTGAAAGTTTGTAGTTGGGTTTTGTTATTTGGGTTCTGATTCGTAGCATGAGCAGAGATTATCTGATTGTTCAGTAATTGTGTTTGTGTGTTCTTTTAACAGTTAGTCTCTTCTTAAATCCTAGAATTCCACTGTGTAGATTACATCATTAATGTCTTCTTTGCTTTATAAGAAACTCATCTAACACCCATTACTCCACGAGTTCTCAGTTTGAATTGGGCTTGATGATGGAAATTAGTAGGAGAAATGGAGAGTAACCATAATGATATTTTGATTTTTTTTCTGTGTTTCTGTTTGTAAATACCCGAATAAGTCAAAGAAGATTTGGGAACCACTAGAATCGACCATGTAAACACTTTGTTTTGGGGTAGCTGGTAAGATTGGAAATTTTGTTATTCTTGTGTTAATTCAAATTCCATTATGTCTATGTAACAGTCCTTGTTCTCAAATTTTGGATTGAATCTCCAGTTCTTGGCATTCTGTAACTGTTGGTTTGGTGCTTTTATTAAATTCGTCTATATTGAACATTTTTAGGCTTGATTCAAGATGCCTAAAAGAAGTTCTTCAAAGAAGAATACAAAGATACAACTTGAAGAAACCTCCTCTGGTTCAAAAAAGGCTAAAGCCTCTTCTGCTTCGAAGAAACCTAGCAATGAAATTGATACTATTTTCTCTGGAAAGAAGAGGAAGAACCCTGATCAACAGCCCAATAAAACTGTTGCTGAGGATCCAAAATCATTGAAGAAGAAGCAGAAGAAGAGTAGAGAAGAGACAAAGGGAAATTTTGCTGATCCACCGGCTAAATCTCGAAGGAAAACAGAAGATGGGTTCACCATATACACAGAAGAAGAATTGGGTATAAATAATGGTAACGCTGGTGGTACCTCACTTTGCCCTTTTGACTGTGATTGTTGCTTCTAATGACGAACTTCAAGATTTTAGAACGTTTTGTCTCTCTTTCCCGGAATTTTATTTGGAGGGATGATTTTTGACTACTTAATCTTCTTCTTTGTATACTGGTGCTTGATGACATGAATTAAACCCTCAATTTTTTTTTACAAGTTAATGAAATCCTATACTAGTGTCTACTTTTCTATCTGAGATAGATCTCAGACTGTTATGGATCAATATCTGAGCTTGATATTTGTCATATTTGACTTATAAGGATTGCAATTTTAATCTGTCATTCGGTATCTCTGTTTATGTTCACTTGCAAAATTGATGTCTATGACCTGGATTCTCTTTTTCTTGGGTTGAGATGGAGCTCTAACCTGTAAGTGTTCTATTACTTTTATTGACAAGCATGATTCTATTCATGGTTTGATGATTCTACTCCAAATAATAGCAAACCATACTTTTGCTTTGCTATGACATTCCAAGAACCTAAATTGGCCGTGGCTTGCACTTCAAGTTCACTTTCTTTATTAGTAAACATGTCTTAAGTCAGAAATTGCTTATCGAATCTGGCTATAAAGTTCTTGTGAAGGGCATGTAACGTCTTTGAGCAGCCAGAAACTGTTATTAGAGAGGTGTTTTGTTCTATCAACATTGAAGACTCTTGTGACCAATGATTCATTCAGAGGTCAAAATGTGAGACGAAAAGACAAACCATTGGAATCAAGATCCAGATCAATTCTCAAACTTCTAGCCTCCTCACTCCACAGCCAAACCTATTGTCTTAAGATAACCTAATTCACACCCTTTGATTTGAAAGATCCAAGTTTTAGGTAGACATACCTTTCACAAAATTTAGATCAAAATTCCTATCTGATTCGAAAGGTGAATATCACATGATATATATATTGGTCGATCTATCAGAGCTGGTTCACTTGCTTGAGATTGACTATTTGGATGTACCCTGAGTTGCTCAAGCATTGTTCTCTTGCTCGTGATCATTGTATCAGAATTCAACCGTAATTACTTGCATTGGCAAAACAGTTCTTATTTAACTGGATATCTTCTGAAAAAGCTAAATTGACTTTCTAATGAAACGTACATTTATCAAGGCATGCTAAGACCAACTTCTGTCTCTCATAATTCATGTTTTTCTTGTCTTACACCTATCCAATGTAAATACCTGATGTTTTGGAATAGCCCAGATGCCAGACAAGGTTGATGACATGGAAAATTTTCTACTTCTTCTGATGCTTCACATTGTTGGATACCATAGGAAGCAGAGAAATTTCTCTAATTCTTGTGATTTATAATATATAACATCCTACAGAAGAACTGATTGGAGATGCTATGCATCAGTCTCTGGGCCGTGCCAGCCATAAAGAACTGAGTGCACGGAGACGTGATTTATAATCATCAATGACGAGAAATGCTCGAGCCACCTGTCGAGTAGTCAAAACTCGAAGCATTTGTTGCAAAGTTTGCTGCCGTAAGAGATCAGCCTGAAAGATCAAATGACAGATTACAGGTTTATCCAAGCCATTTCTGTACAGAAACCATGAATAATCAAAATCCAGTTTCTTTGGTCAACAAAATGTTTACTTGATGAAGGAAGTTCTCCAGTGTTGCTAATTTCCCGATTGCAATCGCCATTTGGCCAATGTACTCAGAAACGTTCCCTGAGCCTTCAGGGCCTAGAGATGCAGATGAAAGTGTATCTACAAGTGACTGTTGCAAGGCTTCCATTCCTTGGGATAAGGCATCTTCAGCTTGTTGGGATGACTGCTGCAGATTGCATATGCCCATCAATTGTTGATCTGTTAGGGGTTCAAGATGGCTTCCCAGTAGCTGAATTTATGGAAAAACTTAAAAGTAAATCAACTAAAACAGGTTTGGAAATTCAAGAAAACATTGAACAGTCAATCACCTTCAGAATTTCTGAAGAACGAAATCCACCCAACCACATGAAACACCTCTCTGCAGGTGTCTTCCACATGCCTGAAAGGATGTGAAAAACATCAGCCTTTGCACCAACGCTCTTTAGCCGAAACACTTCATTGTAATGTGCCATTACGCCGTCGACAAGAACACGTAATTCATTGTCAGTGACATGAGAATTGACGGCTGATCTAAGGTCACAAATTAGCCGATGATGTTCATCCAGCCACCGAGCATAGTCCGTGTCAAATGCTAAGGCTCCTGAAAGTATATCATTCATGTTTAACACCAGAACCCCAGAATACAGTATCCTCAAATTCATTCTTCAATTACAGGCATTCTCATTTGTCCTTGGACTATGTTTTAAGACCTTAAGACCCAGAACTAATATAGCAAACCGTGTCCCGTTACCATTACCAACTATTGAATGGCCATGATCCCCTGAATAACCACTGGCAATGAAGACTCCCTGCAGTGAAAAATTACAAATCCGTGAAGAAAGAAAAATGGCCTCATATTAACCAAGGGTTTTGAGAAAGCTCGGGAGGAAATTAGAGCGAGTCTAAGTGAGACTGTATACAACTAAAATATCATATTTTTATATATAACTCACTTTATCTTTACGTTTCTTTTAAATGTGATATTACGCAGTAAATTTCGGACATATCTATACCTGTTGGCGAGCTCGTTGAAGTTCTTGCTCTAATTGTGTAAGCTTGAGCCGACTTTTCTCGAGCTGCTGCACATATGCCTATCCAAAACCAAAACCTATAAATGATCCAAATGTATTAACTCAAAACTTCCATTAATACCAACTCAACCATACCAAATTTTGATCAGAAACCAAAAAAAAAAAGCACCAAAAATGGTCATATTGAAACACTTCAGAAATTAGCAAATCAAGTGCTAAGCGGTCAAAGTTATTCATTTGACACAAAGGGTTATTGTCACAGAAGCTAGAGAGAACCATTACTTTCTTCCTCAGTCGACTTTTTCTGGCTGCTTCTCGATTCTGTGCCAGCCTTCTCAGAATCTGTAAAAGAGATACAATCTAATACGTACTAGAACATAAACTCTAATTGTCTCTGCTCACAGTTTTCAAAAAACAAGCATCTTGTCAAATACCTTTTGATCATCCTGTTTTGTCTTGGACTGATTCTGAGAGTTAACCACCATTACTGTACCACCCTGAACTCCATGAACCTAAGTTTCAAGAATCACTAATCAGACATATTTACAGAGGAGTAAAAGACATTAAGAATACAAAAAGGAAAAACACAAACCTGGTTCTTCTCATCAATGTCAATATCTGTTGAAGTGTCAGTGTGTTGGCTGTGCGAGATACCAACTCCTGTCACATTGTGGTACATGTATTGTCCAGTGTCCAAACACTCATTCCCTGTAGTTCCCATCTCTGAGGACCCAATACTCTAACAAATGAAACCCATAAATGAAGTTACATTAATCATAAGACCCACAACACAGCATCATAAGAGGAGAGAGTTTAGATGAAGCTACCGTGTTCAAGACAGTAGCGTAGTGTAAGTTGCTGGACATAACAGAGGCATTTCTGGATTTTAAACTGAACATGGAGCCTATACATTGATTAAAACCTCTAGTAGTCAGCGAAGTATAAGAATATATAGCAAAATATGGGGACAGAGAGATGATACTTGGATTTAAATCAACAGCACCTTCTTCGTGATGGAAAGTTGAAGCAGATTGATCAAGAAGCTCTCCAAGATCCGTAAAACGCGTCAGGTTTCTATAATCATCTTCTCCTCTGTACTACCAGAAAACAGAGCAAGAAGGTGAAGCAATGAGAGAAAGCAAACATTTTTCTTCTTCTACACAACACATACAAACTTTTTCTCGAGAACCCACCAGCAAAGCTAAATCACAAAGCAAAAACAACCCAAAAAAGATCCACAGAAGTAGAGATGAACAAGCAGTACCTGATGAAGAAAGAAGCAGGGTGGCAATACATTTCAGGGTGAGGAATGGTGGCTTCTTTGAAGCTTTGCATGTTCCAAGAAAAATAAAAAAAGAGAAAAGCTTGATGATGTCTCGCAAAAATGGAGTCTGAAGTTGGAGAAAAACGTGCGATACAGAGCAAGAGGCCAAAGAAAATCTTGTTATGATCTTTGGTGAGAGAGATAGCGTATCAGCAGAAAGAAAAAGAGTGTCAGCATCAGAAGGGATTCTCTTTTTATGATTATTGCATTCTGACTTGGGATTTTAGTTTCCCAATACATTTCTCAGAAGATCCATTTCACTCTCTCTTTTCTTTTCTTTTATTCTTGGTTAAGATCAAGTCATCAACTTGCAATAGAATGTACTTAACCCAAAACGAATCATCAAGAGAACTTCAGTTTCCAATATCAGAATATATGACAATACAAACGTCTTGGTATATCAAGGAAACCAGTGTTAGGAGTAGCGTTAAGGCACTCGCTAACCTGTACGCGGACAATATCTTGTCTTTAATATTATAATATTTTATTCTGTTTCACGAGAACTTCAATTTTTAATGTCAGTGTAGATTTATAAGGACTTACCTTAGCCTTTGTTTGGATGCTTAGTTGCACAAGGGAATGGAATGGAAAGGAAATCTTAGATTTCCCTCCCTTTCCCACCAAATTGGTGGGAAAGGGAGGGAAATTGCAAAATAAGAAGCAAAATGGCCCAAATTTCCCTTCCATTCCTCTCAATTCTCTCCCTTATTTTTATCCAAACAATGGAAAGGAAGAGAAATACAATTTCTTTTCCTTTCTCTTCTCTTGCTTTCCCTCCATCCAAACAAAGG
>JAOQMR010000001.1:393604-404825 GCA_027563865.1 Erythroxylum pelleterianum
GTTATTTGATGATCTGTTTTTTTCATCCTTTAATCCCCTCGTTTGGACAAATAACTGATACGGAAGTTATATACAGTGGCCGTTATCTAAAATATTATAATATTTTATTCTGTTTCACGAGAACTTCAATTTTTAATATCAGAATATATGATAATATATTAGACAGATGATTCAGACTACTCCGCACGTATGAACCTTCACCTTAGTTAGACTTAACATTTTTAATGAACAACATAGAATATAATAGAATAAAATAGTTTATAATAGAATAAAATGTAAATAGATGTAATATTAAAAAATTATTATTTGGGACAGATAAAATGATTCATAGTGTAATACAGTGAAAATGTTATTTAAATAAAGAGTTTATAATGTAATATCATGTAAAGTTATTTATCATTTTACATTTTATTATAAACTCCTTAAATAAGAAGGTTTTTTTCCCACAAGGTGTCCTAAGAGGGTCCCAATTATAAGAACTGTTCAAGATAAAATGAAGTATAATATGAAACTCTCTTCTTCCATCTAATTCCATCATAAATCATCGTTCTAAACAATAAAATATTGTTGCATCTCATTGCATTAATAAATTCTCAACTAAACATACCCTAAGTTTATGCTTTAATATATATACGAGTGAAGTTTTGACTCCATCAACCCCAAGTTATTTCTCTTTGGCCTCTTTCAGAAGCAACACCATGTGTTTTCATATTACTTCTTTGTATAATTTCTCTCTTTCCTAAAAGCTTGACTATTTAATAAGTTTATTTCTATATAAAAAGATATAAGTATGTTTTGTACTTACCTTTGTACAAAGATTTTGTGCATTAGAAACCATCAAGTGTACGATCTTATTTGAGTTATAAGTTATACAAGAAGGATCGGTAAGCTTAGATTTTTAAGAGGCTAAGCCTTAAAAGTTGACGCCTATTGAAAAAAAAAGGGTTTGTGTCTCGATTAATATACCTGGGTCTTAGCTGTGTATCTTAAAACTCTTATAGAAGTTTGCTCTATCATATCGTTGATGGTTTGCTATTATCCTCGTAACTCGGCTTCGAGATTTTTATTACATTTATTAATTTTGCATATATTCATAAGGTCTAAGATGATATAATTTAAACTCTAAAAAAAAATATATTATAAAAATAAATAAATAACTAAAAGAATATGATGTGATTAAATGAAAAAATAAACCTTTATAATGTAATTAACCTTTACAAATATGTAAAAAGAAGTTTTTATAAAAATAATAATTTCAAATGTATTTTAATTTCATTAACAAAATTCAGTAATTGATATTAAAATAAAAAACTCTTCTTTCAATAATTATATTTAAATTATAAAATTATCTACTTAATTCAATTTAACTTAAAAATGAATTAATTTTTAGGCTGTGGAGAGCGAAGGTTTTGTACAACTTGCTCTTAAATGCAAAGAGGCTTGCTTGAAAGGAACCACTTTGTACAGCATCTCTGTCTGTACTTAGGACAGTCTGTGTCAGGACACTAACCTATGTATTTACGTATGTATAGATACATGTAAACAAATATAATAGTTTTAAATATATATATATATATATTATTGTGAAGATGATGATGTCAGCTCTGGTGTTTACTTTAGGGGGAGAGTTTTATGGTTTTGATTCTTTTCACTTCGAGTCCTTCTTTTTATGTTTCTTGTTCTGAAACGACCCCATCATTTCATGGTGGCAGGTCTTTACACTTTGCCCCATCAATCACTTCACAGAACAATGGAGATTTAGATAAGTAGTCATGGCAGGTGGGGCTCGGTTTCAGTTGGGGCCCGAGCTCCTTGGAAAGCAGTCTAGATCGAGCTCAAGTCCGACCTATTTTTTATTTTTAAATTAAAAAAATTACTTTATTTTTGTTACAGGCAAGCCTTGAGATAAGGTGGACCAGAGCAATCCGATCAGCCCTCAAATCTTCTGGTCTACCTCTATACCAACCCTATGCTAATTCATCTCAATTATTTATTTATGTGGGTCTCACATAAATAGATGGTTGAGATGGGTTGACACAGAGTTGGTGAACTAGAGAACCACGTCTCATCCAAACCGAGGGCAAATCTGCTATTCCCAAAGTGCTACGTCTTTTGTGCCTGAATAAATTTCAGTCATTTATTATAATAAGTTGAATAATTAGGATGTTAAAGACACAACAGGGCATAACAATTTGGGAGCAGCAGATCTGCTCCGATCCAATTCTAACTTAAAATGACTCAAATATCATCTATAAGTAAGTATGTTTTGAACAACTTTCGATTTAGACGAGTTGAATTATTTTTAAATTCGACGGTATGATTTGTACTTACCTTTGTATAAAAAATCTTATGCATTAAAAAGTATCAAATCTATGATTATGTGTGAATTATAAGTTAAATAGAGAGAATTAATTAGCTTATATTTCAAAAAAATAAGTCTTGAGAGTTTATGCCTGTCGAGGAAAGACTTGTATTTTGACTAACATAACTGAGGTATCGATTGCTGGTTAATTTTAATTTATTAATTTAAATCAAATTATATTAGAACGAAATAAGAATATAATCTTTTATTTTTGTTTTATGTTATTTTAAAAATATTTATTATTTTAAATTAGAAATACATTTTTTAAAATTTAAAACCTAAAAAATAATCTCTTTCAATTTATATTTTAGTAAGAATTATTACATGACCAAGTAGACTATTCTATAGTTAATTTTAATAAATTAATATAAATATAATAATGTTTTTGATCTTAATGACAAAATATTTCTTAAGCAATTTAAACTAATAAAAAATTAAAAAAAAGCAAAAAAAACTATATTTTCAACCTTTTTCTCACATCTTTTAATTGGACCTCATTCTCCCTTCTTCTTTTGCCTAATTTAATGAACCTTTCTTGCATTGTCTTAAGAATATAGCCACTCCAGTTACGCTACAAATAGGGTTCTAACCCGAACCCGAGCCAATTTGGCAAAACGGCAGTCGTATTGTGACTCCACAATCAGAAAAACCAACAAAAGGGTTTGCAATACAATTTATTATCCAACAACATTTTCTTTGAAGAAGCTGTAGAACAGATGCAACTATGTCATTCAATGAACTAATTATATTCCAAAATTTCAAGCTATAAGCACTTCCCAGAGATTCAAAATGTCTCTACAAGATTTTTTTTTTCAGACTAATTAACTTTAGATGAATTTAAGAATAGACACAGAACCTATATTTTCAATCCTATGTAGAGAAAATATCAAAAGACATTCCAAACTAATACAACAGAAGATGATCTGGGAACTTGGTTAAACAAAATAACGGTGGGGGAAACCTACAATGAGGATGTTCTGAAAATGGAGTTTGTCAAATTGGGATAGTTTCTTGTATGTGTACATCAACACGATTGTGAGCGAGTACTTCCCTTGCTCGAGCACTCCGGTGTTGAAGACGCTGATGAAGTGTCTCGGACAACTGGTTGAAGAATTGTGCATCCGATCTATGAATTAACATGGGGTCTTCTGCGTAACAGATGTATATTGATGTAACAGCACTCTCAACCACAGCCATTGCCAGGCCAACCTGTTAGCAAATTAACATCTCTGCTTTTACTACTACCTTATGAAAATGATAATCTGGCATGCTTCTGATGGTTGCAACAAAACATGAGTAGGAATGGTGAATAGATGGAAAGACGAGAGTGTGGATCACAGTTCAGATCGGATCATTCCGTAGGATGATGACTTTTAGTATCTTCAGGGGAATAGTATGGCTGGTTTTATTGTTGGCAGATGGCTATCATCATTCAGTTATGGATACAATGGCAAGGACGTCTAATATGAAGACTTAAAGAAACGAGAATGATTTAACAATTGTTCTCCGTCGGGACAATGGAGAAGGAAATATTGTGGATGATTTCAATTCATCCCTTTAAAACATCAGAAAGTAAAAGAAACTCTGAACCACAAATCATTTGAGTGCCTCAAAGGAAACTGGACCGAGAAGGAAGAAAAAACGCATTTTAAAGTCGTTTTCAAATGCCAGAACTAGCCATCATGCACAAACATAAACATCAACCAAAGAAATTAGCTTACCAAGATCATTCCCATCAACATTGCAGTGGATCCCACCATAAGCACCCTGTCATTCCATTTGATATGAGCCCAAACACCTGCACAAGTTCCACTGATGAGCCCGCCCAGAAGTGTCACCATCAGCAGAACAGCACCTGAACAATCATATGCGACTAGTGCTTCAACTCCAGTTGACTGAAATAACTCCCATGCATCCCTTGCAGAACGATTAAAACTTTTGCCATAAACAGCTATCTGGAGGGAACATAGCAAGCAATTGTATACTACATTATTTCACAAAACTTGAAAGTTGATGCAGCCGATTCATCAACTTGGTTAGATGATGTCAAATCATTCGATTCCACTAAAATCAACAGAGAAGCAAACTTAATCACAAACCCAAAGATAGCCAGATCAAGACATTTAAAGCCAACAAGCTTACACCATTGTATTTCTCTAACATCCATCTTTCCCATTATCAGGCCACAAGGTAACCGTAGATGAGATATAGCAATCCAGCATAAGCCAAAAGAAAACTAGTATAAGAGATAGATATAGAAATTTACCTGGACATAGGCATACTTGTTGAAAAACCGGACAAGAGTCTCCACAAGATGAAACAAGAAATCAACACAGCAAAGCAAGCACTCATTTCTGCCTATCTTTGACCTCAATCCCCTGATCTAAATTATACTTTGAAGTTAAAAAAAATTGAGGAAAAGAGAAACAAAATCAAGGTTGGAAAAAAGCTAGCAAAATATTTAAAGAAAGTGACTATTTGACATGCCTACCTCCCACCGCATTGTCCTAATTGCAGCAGTGAAGAGTGATCCATAGCAAATGCTGCCAAAAGATGTCGTCAAAGCATATCTAAAAGACTTCACCAACAAGTTGGGAGGCATTGATGTTGCTTCTTGACCACCACGAACAAGAACAAGGCACACCAATCCCGAGACTATAACATGTACAGTATTACAGAGGACAGCTCCAGTCCAAAATAAGCTCACTGAGAGAACCTAGTGTACAGTTGATAGCATCATAAATGATATTACACATTATGTAAGGGACTTTTTTCAAGAACTTGGTTTAAGTTCTCATCCCAGAGAAGGAAGACATAATGAAGAACAAAACTTGCCAGCTCACCACAAGAACCCACCAGCGGCCACCATCACCCATGCTTGAGGCAACAACACCAGCTGCTCCAAAAGACCATATTGCCATCCAGAAAAGCATGACTATCATGAACGCATATGCAACTCGCATAACTTCAGGAAGACTGCAGACCATCTTAACAGCCTTCTGAAGCACCAACATGGTAAATGGGAGTCTGTAAAAGAACAACAAATGAGTGACCTCACTCTTTTGACTGGCAAAATTGTCTTCATCATTTCAACCCAAGGTCATCAACTACAAAGATAGTTCTCGTCATTGAAACCTATAGTGAACTCACCATGATAAAGAGAACGATAAGAGCAGTATAGACACATTAATTTAGAAAGAATACAGAACTAGCTTAAGAAAGAGTATACTAACGAATAAAAAAAATTGTTTCCGGATGTCTCAATCGCTCAAATTTGACCAAATTCCCTCTTTCCCACGAATGAATGAAAGAGCTAGGATTTCAAAATGAAAGAATCTCGTTCTGTCAAAATATTAAATCTTTTGAAAAAAAATTCTTAAAATTTCCACTACTGCCACTGGTAAAGATGTGCATGTTATAAAATTTCACACACTTAAAAGAATCACATTTTCTTTCACTTCTAATAAAAACACATGACATAATCTGAAACCCAATTGAAGAGCATAAAACTAAGCTTTCATAGACATATTGAGTAGGCTTTTTCACTTCGTTTCCAGATTATATCTGGTTTCTGCAAAATTTAGCCCTCAGAACGATAGTCACATGGGTTTCTGGAACAAAATCATACAATTGTTACGGTTTAGTTTATGCAAACAAAATTTAGCATGCATTAAAAAATACAAGTTCCAACACTATAACCTCCTAGTAATGGGCTTGCCTAGAGGAAATTAATTAAAATTGATCTGGAGTATTGAAGCTAAAAAGCGAAACAACAGTAAAGCAGTAAGGCAAAAATGAGTGGTGGGACTAATTCTCTAGCTGTGGACATTAACTTGTTATCTCTAAATTTGTAGTAAATGAAAAAAAAAACTGATCAAGGTAATCAGAAAAAAATGTACACCTGTGACTGTCATAAAGCAGATCTTGATCTCAAAACTGGCAATTTACTGCAACAACATGAAGGATAGACGTATAACTTAATTCCCCCTCCCTAGACCCCACTTTCCAAAGAACACAGTATATCATTCTTACAGTATCATCCAATCATTTAAACATTCCATCTTGAGAATAAAAAGATAAAAGATTTCCTGAACCTCAGTTTTTAAGAATGTTTTAACATGAAACCGCAAAATGAGTAAAGTTTGAAAAAGATAAAACATGGTAACTTGGGATGATAAAACATGGTAACAAAGCTTGGAACATAATAGCTTAATAAAGAAAAAGATAATTAATAAGTGACTCAAATAAATGTCAGTTAACGAAGGAAGGCCATCAGATCAATAATACGTAACTCATTTATCTCCATTCTTTTATAGATTCCTATATATTATTACAAACTGACATTAAAGGCTAGATGATTTTGACTAGTGGGTTTAGAATGTAAGAAAAATATCCAGCCAAATTTGCTAGTCATTGAGAGAGCAAAGCAACAAACAGCAATGAGCAACACTAACAAATTTGAGACCCAACTGTCCAGTCTGTTGGTATATCATGCTTCTTTGGTTTAGAAATCATCTTAAACAAACTTATAATTGAATTGCAGTTGTCAGCTATACGGAAACCTTTTAGAATCAAATGAAAATGTATACAAATAACTCAAAATATTAAATTTGAAGATCATACCTGTCTATGACAGAAATAACATACAAGAACTGCAATGCCGCGCCGATTGCAAATACTACACCCCAAAAGAAGTGCTCCGTCCAGAAACAAAAGACACTAACCACAGCAAGATAAGTGGTCAAAATATGCACAGAGATCTTCATCATCTGATTGGCGCGAGAACCAAGCAACAACAAGGATGCCCATCCAAGTAAGGCGCCAACTCCAGCAGCAACAGCATACATTGGCCAATAATCTTCGGTAAACACCCGACTACTTTCTTCTGAGCCACTGGTGAATCTATCAATATTAAATCTATCCGATTTGTAAAATCTATTGGCTCCAAGAACAGTAAGAAAAAGTCCTAATACAACCATATGTAGTAAAAAGATCCCTAGCCAGAAAACATCATGACAATTCCGGGGTGAGTCTGGCGCCAAAGTTTGATTACTACTTCCACTTCTTATACTCCTCACTGCATTCTGTATCCAAAATGATATACATCACTCAAACAACTAATTGCAATAGTCATAAATCATTACAAGGACGGACCACAAAGTCACTGAAACCACCTAATCAAACCACGAAATTATCACGAAACTTTTAAGAGTTGACAATTCCCACACTACACGTGATCAAGACGATACAAACAGTCCAAAAACCACAATTATCAAGATATGCTCAAGCGAAATCGAAAAAGAAAAGCAGCCATAGCCAATCGGACAGGAAACAATGAAATCTCACATATTGACAAGAAAATGGATCACATTTATTCTAAACCTTAGCAACAAAACAAAACTTCTAGCATTCCAATACCTACTGAGAGACTAAGTGATCGCACAAAGTATTGCTAAAACCGGACATATCAGAGTGAAACCATAAAAAAAAAACCCTTCATCAGAAGAAAGGAAAACCTGATCCGCTGTGGCAATGGAGGCGAAGGCGGAGTCGAAGGATACGGAGGAGGAGGAGCTTCGAGAGTCGCTCATGTCGGCGCCGGCGAAGTGGGTGAAGAATTCAAATACACCAATGGGTTCGAAGTTCGATCAAAACATTGTTTCTAGTTCCCTCTCTGATCAAATGAAACAGAACTGTGTGAAGGAGCGTGACAGAGAAAGATGGGTCAACGAAGACTCTGCGAGAGAGAGGGGGGGAGTTTCGAAGTAATCAACAAACAAACAGAATCGAAAGAGGAGAGGAAGACTATAAAACTGGAGGAGGGAAACTGTTGAAACTCAACTGCTACAGACAAGGAAAAAGACATCATATGAATTTATTTAAAGTTGCAAATACTGTCTTAATATTTAACTATAATAAGCAAAATTCTTAATAACTTATCAAACTTACGTTCGTAAGGTTCTCGAAACCGACCGGAAGTTCAAAGAATAAAAATAAGTTAATTAAATTTTAGATCGGTTTAAATAAAATAAAACCTTTTTTTCCAATAATTGAAGGATTGATAATTTAAATCTGACCAAAGTCAACAAACTAAATTTAAGGGGTTAATTACAAAAAGGCTCAATTTATAATTATAACTTGAATTTTAAAAAGTGACAACAAATTGTTTAAACTTTCAATTTTTTTCAATTATAGTATGACGTTAATGTCTATATTAAGTTTGTTGATAACTCTTCATTTTCGGTTCATTCTCTCTCTTTCTTCAATGTAAGGACGTCACAGCTGCATAATATGAAAATTGAAAGGTGAGTGAGGGTTTCGAGAAAACAAACTGAAAACAAAGCAAAAAATTGAAATCAAAGCGTGATGTTGTCAGTATGTCATTTTTAAACAACAACGTTATTTTAATTATACGACTAAAATATGTCGTTTTATTAATCTTCATTTGTTGTGTTAATTTTGATTGACGTATATTAATAGTTATAATTTTTAGAACACGTGATACTAACATGAGGCTAAAATTGAAAATTTGAGCATTTCATTCACTTTTTGAAGTTCGAATCATAATTAAAAAAATTTAAAAGTTTGAGCATTTTATTATCACTTTTTGAAATTCGGACTATAATTACAAAATTGAGCAAAGTTTGAGATTTTTTTGTAATTAACCTGAATTTAAATTAATCGAACTTTAGAATGAACAAAGCGACATCATTTTATTAAATAATTGAAAAATAATTGAGCAATTGGTTAATAATTTAAAATTAATTTTAATTTTTTAAAAACTAAACCGATTCAATCGATCAAATAGTGAAAACTTTAAATCGATCAATTTTTTTGTTTAATTTTCAACTTTTCGGTGTGATTTAATTTAATATCTTTTTTGTTAAAAATTGATCAGTTTATTAATTACCCAGTCAATTTTCCTAAACTAATTTAAAATATATAATTAATTAATTAATTTTCATTTAATAGTTTTTTAATTAAACTTTATAATTTTTCAATGGTAAGGATATTTTTCTTTAATCATTTTTCAAATTCTTTAACTTTGTTTAATTTTTAACCAGTTTTATGATATTTTATATCGATTTAACCCTTTAAAACTTTAAATATCTTATTTTTTTAGTTTAACTTTTGATCCGATCTGTGAACATTAATTAAATAATCAAAATGATATGATTTTGTTCGAACCTATTCAAATTTAAAATAAAAAAAGGCTGAAAAAGTTTGAATCGAATAAGATTTCTTTTGTATAAATAATTTTTTTGTGTGTAAATTTAAACATATTTATTATTTTTTAATTGTATATTGACAAATTTTGAGTTATATATAGTAATTTATAAATAAAATTATGCTATGAAATTAGATTGAAAATAACAATTATAATATCAAACTACCAAAGATGTTGAATAAAACATTATTCCCTTTTTAAATTTATACTTTCTTAATCTATCTTCCACATGATCATGCTCATTTATCACGTCCCTTGTTTCGTTTTCAAGGGATTTGCGTGGAAATTTAAATAAATATTTTAAAAATATTATTTCGTTGACTACGTGTCGAGTTGACAACAATGTTTGAATTCAACTATAGTAATTATGATACATAATAATCTTTTTCAACGGTTAATATTTAAGTTCAACACCAAACATTGGATAAAAGTTGGTATTAATTTTTTTAATAAAAACGACACTTTATATAAATTTAAAGCCAAATGGCATCAGATTATATTTTTCGTATAAAAATTATCATACAAAATGTAACGCTACTTTCTTTTTTTTTAAACTTTCGAAGCTTAACCTCGATTCAAATTTGGTTAGATTTAAGTTAAACAATCTAATTTTAATTAAAAATTAAAAATTTAGGTCAACCTGTTAATTTTAAGCTAAATCAAGTTTAATCGAACTAATTAAACTATCCGATTTTAATTTTGTTTGAATAGTCCAAGTCAACTAATTAATTTTGTGTTAAATTAAGTCGGACCGAGCTAATTTTATCATCTCTATTTTAAAAAGGTTATTTCTATGCCTAATTAGTTTTGTCACTATCAGATGAAATTTTCATATAATTGCTCCGTGATGACAGCACTAAACCATCAGACTAATCTTATAGTCTAAGCAAAGAAGCGTTCAAAGGACTTCGGTGGTGGATTTTGAACGCTTCTTCTTAGATTTAGTGACGCGTTATTCTTTGATTGGGTTGGCAAAATCTGTCGACGTGATCCGGCCTGACCAAAAGTTAATAAACAAGTTAGAATTGATTGAATTTCAACCTAATTTAGCCTATTTTAGATTTAATTTAAATTTTATTAAATAAAATGATAAAATTTTGAGTAAAGTAATATTTTTTAATTTTTAAAATTAAACTTAATCAAATTCTCAAGCGCGAGCTAGATTCGGGCTTGAACATGGATTCTTAGGCCTGGGTGGGCTCGAGTCTGATCCAGCCCTATTGCCAAGCCTACAGTATATGGATTTTATTCTAACATGTGTAAAATACTGTAATAGTTATTATGATAATGTGGTAAGACTTTTCATCCATTAGAGTTTGGCTTGAATGGACACTAAGTATACATGTGTGGTTGGAATTAAGGTCGGTAAATTGGGTTTGGTCTGACTCTGAGTTGAGGGACTAGGTGAGGTCGACTCTCAAATGGCCGATTAAATTAAAATAATGTTTTTTTTTAGGTACAATTAAGAAAAGCTAAAATTACCTCATAAAAGAAATACTACAGGTATCAGCCCAGACAATCAAAGAGAGGGCGTCAGGAATATCCTCCCAAACTTGAAAATTAGAAACAAGGCTATGACCTAATTTAGCCAAACAATCGGCTGCAAAATTACCTTCCCGAAGCACATGTCT
>JAOQMR010000001.1:404925-424465 GCA_027563865.1 Erythroxylum pelleterianum
AGCCAAACCCCGTGCGAACCGCAAAGAATTTGTCGGAAGACATGAGTGCCCAAGTAACCACAAGAAATGTTTAAGTTAAACTCAGACTATATTTTTAAGGGATCAAATCGAATAAAATTAGAAATAACTTGGACCGGTTGGACTTATTTTAGCCCTAATTAAAACTTGAATTTGTTGTTTAATGTTTGTCAACAACAATTAGAACCGAGAAAGATATTGAAGAAAATATAAGATCTATATAATAATTTATAAATTACATATTTTAAGTAATTTATTTAACGATTTAGTGACTATGAATTATCATTTTAGTTAGTTGAATTAAAATAATGTTGTTTTGGACTTAGTCAAAACTCAATCCCACTATATTTTTAAAGGGAGGTAATTTTTGAAAAATTTTAAAAAGTTTGTTAAAAAGTCGTTCTATTTTTTAAAGTTCACCATATTGGTCGGTATCAGTTGGTACCGATATTGATCGGTACCATGCAAAATCGGTCGGTATCAACAGGTATCAACAACCGGTATTTTTGAACACAATTTCGTACCGTTTTCTTGAAGGTACGATTATAATTTTTGAAAAATTTTAAAAATTTTGTTGAAAAGTTCTATTTTACAAAGTTCAGGATATTGGCTGGTATTCAACCGGTATTTTAAATACCGATAGGTATCATGCGAAATCGGTCAATGCTACTAATATTTTTGAACATAATTTCGTACAGTTTTCTGACTGATACGATACAAAATTTACATCTTTGTCTAATATACGTAATGTACAAATTACGTATTTTAAATATCTGAGTTGATTGAGAGTGGGTAACAAGGTCAGACCAATGCTATGCAATCAACAAACTACTTGCTCATTTCTGCCTGATTAGCTTAGTTTTCACTTTACTTTTGGTACTTTTTGTTTGAGTATTTGTGATTCCTCTTGTTGCTATTTAACCTTGAACAGTACAATAAATTTAATTGGAAAAGATGTAGTTGATTGGTATAATAATATGATTTGCAATTACACTGATGATGTTGGAGTTGCTCTGATTTCACGTCAACCAAGAAGCAGGAAATGTAGTATTCACAAATCATATAATTTACTATCTTAGATAATGTGATGGCTGAGCTCAATGCTATGTTTTGCCATCTGATTTTACCTATTACCATCTTTCTACTGTCATCAATCTTTGAATTTTAAGATTTTGTAATCTGATGGACTCCTGTAGAATTTCTTTCATTCGTTGCCTATACGACATATATATTCTGAAATAAATCATTCATATTGAAGTTTGGTCCAGTTTGATGTCGACTTTTCTTTATTTTCTTCCAGATAGATGATGATTTGAAAAAGGAAATGCGGCCATTTCTCACACAATTCTTTTCACCTATATTCTTGAAGGTAAATATTGCATATTATCTAGTACCTGCCATGACTCCTTTGTGGCTTATCACTGATCACCTACTGTTTGCAGGCATTCTCCGTTACATTCTTTGGTGAATGGCAATGGGGTGACAAAAGCCAGGTGAGTATTGGCAGAGATATTGCATTGACCAAAAATCATCCAATTCACTTTTCCTTGTTTTCAACTTTTCCGCGTCTGCATAACTACATTTCAGATTGCTACCATTTGTTTGGCCACTGATGAGAACCCATTTGGTGTTGTTCTTGGTGGAGTTGTGTAAGTTATAGCATTGATTAATTAGTGTGTGTTTTTGACTCATCACATACTTTCTGGTCTAAGCTACCATGTAATCCTTGTTGATTGTGTTTGATTCTGTCTCCTTTTCTTTTTTTTCCTGAGGTCAAGCATTGTGTACCACTGCTGCTGTCCTTGGAGGAAAGAGTTTGGCATCTCAGATATCAGAGAGGATGGTAAATTTAGTGGTCAATTTGTGTTAGCTATATTATTCGTATTTTCTTGTACTGGTTCGAAGTTGAATTCATGTGTTTCACGACGCAGGTTACGCTCTCTGGTGGAATTCTTTTTATTGTTTTTGGTATCCAGTCTTTCCTTTCATCTGTTGAATCATAAAGCTCATGATTTTGTTACCGGTTAGTACACATTTAGTCCCTTATTTTATGTGCCAATAAACTTGCAGTACAACACAGAGGCAAAATATTGGTCATAAGCTATTTGCCTCTGGTACTTCTTTTTCATTTTATCATTATTATTGACACATTTAAAAATGCTTCAGGATATTAAGTTCAAGTAGATACCCGTTCTAATTGATTGAGTCATGCAGGAACAGGTTCAGATCTCTCAGTCTGTTGTATATGATGCACTTTCACGTCACAAAAGCCTTTGAGAAGAATAGTGTACTAGTAGTCGCAAAGCACTTCAGTTTACAGGATGTGTGCATTGTTTCGTATAAACTTTAGTAGTGTTTTAATTTGAAAGAAAATCTTTTCATCCATCTTAAAGGACACTCCCAAGAGTGCATTTTTGTTTTTCATTAGAACTCATTGGGCATCAAGGCTTTGACAGTGACTTTGGAACTATTTTGGTGCAGGAACTGAAAGTTTATCAGGCAAATGGAAGAAACAAACATAAAGTGGAAGGTTATATGTGTGCAACATTGATCTGAAGTTACACTGTTCTATGCCATTGATTGTCCAATTGACCTTTATTGTTGTCCATTTGGTTTCATGCCAAGTAGATTAAAGTTTTGTTGGATCTTTCTTGCTTGTACTCAAGGTGAGGTACTTGGTGTGTGTGCCACATGCTTGCACGCTAAAAGTATGCATCCGCTGCTCACCATTCATCCAGTTTTTAACAACTTTCTTTGGGTAGTTTCCACTTGATTTGTAATATTCATTTAATGTCCTGAAAGTTAATTACTTTAGCAGGCAGGCTTCTTGCACATTACCATGTTTCCAATTTGTAATGGTGTTCAATACAAGCTAAGCTTGAGAAATTAAACGTAGAAGGCTTTGTTCAATTAACAGATGATTGGTAAGAAGTGAGCTGGAATATAGTGTGGAAACACAGGAATTTCTTGCTTGGCTTGGTTTATTTCATTGTAGATTACCTTTTCTGCAGAACTGAGAGATGAGGTAGAAGTCTGATAGACATTAGGATTAGTAATAACTACCGTAGAACATAATTAGTTGGGCATCTTTCTAAATAAAGTAATAAACAGACCTCTCTGCATATTTTTGTCCATTGAAATAGGTTCTGCAGATGACAAAAGGAAAGCAACTTTCAAAGTTAGCAATGATGTGCCACCATAGGGATGACATTGGAAAACAAAGAAAAAAAAGCTGAAACAATTGGATAGTATCTTCCTGTCAAAACTGTGAGGTCACCAAAAGGCAAAATAGAGATTCAACAGCAGAATCTATGCTAGATTAACTTAGTAACAAAGTAATAACATAAAGCTTAGTTATTTTATTTCAAAATTACCAGTATCATATTGGTTGTATTAGACCAGACTGAACAAAATATTCACACAAATATGACTACTGATTTATATACACCATCCAATATCCTGCCATGGACACTTATAACAGGGAAGTAGTAGTTCTAGTTCAGCATCCTCCACTTGCAGGTTCAATTGAACTCAGCAACCCATTACCTCTCAGCTGCATGCAGTGTTCTTCAGCATCAGCCTGAGCACAAATGATCACCACTGACAAACCATTGTAGTGAGCTTCTTGCATTATGTTCACTGCATTGTCAAGTGTCATCCCCGGAATGACCTTCATCAAAACCTGAACTACATATTCCCGCTTATTGTAGTTGTCGTTATGGAGTATCACACGATAAGGCGGAGAAGTTTTCCTTGATTTCCTGAAACATTTTTCCATCAACATGAAAGGAGGAAACAGAACTACAAGGGAGGAGATGCTATTGTCCTAAGAAAACACTATCCTACAAGTCTGATTAGCACTGGTGCTATCAAACTGAGACTTGGAATAGCATCAATGCAAAATTGCCATATCGGGAAGATAAAGATTCCAGGAATGGTACAATACATGCAAGCTAGAATTATGCAGTTTTGAGTTTGCCTTTTTTCTTTGCATGTTTCCAAGAAAAGACTGCATCTTTGAAGATCTTATTTGATGTACATCACCATTGAATCTGAATAAGAACCCTATTTTTATTAAGTTTTCAATGGCAGCATAGGAATCATATGATGAGAATATGATGTGCTAAGTCATCAAGCTAAGAGTCACAAGAGCCAACTTTATGATTTAATTCATGTAGTAAAGTAAAAATCATCTCGCAAATTTCAGAAACTTAAAAAGAGTATCTTGGCAAATTTTTTCAGACGGATTTTTATAAACAAGCACAGACAAGCAATACTGATAGTCCAAAACTGAAGAAGGTAAGCATGTACTTCAAATCGAACTCAGATTCGCGGCCAGGAGTGGTTTTCTCTATTGTTGGCTTATCCAATAATCCTCCTCCTTTCCCCAATCCTGTCGTAGATAGAGCCATGAGGATCCCACGATTGGGACATGTTCCTCTACAAAGAGAATGCCTTTCTCCTGTTGCAAGTATTTAACCATATTATAATCATTCGATTAATATACAAACAATATACAATATGATGACCAACAATCATCTAACTTGTACTTTGCTCACAACAACATTGCAAGTACTTAAACATATTATAATCATTTTGACTAATATATAAACAATATACAATTTGAAGAGCAGCAATCATCTAACTTGTACTTTGCTCACGGCAACATTGTACTGAGAAGTCAACTAAAATGTGCTGGCACAAGAAGGAACCAGAATAAAGACTAAGCATTAAGATTCTTGTCCAGCATTATAAGTAGAACTGAGTCTACTACACTTAGTTTAGACAAAAAACTGAAAATTTGGTGAAACACCAGAAGAAATGTGCAATTTTCACATATGTAATCTGTCAATAGTATACTGTAAAAAGAATCAATAGTAAATAAAGAATGTGAATACCAAAAAGTAATTCCATACAAATTCTAATGCATTTCCCCTAAATTGTACCGTATAAAGTTTTAGAGCATACAAAAGCAATGATGATTGAACTCCAAATGCATGGTCTTGATACTTGTTCACTGGTACATGAGGTCAAGGTCTCTAGTCTAGGCAAAACCCAGGAGCTTCCAAGTAACTAAGTCTTATTTAGTGATGTTCCATGAATCACCAGATTTAACCAATATGGTGGTAAAATCAGAAAAGGGACTTTAGCAATTACCAGTAATTGGAACAAGCAAGTAAATTAAACAATCAAGCACACAGATAACCAACACCTGATGTTGAACAACATTTGGGAGCAAATTGTTGCAATCTGCATGTAATTGCATCCACAAATGAACCACAGAATAAGACTGAAGTCTCCAAACAACAAACTTTCCTTTCTCCATTTTCCGTGAACAGCATGCTTTTACATTGCTTGTGGCAAGTTTGATTTAAGGAATCTTACACACTCAAAAGAAAAACGTAAACAGATACAACTTTGCACTTGCAATTCCTACTATATTACCTAAACAAAACCTCAAACACAAGCTTGTATAACTTCAAGCTTACACCAGACGAGAATAGATAATAATGCAATCCATGAGTTGTGAGTGATAAGAGAACAAAAAAAACCAGCAACTTCTCATTCCAATGACCGATTCAGAGAAAGCTAAACTGGACTACATTTCCTGGGAGGGAAGATCTTGCTAGTTGCTCCCCTATAACTTAAACCGCCCACAAGAAAATAGTTAAAACTTAACATCCTCTAGTCTCCTATCCACTGCACCATTGAAACTGAACTAAATTAATAAAAAATAAACGAAACAAGTTCAACTCTTGACACGCGAAACACCATTATATACCCTCCCTCCCACTCGACCCACAAAGAAAGTAACAATCTTTACAAGAAAACAAAAGAAGAAACAGAGAAAGAGAGCTAATTTATACGAACTCAGTTTCAAATTACAAGCATCCATCACCATAACAATTTATTTCACACAGCTAAGTGGAAGAAAGCAGAGAACTTTCTGAACAAAACCGGAGACGAACTCAGAAATTGCAAAGTGACATGAAAAGGAAAACAAAAAAAGAGTCATGGGTAAGAAGCAAAACCTGGTTTTGATTGGAAAACATGGTTGGGTGAGAGAGTTAATCTCCCACAGATGGCACTCTCCATCTCTCCCTCTCACTCTCTCTCTCGCTCTCTCTCGGACTCTTCTATGTGTTGGTCTGTGGTCTCCACCAACACACGCACTCTCTAAAATGAACAATGGCTATTTATTTTCTTTTGTTGTTGGGTTAATTTCCAATTACTTTCTTCTCTGTTTCTGCCTTCTGGTAAAGATTTTTGCTTTTTTTCTCTTTTTAAAGAGAATGAAATAGAAAATGTTACAGAAAACTGGTGGTGGGAAAAATATACAGAGAATCTAAAGATGTGGTTTTCACAAGTTGGAGTCTGGAGAGCAAAATATAAAAGGAAACGGTGCGCTTCTGCCAAGTTGATGGCATTGAGTGTGAATTATTAAGCCTTAGTACATTTATGCATTACTATTTTGGCAGGTATCTAGGATGGCAATGATGTCGTTTTGATCCAAAACTTCCGGCATATTATCAACCCCAGAGGTAACATGCCTAAAACAACTAAAGTGAATGCTATCATAATAAAGACTCCAACAAAGATGGAAGTCTGGCTATGACAGAAAAAGAGGAGCTTTACTGAAAAACTTCCAACGGGTAATTGCTAATGAAGATTTTGTTCAGAAAGTGATGATCTTTTTGTGTAGATTAGTACCCAGTTGATGAACCATTTTGGTGCTGAATCTACTTTGTTTCTTGATCCCTAGCCGCAAGAATTCTCATTATACCGACCAGTCCCTTAAATACAAAATATGAAGTGGGAAGCAAAATCAAATCCCCCTAAAAAAAACCAAAATTTCCAGAAACTGAGAAAATACTCCAATGAACACTGTGATTGCTGCAAGATTTCACAGAAATTTTATGGATCTTGTGTTGCCAAAAGTACAGAAAGCTTCCAACTAACTCCCATCGTAACAGAAAAAATCACACGTCCTTACATTGATTCTCAGAGTCAACAAAGTTAACAAAAGCTGCACATAAATTTAAAGGCCCCATATGCTAGTTATTCAAAAGTACATTATTCTACATCACCTTACTACAGTAACTAATAAATAATGCTGCAAGAGAATCTTTGCTTTGACCTAACCTTGTTGCAGTTCCATGTCTGCAACAACATTAATACAGCCAATCAAGCAGCACATCCAACAATCCTAAAGTAAAGTCCCGGAGGGCAAATACTAGTGAATGTATTTCCTTATAATTTTCCTTGTCAATTTTACAATTATTATGATAGGGCAATAAAATTTAGGGGCTTATCTTCCTGCAGCCAAAGCCTTACTAATGCTTTTTGATTAACAAATGTTTTCCCTGAGCTCAAGTCCTCATTAACTCATAAATGGCCCTCCTGCCATAGTATTTGGCCCTTGTGATGAAACCTGCCCCTGAGAAACTAATTGTGATCGACCTGGCCCTTGAACATAAGCTTGACCCATTCCAGTCCCAACCATTTGTTGCTGCGGAGGAAGCTGCTGTTGCTGCATTTGAGGAAGCTGTTGTTGCTGCATTTGAGGAAGCTGCTGCTGTTGCTGCAATTGCTGAAGCTGTTGTTGTTGTTGCTGCAGCTGAGGAAGCTGTTGCTGTTGCTGCAGTTGGGGAAGCTGTTGTTGTTGCTGTAACTGTGAAAGTTGCTGTTGCTGCTGTAACTGTGGAAGCTGCTGTTGTTGCAGCTGCTGGAGAGGCTGTTGCTGTTGTAACTGTGGAAACTGCTGCTGTTGCTGCAACTGCGAAAGCTGCTGTTGCTGTTGAAGCTGAGAATGTTGCTGCTGTTGCATTTGTTGATGATGCTGCTGCTGTTGTTGCTGCTGACTGGATATCTGTGGCTTGAAAACAACCATATCCTGGTTCCAAATAAAGCAGAAATAAGCAAAATGAAAGTTAAATGCAAATTCCAAATTGAACTCATTGATTCACAGCCATTCTATGTACCCTAAACCAAAGGCATCAAGTTTACAACAAATCACGAGGGAAAAAGGCATCAAGAAACAAAACAAGGCAAAAGGAAAATACAGTTTCTTACCCCAGGAAAAAGCATCCCTATCAAGCGGCAGGCTTTGTCTGAAACTGACAGCAGCAGCGTCTGAGATGGTAATTGGATGACTGCACACTGGTTAAAATAAGATTGTAAACCATATCAGAAAAGCTCATAGAGCTAAGCTTATAGACTTTCTAAAATAGAATCTCAAAATAATAGAAAGAAAATAAAATCAACACCAGGTTCATGGAAGTTGTTTTCACCAAGTTCAATCCAAATTGTTTGGAAAAACTAGGCGCTCATCAATTTCTTCTGAATAGAGGCATGAAGAACACAACATTCAACCATATTAAAGGAAGTTAAGAGTGGTGTACTGTAAAAAGTGGTGAGAGTATACTTTATGGAACAGCTTCATGTTTTTGTTCGTTCAAGTTAACTTTGCAAATCTCGAAGAATGCCTATGATTCAGGATGCCAACTAGATTATTGCTTCAATATCCATATTGCATAAACAAGAAAATATTTTCATGATCTCAAAGGACTCCTCATCACCTATGCTAGAATGTATTAGACAACTTTCTTAATCCGCCAAGGTGATATGCATAATCAATGTGATACTGAGCTCAACCGGAAATTGTAATGTGCAACAAGCCTAACATAAACGAGATCATATCCCAGTAAAACTACCAATGATTATTCCTTGTGCTGCCACACCAAAAATGCATAGTGGGCCTATTTAAGAAGGAAAGAACATAAAAACAAAAAAAGGAAAAATAACTGGGGACTAAAGGTGATTAGAACACTATCTTCACATGTAATAAGAAGGTAAGTGTTAATTGCTCAGGAAGGAATTCTGAGCCAAAGTACTACCTCCAAGGTAGTACACATAAAACTTAACCAATTTGATACTGAGCAACCTAAAAATCATAACAACCAATAGGCCTAGCATTACCTTAGATCATATCCCTGTAGAACTGGTAATGGTTATTCATTTTGCTGACACACCAAAAGTGCATAGTGGGTCTATTAAGAAAAAGAAACTGAGGCTAGAAGAGAAGATAAGTAAAACACTACCTTCGCGTGTAATAAGAAGGTGAGTGTTTATTGCTTCAGAAGGAATTCTGAAGTCTTACTTGGAAAATTCAATCCATGGTAACCTGATCTACTTGCATATAAAGTAATACTTAAAATAGTATTTCCCAGATTGCTGTCCTCAATATTTAATTCACTGCTATTTTTGTCAATGATGGAAACCAGGAAAGACAAAATATTCAAGGTGAATCTAGATGCACAATGGAAAGTAGAAGAGCAGGATAATCATCAGTCAAATATTGAAGAAAAACAATATATTTACTGACAGTTAAATACATCGAAAAGAACAATCTTTTAGACAACTTACTAGTTTTTTCTCTTGTAGCTGACCAAGAAATCCATGCTGATTCATTGCCCGAAATACCAGGAAATCAGCCTTCCCAACATATTGCCTATGTTAAAAACAACAATTAGAGAGGACCACAAATGTTTGCAATAAAGGCAAATAGGAAAAAGTGTGTATAAATTGCAAAAGAAAAGTGGAAGTTGATTCATCAAGCAGCAAGTACTTGTTATTCATGTGGTCTTGGGATATCAACCGAACTATTTGCATCGTACTCGGCCAATTGTCTGCAAGCCTGAGAACGACATGAAAAGATAATCAATCAACTGAGTCCATCGAAACACTAACATAGGTCTTCACACACTTGGAAGTGATTGTAAGTGCATATTCCTTTTCATTGACCAAGACCATCAAACAGAGATGAATCTTAAATGATGCAGAGTGATATATGACCTAAACATGAAATCTAGATTTTAGAATAGTGTTCTGGGAGATGTTGAAAATCACTTGTCAACAACAACATCAAATAACATGGAGAGGCCATATACAATTTTAAGCAATGACAGAGAATGCATTTCAAAAGGTAATTTAGGATACTCAGATAACAACAAACTTCATTTTGCTAAGTTGCAGACTTCTTGATTAAAAGTCTACAACTATGCAGCAAATGAACATTAGCTCAATGGCGCAAACCCATCAGCTGCAAAAACTTGATTCAAGTTGGAGCCTTAGCAGCATAAAAACAAATGGCTACATTACAAAGAATAGTGATGACAAGAAAAAATTACATGCAGCACAAAAATAATCTCAACACCATAAGCAATAACCACAGCAATGGCTCCCATAAAACAGCATTATGAGTGAAATTTTCTGTTTCATAGACACTATTTTAGTGAGGGGGATTGTTTGTTAGGAGTGAATTTGATATTTATTACTGGCAACAGAGCAAACAATTTGAAGCATAAAGCCACTTGAATACAAACACTCTTTCTAGTTGATATAATGAAGCCGATCTTGACCATATAAATCCAATCATGAAGCAACTTAAGTATGGAGAATTGAGTAATCCTGTGACAAAATTTAATGTCGAACTTACGTCTCAGAAGCTGAAGAACTCCTATAACCCTGTGATAGAAAAGGCAACAAATGAGTCTTGTTGATAAACGGAAAGAAAATAAGTGCATAGATTGATCGCAGTGAATGTTAGAATGAAGCTTCACAGCAAAAATTAGAATCGTAAAGAGACAGCAAATACTTAATCAGAAGTTTTAGACATACCTCCAGTCTGGTGATGAAGACAGGCTGTCCCTGCCTTTGGCCAGAGAGATTTCCCTGCATGAGTTTCCAACATTCAGAGAGAATTAGCACCTCTCAGGCACACTCCACATGCAGAGATGCATAAATAGAAACAGAGAATAACATGTTGACATCAGCAATTTGTGAAGCTATTTAAATTGCACAATATATGAAGCCAAACTTACCTCCCAGACTTTGATATATTTGCATTGTGCTGTTTGCAGGGTACCTGATGTCTGTTGTGACAAAGGCATGTTTACTGTGGAGTTGCTGACCCCAAGTGATTGTATCCCACTTTGTACTTGTTGAGACATTCCTGGAGTAGGTATCATCGTACCAGTACCAGAAGAAACACCTGATTGACCAAGACCATTCATCACACTCTGATTCATGCTAATTCCACTTTGGACCATTTGAGTTCCTGAAAGATTTCCTTGGCTCATGCTTGGTGCAGGTTGTCCCATGCTAACACCTCCTTGAATATTATTACTCATGGGTTGTGAAATCCCAAGGTTTGAATTTCCAGATATATTAGAAGTCGCAGAAGTGAAAGAAGTAAGCCCCGAGTTCTGAGCAACTTGAGAACTACCAGTAAGAGTTCCTGAACCTGTTATTGAATTGATGCCTGGTTGCCCAGATGAAAATACATTTTGTGTGGCAGGTACAGACGATGCCATTCCACTGGTTATCATATTTGACATATGCATTGCTACAGGTGTCTGATTAATTGATGGAAGGCCTATAGACGTTCCTCCAGATAAGGCTGCAGAATTCATCACCCGTGCTTGTGAGAGATTGTTCAATATGCTCACATTAGCAGCAGCAGGCGGCACAGGACGTCCAGATTGTGCCATACCACCAACATTAGGTTTCAATTCCTGCATGTTTTCACCACTTGTTATCATCTCTTGATTCGCTGATGGAGGAGAAGAAGTCTGCAAACTTGCAGTTGGTTGTGAAATCGGACGCTGAACAGGTGGCATGTGAGGGAAAGTTGGTCCAGTTGTCACTGAAGTGACAGTGCTTGGCTCCTGAACATATGCAAGAATAATTTTATAACCATGCCCATAATCCATCCCACAGGACATCAGAAACAGAAATTAGAGTATAAGATAAGATATATTGACACTTACAACTTTTACAGTTGCAGTAGGAATGTTTCCAACGGAAATGGGTGGCCTGTTCACGATAGATCCGTTCACTGGAATTTGAAGAAAGTAAGCCTTCCAAGGGGTAAAATACCAAAAGCATATGCATGGTATTGACAAAATAACATGATAAGCTTATAGACAAACACTATTGCTTCTACATCTTGGCAAAGTACTACCACTGTTTTATGGTAGATCTCTCACATTTCAAGGGAAACTAAAGTCTAAAGTCTGCAGATTAGAACGAGAACCATTTGCTCTTGCATAGCAACCACTCAGCTAAAAGCATGCTTTAATCTTATTTGAAATTGTAATACCACGGCAGAAAAAAAAAAGATATTTAACACTGCTAGTTGTAGAATGTTTACTCTACATGTCAACATGTGTAAGTTGAAAACCCAAAACAACCAATTGAAGTTCTGGTTATAGATGTGTTATAACCAACTTGGGCCAACCTACCAGTCAATTCTACAGGAAATAGCAAATGACAAACATATATTTAGTAATGCAGTTGTTAGATCTCTGATGGATATGTTGTTGTCAGATTCTTGCCAATACAAAGCAAACAACAAACAGGAAAAAACCTGCTGGAATTGACGTTGGAGGTGGGCCTGTAACTGAAGTTGTTGAAGATACATCCATTTTGACAGGACTCTGATTTGGAGGCAAGTTTGGAACTCCAGGACGACTTAAAGCAGAACGAGCTTCCATAAAACTCTCTGAGATCAGAACAAGACAATGAGGATTTTTGACATTGTCAACAGGTGGATCCACTGCTCGGGTGTTACGCTTTCCCTTCACAAATCCAATGATTTCATTAGTACCATATTAAGCCACCAATGAGCAGAGAAAAAAAAATGATGATTTGCATAAATCTAACAAGCAACTACAATTCATTATAGTAATAGTATGCAATGTTTGGATAGTGTTACTTTTCTTATTTCTTCTTGTTTCTCTATTTGTTTTAAACTCTTTTGCAAAGTACATCATTTAAACTCATTATGCAGTTGGCACTATACACAAAGACATCAATGCCGAAGATTGTTATGAACATATTATTATGGAGTTGACACTATACACAAAGACATCAATGCCAAAGATTGTTATGAACATATTATTAAAGGCTTTGCAGCCGTAGGCTTTTTATTGCAAAAAAGGTAAAGAGAGCTACATGAGAAGAAATAGCAAAGTAATGAAACAAAGAAAAAACATTATGCTTACCGCATTATAGATCGCTCTCAGTTTAGGAAGCTGTTTTGGGCAAATGACAGACAGAGAAACAGAGCACTGTAATGCAAATTATGCACTTGATAGTGAGCAACCTCCTCAGAGGAAGAGAACATTGGGAAGTAACTCAGGAAACCAAAAGAAGAAAAGCACCTGAATAAAGGACTTAGCGACTGTCTCTGCATCAGATAGACAACTTTCAGTCTGTGTGTCAACATTTTCGCTGTGTTCTGAATTTTGTATTTGAGGCCTATAGACTGGAGTTGGTAACGGGTGAGGATTGCTTGCAGCAACCAGAATGCAATGCCTTTGCCCGTCTAGATTTTGTTGAGCTGGGCTTCCAGTTGGGGCAGTAGGGAACATCTGCATGACCCAAAAGAGAACTTCAGGAATATTCTCGGCTACTAATATAACCCAATCTTTGAACAATAAATCAATATTTAATCTTGTGTTGGCTATAGAGTATAACATTCAAAGATGCAGAACTATCAGTGCAGAAATTTGTTGTAACAAATAATCAAATTACTTTATCATCTTTGGACCAACATAACACCAAAGATTCTTATTCCGTTCTAACTGTGCCAAGAAATAATATAATACCATCCAAAAAAGTATCCCCTGGTTTAGTTGCATGATTTTGTCATCATGTTGTTGAAAAGATCTATCAAGTCCATTCATCAACTATTTGACACTTGTGATGAGATGATACATAAAAGCATTTCCGCTTGGATTTGATACAAATCAAATGGTGAGCTTCTAAAATAAAAGTTGCACTGAAACAAAAATTATAAAAGATAATGTGTTTTTTTTCTATCAATGCCAGCATCAAGATAATCATTCAGCATTATCAAAAGCAACCGACTGGCAGTAAGTACTTCAGCAGAGAACACTGAAGAGACTTACCATAAAACCTAATGCATTATCAAAGTGGTGTCAAAGTTGATAAGCGTGTCCATAATTCCTAAGTTTTTGACATTGGAGCACTAAAAAATATGGTGCTAGATTGAATTTTTGAGGAATAGCAGGCTTTTATAATTTTCTTTATGCAGAACAGTGTTTACTAGTACATGTATATACATAGTAGACGAAATGAAAGAAAAAATGTGGAGCAGAAAGAAATAAATAGATCACAAGATGCAGAATGAATACCATTAGAGCTTCAGAAAGCCCTTCTGCAATTGCGGCATCACTAAAACCACCACCAGAAAAAGGTATTGCCAACAACCATTGTAAAAATGTGTCAACATCCCTTGTCCAGCCACTGCGCTGTACCAGGCAAGCTACATAAAGAATTATAAAGAAAGCAAGGAAGAACTTATCAGTCAGTAGCATACTGTATAAACCTGGAACAGTAAAACTTTGAGAATCAAGTTTACTAGCATCATAGTAGGGACGAAATGAAACACCAAATATTGCTTACTGTACCATAGAAATGAAATAAACTTTTGGTATCATTAAACAAGCCATGATCATGCACAAATTTAATGTGCTGTAACCATTTTTAAGTTACAAGGGGCGGGAATTTATGTTTCTGAATTGTTGTGGTTTTTATTTGGCTTGAGTATGAAATAGAAAATATAGATTTGGAGATTTGTGGAGGAGTGATAGGTATAAAATGTGAAGATATTGGTTGTGCAAGTATCACACATGCAAAACTCTTTAGAGTGTGACTTCAACTGAAACAGCGAGTTAAATTAGTTCAAAAGTTCCTGAAAAGCTATCACCACAGAAACATCGAGAAAAAGCAAAGACATCCTATCATTTAACTAGCATAAACAGGCAAAAAATGTGAAGCAAGAAGATAATACAGCTTAATGTGAAACATAAGGAGATACAAAACCACATACCAGAATAAGATCCATGAGCATTAAACATGACAAGTGAGAGCTCAGCATTGGAAGAAGGTGGTTTCTGCATTTTAGAGAAGGAAACGGAAGTATAATACAACAAACAAAAAGTTAACCTCACATATATAGTCATGCATGTGATGACAAAAACTACATAGACGTATTTTAGAAGATCATTTTCTGGTCAATCATATTCTTAATATGCACAGCCCTAGAAAATATCCCCCTTCAATTTGAGCCAAAAAAATAGAAACGAGAAAATTGCTTAAAATAAATTGAATAATACAAGAATGATTATTCAAAATTTAGAACCAATTCTTGATAAACTAGTGGACTAAAAATTTTAACAGAAAAAGAGGATGTTTGGCACATGAATTTTTCTTTAAAATACATGATTCAAACATAAGAGAGATAATTCATCATTTCCCCAAAATTATCTGGCTTTCTGATCTGTGAATCCATTTCAACAGCCCAAGTAATTAGTCCCACCATATGACATCATACATGCCACATAATAGAGCAATATATATATAAGTTGTATACATATTCATGATGTATTAAACTTGTTCCTGAAGACAGATAAACAGAATTCTAACGCAGATTGGATCAATCTGCAAATCCAAAAATACCACATGGTCATCAATTAAGTGATTTGAAGCATACCTGGCCAGCTAAATCATTAGCACAAAAGGCCCTGCAAAAAAAATTGTTATCATAAGCAAAGTAAACACAAGTTACGTAAAAATGATAATAAAACAGCAATAATCAAATCCCTAAATGACAATTGGAGTTTGAACTAGGAAGCAACTCCCAAAGCAACAACTTTACGGTAGAATTAAGTAGAAAGTTTCAATCTTTCTCGAGAAAATTTTTATCACAGTAAAAAGCATGGTTCTTTAGCAAATTCTAACTACTAGTTTTCATGGTTCAGATTGAATAGAATGCAGAGAAGTTGATTATGAACCTGATGATCTTTTCGAGGTATTCAGCGACAACGGCCGACCAGAAGGGGCCCATAGCGGCGGTGCCTTCGATGGCGACGATCAGTTGTTTCTCCCCCATAATTCCACGCGCCTCCTACTCCTCCGCCCCACAACGAAGGAAGCGCCAACGTTGACAGCGAACGACTAGCGAGAGGTATTCGGAGATGGGGAGGAGCACAGAGAAGGAAACTTCGAACGACACCGGATTGGACAAACACAAAGAATATTGGATATGTCTTGGACAAAAGCAAGTCTTTTATATTGGATTTGAACCTTTGTTGTTGTGTTGACTTTTGCTTTTCATTGATTATTATTAAATATTCCTTTGGATTATTATAGAATTAGGTTAGGTAGTCACCGTGAGTTTTATAATTATTAGATTCAATATTACTTAATTCTCTTTTCATATCTATAATTACTTTTTGCATATAAAAAATATTAATTATGAAAAAATGTATAATTAATTTCTTAAATTATTCATTTTAAAATAATATATCAATTTAAATTTTATTTGTTATTTTTAAATCGAATCAAACTTCAATTAAAAAAATCAAATTACGTACAAGTTAAACAAGGTCTTAAATATTTGGTCATATAATTTATTTAAATATATGATTAATAAATTATTATATTATTTTCAAATCCTCATTATTTATTACAAAATAATTGAATATTTTACAACAATTATTTCTTTTCGTCTTTTAATATTTAAAATTTAAAAAAATAGTTTTCTATATTTTAAAAATCCCTTTCTGTTATACTTCGATTAAAAAACACCCGTGACATGAACATAATAAATAGACTAATAAAATATTATTAGTGAGAATTAAATTTAAATATGATTTAAATTAATAATTTATTAATTTAAATTAAATTATTAATTTAAATCATATTTAAATTAAATTATTAATTTAAATCATATTTAAATTAATAAATTATTAATTTAAATCATATTTAATTAATAAGAATTAAATTAAACATGAATATTTGATTTGTTCACATATCTTTTCCATTTCGTCATTTTTAATTTTAAGTAAAAGATTTTTTTAAAAATATAAAATTTTAAAAATTAACAATTTTTTAAAATGTTGTAAGCTATCATGAAATTCTGCGAAAAACAATAGTTTTTTTTTTGTTATCTGTTTTGGTAATCTAGTACGCCAGTACTAAAATGTCAAACTCCCAAGATTCTTGGAGTCAACAGTACTAGACAGAGCACAACAGTTCGTTACAATCAGGTTCAGGAGTATGTACAGAACAAAGTCACGAACTTACGGTCGGTAAACTTTTGACATGTGGCAATATCCGAACCATTCAAGCGCTTAAGATTTATTACGAGTGCACGAGCAACTCCAGGAATTGGCGGGACGCAAAGGTCCGAACTTTACTAGAATACAGACTACTTCCCTTGTAATTGTCTCTGTATAGATCGTTTTTATGGCTCTCCGATGCAAATTTCTTCTCTATGATCCCTATGGATCCAGACCCTTATCTCCGATCAGGCCATTTTCAGGAGACCTCACTTTCGTTTCCTCACTATGGTCCCATCAGCTTCAGTTCAGGCTTACTTAAACCACCAACAAACAGGTTTTTCTCTTTGTTTGTGTATTAGGGTTGCAGCTTTTAATGCATGCATTTACAGGTTGAAGAAGGCTGTTTCTGCTGTAGTTTTGGAAGAGAGTACTGTTGGGTCGAGTTCTGCTGGTATTGATGTGTTTAAAGGAGGTGATTTTTACTCGCTTTTGATTTGGGTATTTTCTGAATTGGACCCTTTTCTAGTTTTTCCTTCACATTCTGGTTGATATGTTGCATTTGTTTTGTTTTTCTTTGGGTAATAGTTGATTTTGGGAAGTGGGTAAGGTGAATCGTTTGGTTGATCCAATTTTAGTTGGTAACTTGGATTTTGGAATTCCCTGGCTTTATGATGCTCCTAAGAAGTTCATTAAAAGTTTCCAGGTGCTTATTGTTCTTGAGATTGCCATTTCAGGTTTTGTGTTGATTACTGTTTTTACTTTTCTTCTAAGCTGTCATGCTTGTGTTCATAAAAAACTTGTAGTTGATTGATATGAGACCATCAACCTGACATGAAATCCTTATTTCCTGACAGGAAAAGGTTTCATGGCTGGCAATTGGTGGGCATCGGTGATCATCAATTCCGGGAACGAAAGTGATGGTTAGAGTTACTGATGTTATTGTAATGCAGCTTGATGATCTTCCACAGCCGGATTGCCTATTGATAACACAAAGACTTGAAGATTATTATCACTTAAGGAGCTTAAACGACTTTCTGAAATGAACCAAAATGTTAAAAGGGTCATAGCATTCCTTCCTTTTTTCTAAATGTAGTTGATATAAGCTGATTCGTGCATTAAGCCGAATGGTTCTCGAATTGTGGATTGAAATGCTACACGAATCTGCATTGGTTTACATTTTGTTTCCTTGGCATTCATGTAAACTCACATACTCTTCCCAAGTACATCTTCAAAATCATTTACTTCATGAGGGTTTTTGATTAATTAGAGTGTTAAAGTTATGTTCTTACTGTTTTCTCTAGGTTCGGCATCAAAGCTATAGATCTTCAAGTCTGCTTGACCAAGCAGAGCATTGGCTGCAAATTTGACTAACTATTGCAGTTCCTTTGGAACCATGTGTGACCCTGCATCTATGGAATAATGTCAAAAACACATTTCTCTACGTTCTTCATCGATGCAAGAGCCGACATATCTGTTGCCTAGAGTCGTTTTGCGTTGTACGAAGCGATGTATCACCTCCTGATCCCAGGGCGTTGATAATATTTGCTTGATTTACATTTCCATTTAAAGTTTCATTTCTTTAAAGTTGCACTGACATAGAGTTGCATTTCACTTCTGCCTGGTCTTTGGATAGAAAAGGTCATTGGCTATGCAAATTCTGAATTATTAGCAACTGCAAGTTAAGAAGCCATAAATCTGATGATTAGGAATTTAAGTAAATGGTTTCCTAAAACAGCTTTTTCCTAAATGGTTCCATAAACCGTTCTAGTGGAGACAGTTTTATCACGCTCGTGCCTGAGGATATGAATTTTTCGGTAACTTTGTGAGGCTAGGCAGGACGCATTGGCGTTGAAAACTGTGTTTGGCCAATGATAAATACTTTGTCTTTAAATATTTACCAATGTTAATTCTCGTAATTAGTATGAAGATGCGTAAACTTTTGTATGTGCATCAATACTTCAACCTGCTTTTCCTGTTATCTTTTCTCAAGGAAAGAGAGGAGCTTTCGGCTAAGGATTGGCAGTGGGCTGGATGGAGCTCCAGTCAGACTCAAATTAATCGGGTCCAGACTCCTTCCAAGGCTTGCGGCCTGAGCTTGAGCCTGAAATGAGTAACTAATGATATAGGAATGAGATAAGTACAGAGGGTCGTACGTACTTGAGGAATGGGACAAGTACAATGGGATGTCTTACGTAAGAAAGCATTTTCAGGTAGGTTTGGTATGCCTCCGTCGCAATATATCAAATTCAGGGGCGCTTGGTTCATAGAGGGTAATGGGAATAGGAATGGGAATGAATATAGTGAGGAATGAGAATGGATATAATCATTATAATTATGATGGTTGGTTAAGATGAAGGAATGATTAC
>JAOQMR010000001.1:429171-446732 GCA_027563865.1 Erythroxylum pelleterianum
CCCATTCCTCTGGATTACCAGAGGAATGGAATATTACTCTAAAACAAGGAATGGAAATGATACCTGTATAATGAAAGAATGATACCAAACATTAGTTTTCAAAGTATTCCCTTAACTTTTGTCCCAAACCCCCCAAACAAGCATGCCCTCAATCTTTTCCGGTTACTCCACTGTATTCTATTAAATCTCATTTATATATTTACGTGAGGTTCACATAAATGAGTTGATAAGATTTAATCAAACATGATAAAAACACCACAATTGAAACAGGAGATCTGATCCCCTGTCACAAGCTTCAACGCAATAGAGGGATGACTGATTCAACTGTTTTTCATATAATTCTGTCCCTGCTCAATCATTGTGTTTCCATCAAATTAATAAAATAAAATGATGTTATTCCAATACAATTAATTAAAATTAAAATAATTTTAATTTATAAAATTATTTATTTTATTACTCAAAAAGAATAATCTCTAATTACTACAAATGTTTTTTAAATTAAATATACCAATTTTCTCTTTTTTCACTTTAGTCCTTAAAAATTAAAAATTATCAAATAATTTGAAACAACATTATTTAGGAAAATATTTTCTTTATTTAAATAACTGTTTTTACAGTTTATTTTATACTTACTCAACATGCAATGTCATTTGGAATTATCACAATGTCATATTTTACTTTTTATTAAAATTAATTAACAAGACTAAAACTATAAATACGTAAGAGTATTTGTTAATTTTTAAAATTTAAGCAATAAAAATAAAAATAAAAAGTAAATAATGTATTTATCCAAATTTAACTAGTTCAACCACTAAAACCTTGAATTGTCCAATTTTTAGGTTTGGTTTTCAACTTTCTCATTCGATTTAAAATAAATATTATTGTTAAAAATCAATCAGTTTAGTAATTAATCGATTAATTTTCATAAATTAATAAGTTTGTATAATCCAAAATGAATCAATTAAAAATCTTTTTTTAATTAAACTTCAAATTCTTTGATAAATAAAAATAATATCTTTCAATCATATTTTAAATACTTTAATTTTATTCAATCTTTAGCTGATTTTATGACATTTTGTTACTGGTTGAATCTTTTAAATCTTAAACCTCTTATTTTACCAATTAAACTTTTGGTCAAGTTTTTAAAACAACGTATTTAACTTTTAATTTTATGAGAACTACTTTTAAATGATCAAATTGAGATTCAAACCTTATCTTTAAGATGAATTGACAAAAGAATATAAATTACCATTTAGTTAATTTTATAATTATTTTTTAAAAAAAGGATTTGAGTGGTAAAGGGCAAAAGAAAAAAGGTGTTAAAAGCAAAAAATACAAAAAACCATTGGCATATACAATGATCTCATCAAAGTCAACGACATCGTATTACACCCATTTTTATTATAAAGCAAGTATATTCTGAATCTAGTCCATTTTCACAGAAGGTTCAAGGTCGGTAGTGATGCTTTGTTCAGCAATATTTGTAAAACTATAGTAATTTTTACTTATTTGTTTTAAACCACCCAGTATCCGACTCCACATGGGCAAGCAACTAATCCAGATTCGAGCTTGGTAATACCCTTTTAGGTGACAAAGCTCTCCTCACAAGTTTTAAAGAGATTTCATTATCAATACTTGAATTCAAGATCTTGGTTGAGGATAGAGAAGCCGTGCCACTCTACTACAATTTTAAAAGCATAAAATGACAACAACATTGGAAACATACAGGCCGTATATTTAATAAAAGCATACCATAGGTATCTTTGCATATTCGAAGAATGATACCATAATCTTTTCATTTCTAATACGATGTGTTCAACCAAATTCAGAATATTATTACACCCGCAAAGAAGTGATTTTTTTTAAAAGTCAAGTGAAAATTAAATTGATAAAGCAAAAATTTTAAAGTTTTAAAGGTTCAATCGATATTAAAGTATCATAAAATTGGTTGAATAAAATTAAAGAATTTAAAATATGATTGAAAGATATTGTCTCTATCAATAGAAAAATTTAAAGTTTAATTGAAAAACGCGACTGTAAAATAAAAATTAATTAATTAATTTAAATTTATAAAACTAATTAATTTATGAAAACTGACTTATTATTAATAAACTGATCGAATTAAAGAAGTGATTTTTTTTTAAAAGTCAAGTGAAAATTAAACTGATAAGACACAAATTTTAAGGTTTTAAAGGTTCAATCGATATTAAAGTATCATAAAATCGTTTAAAGGTTGAATAAAATTAAAGAATTTAAAATATAATAGAAAAATATTATTTTTATCAATTGAAAATTTTAAAATTTAATTGAAAAACGTGGCTGTAAATTAAAATTAATTAATTAATTTAAATTTATAAAACTAATTTATTTACAAAACTGACTGTGATCGAATTAAAAAATAAAAAATCAATTCAAAAAATTAACCGGTTCAAAAATTTTAAAAATAAACAAATAAATCAATCAGGGTTTTCAATCATTTGATTGATTTTTAAAAACTGAATAGTCATCTGACTCTTTTGGCACTTGAAGAGCCACTTAATCTTATCACTAATCACCTTGGTTTGGCCCTCTCTTATCAACTAATCCTTGTCTTAGTCATATAAAATTATCTTAAGAGAATCATGATTCTCACGACACTTAAGATTCTTAAGTTGACAAACATTAGATTAAACCATCCCAAAAACAAAAACTTTTTTTTCTGTCTTAATCTTATAAATCGGATCTGTCACAGTTGTTTCTAGATCCTATAATTACTATTAAATCAAATAAAATAATATAATTAAGGTAGACAACAGGTTGAGACGCTTCTAGTGCGGACCGATCCTCTATATTTGGTTCAAATTCGGGTTGATATCAAAATACCATTATTTTGGTTAATTATATTATTTAGAGGGCTCAACATTTCTTAAAAACTCTCAGATTGAAAATTTTGATTTTCGTTGCATAATCTGATCAGTAATAACAAAATTGGTCCGATTTGAACATTTAGATGAAAATAACATTATTTTGATTTTAGTTGATGTGTTTGATAACTTGATTTGCATTCTACTGTAATTCTAATCATTTGATTAGTAATGACAAATTGGCATGTTCTAAACATCTAAATAAAAATAATAGTGTCGTTTTGATATTTAAATTAACAAAAAAGTCAAAGGCCTAAGCAATGACTTCATCTTTAACGAATCAAATTAATGAAATTTTGGATTATTATTTTTATTTTTATCATTATTATTATTATACAAATTGCACTTAAAACGTGGATCTTAACATAGTATATTTTATTGATAAAAAACACGAGGTGGCCAAAGTACTAGGAAACCAGGTTGCCTTGTGAGGATTGCCACTCTCTTAGGAGAGAATATTCCCCTCTATGGCAATCAACTTGTAGTTAATAGTTAATTATATTAGTTAATTTGATTAGCGAATTATATTAGCTAGTTGTTTAAGATATTTGGTAAAATTAATTGTTTAATATTAACTGTTTATATATTAAATGACTTATAAAGACACAACTTAAAAAAACTGCATGGATATTATATATCTTAGTATTTTGTTGAATATTATTATAAGAATTTAGATTTTAGAGAAGTCATATTCACTTGTACTGTTTAATCATCTATGAAAAATTTATACAATTATTTTTATTTTCATTTTCGTTTAAAGTCAACATTTTATTTCTAACCTATAAAACAATTATAAGAACAAACATTGTTCTTAAAAATAGGTATTTAAGAACCTCAATTAAAGTATACATTTGACTTTGATAGTTAAAATTGAAAACGCTCGTTCAGATAATCAGCTAAAAATGAAAAAGAGGAGAATCAACCAAAAATTAAAAAGATGAGCATTTTCATTTTTAGCTGATTATCTTAAATCAGCCATCAGATTTGTTACTTTCCAAACAACTTTTTTAGCTGTTTGAAGAGTCAAACAGGTGAAGACAACAAATCAGCTAAAAAAATGGTTGATTGGTTGTTTACCAAACAAGGCCTATATAACAATCCAAGCTTCCAAGTTCCAAGCTGGTTCTGGTTGGCTCCAAGTTCAATGGCTTCTAAGTGCCCTCAATCTTAAAACTCCATTTTTGAATCTTTCAATCTGCAGACACCACATACACTGTGGTTTCACCGTCAGCTTCAAAGTATCACTTATTCTGTGGTTATGAACAATTACAATAATTGTGATATTAAAATCACAATTATATTTACATTGTGTAATTTCTAAGCTGTTGTAATCTAATTCGATCTGAATTTTTAAAAATGTGATTTAAAATTCGGTCAGATTCGCACCGCATGACTTTAATCTAAATCTGAATTCGTTTAAATCGTTTAAAATAGCATCGTTTTGAAGAAAATGACATCGAGCGGACAGCCATCCGTAAAGGTAATTGCTTGGAAGATGCAATAAAATTGGAAAGTCAAGGATTTTGCTCGGATTATACAGGAAGAAAATGCAGAGGAATTTGCAGTAGGAACAGATGAAAATTAAGAAAGATTAGATTTGATCAAGAAATTTCTGACAACAGTAATCGAAAGTTGTTCTCCGATGTCCAACCAAATTCATCTGTTTCTGATGTTGATATTATTAAACAGAGACTCGCTTGTCAGTCCATATCCAGATTTCACAATCCACAAAGGAACAAGCTGGAAAATTAAGTTGTGATCGATTCAAAGTGATGTTCTAGGCCTGAAAATTTCTTTAGTCGTTCCTTTGTTTGTTTACAAAACTTGGTACAATCATTTCCTTAAGTAGCTCACACACACAAGGCCGGTGAATTGGTGGTTGTGTGAGTGGAAGAAGATGTTGCAGGTGAATTGGAATGAACACCACCACCCCCTCCTCCTTCACTGTGGCTTCCTCTTCCTTCTGACTCTGAAGGTTGCAGTTTCTGTATGAAAGATGTTGATACATGTTTAGGTGCAGGTGAATAGATTCCGGCAGTTGCAGTGGCCACGGTTTCCGTTTCGATTCTGGTTTTGCCTGTGGTTGGTGCAGCCATTGCTGCATATTCAGGTGGTTGCATCCATATCCCACCAACAACTACAAATTGAGGTGTTTGAGGATTGCCATTGTTGTGAACTGGAGGACTTGGTCTTCTTGTATGTAATCGATACTTCTGCGAGTAGATCAAAGGAAATGAAGATCAACTCCCATTTTTGATCATAATTGCAAGCAATTTAACTCAGAATCAATCAATCTGATCATTAACATACAGTCCAAGAACATTCACTACATAGCTTATCATCAACCTGTAAATGGCTCTTCACTTCATCATTAGTAAGACCATCCACCTTCATTAGCTCCCTAATTTGTTTTGGAGTTGCAGCTGAAACAGATTCAATCAAAACCACCCTTTTAGTAGAGCATATATATTCAAATTTGCTTCCAAATTTGAACGAAAAGTGACATACCATGTGAACCACCGAGCTGTTGAAGAGCTTGCAAGAACCTTCTGTGCAGCTCAGGCGACCAGCAACGTCGTTGCTTCCGTTGAGATTGTTGTTGATCATCTTTCTCATCTTTCTTGTTCTTCTCACCATTAGTATTCCCACATTTCACCGTCTCCGTCGTCGAACTCGTCGCCGGAGCGGGTACCGGAGATGTGACTTTAGCTACTATTGACTGATTATTACTGCCCTTATTTTCAACACTTTTTTCTCTGTGAAATGGCTGAAATGCACCGCCGCCGCATCTAACCTCCGTCACCGCCGCTTTTCTGGGCACAACCTGAAACAATCATGAAGCCACGATAAAAATCAAACCCCATATCCAATTTCCCTCCGTTTTCTCACCAAAACAAACCAAAACGTTCACTACCTCTTTGGAAGGTGGATCTTGGGACTGATTCCATAACTGGACAGAGCTGAGCCAATCAGATTTCGTGTTCTGATCACTATTGTTCTTGTCTTTAACATTGTTGCTGTTACCCTTATTTCGCTTATGTGATTGTTGTTCCTCCTCATCACAACAAGTTTTAGTCCTTTTCTTGATGGGAATAAACTCCGCCAACACAGGGCCGTCACTCGACGTCTGCTCCGAGCACTCCGACTGTCCATGCACGTACTCCACCGTCGTACCCGACAGCTCTCTCCGGCATGTCTCAATCGCTGAAAAAAACAACACCCACCAAAAGAACGCATCTTATTACCTAAAAACCCAACAAGCACGAGAAGATCTGAAAATACAAGCAAGAGAACCAAAGGTCACAAACCTTGAGTAACAAGCTCTAAACATAAAGGAAGCTCTCGCTGAAAGACTTGAATTTTACGCCTTTCTTCTTCTAAAGCTTCCACATACTCGTGACACTTCTGTAACTTCTCTGCATAATCCATTTACTCGCTTTCCTGCCTGTTTCTTCTTCTTATTGCTCAAAACTCATTAACAAAGATATGGGTTTAGCCAAGTTTGCGAAAGAGAGGACGATTATAAGAGAAGGGATACGCTCCAAAAGCATAGATAGATCCGAGAACACACAAGAGGACATGGAAAAATGGAGAAGAAGAATATGGGATCTAAGTAGAATCAGAAAAAGGAATAAACTTGACAGCCAAGACAAACAAGATTAAAAAAAACAAGAAAAACCCACAAAGAAAATCGAGTAAAAATTAAGCAAAAAGTGGTGGAGTGGAGAGAGTTCAAACCGACGGGACTTGTTCGTTTCAGGGGGAAAAAAAAAACTCAAAAAAATGTATCTAAGTCGGGTCGTCGCGTACAAAACGAATCTTTGATGCTTTGTGGTATGTGACTACAATATCATTCGGTGCGCATAGACAGACAGCGAAGAGCGAGAGGAGGGGCTTGAATATTCGAGGGTGTGATTCGCTTTTCGTCGCATCTGTGGGCTGTCAGTGACGTCAGCATCTGTCCACCATTATTATTTTCTTATCAGATTATCAGATAAGATCAAAGAGCCTGCATTCTCCTTCTCTTTCTCTTGACTTTTGGCCTTTTGCTTAAGCGTAAGAACTTACATGTTTACTTCTTCCTTTTGGTCTCTATTTTTAGGTATAATAGAGATTTTCTACTATGATCATATCTAAAGTTTTAATTATTTTTTTTCACTATTATTCATGAAAAATAATAACATTAATTTGATTTGAACTAGTTTAAAATAAATAAACTAATTTTAAATAAGTTTTTTAAAAAATTAATATTATTCAAACAATTCAAGTTAATTAAAATAAAATATAATTAAAATTTATCAATTCTATCCCATATTTTCAAAATAGACCTGAGGGTAAATTAGTAAGACAAGAGATTTAAGGTTTAACGAGATTAGACCATCATAAAATCAATAGAAAAAGAATTTAAAATATGATTGAAAAAAATTTTATTATCTATCTACGTAATTGAAAATATATTTTTAAATAAAAATTAATATATTTATTTTAGTTTATAAGAAATTAATAACTTTAAAAAATCGAATGATTAATTAATAAATTGATTAATTTTTAACAACAATAATTATTAAAATCGAACTAAAAATTATACGATTTAAGATTTTTACTGTTAAATCGCTCAGCTATATTTTCTAATTATTAACTAACCCACTCAAAATAATTCAAATAAAATAAGATTAATTGAATTTTTAATCCCAATATTTATATATTTAAATCTTATCCTTTGAAGTTTGGCATCTCTGTCATGTACAAAGAACAATCAAATCATTAGTCTGATCAGACTTGATTGCATTTATGATTACCTACTCTGATATTACGTGGAAAAAACATATTAAAATTATTCTTAAATATTTATTAAACATTAATTCATTAATTCCTTTAATATTTTAGGAGGCAAAACTTCATTTCTAGGTTTTTAATTATCATTTTTATTATAATACATTAAATTTTATTATCTATCCAAGTAAACTTTATTTTATTTATTATACAATTAAAGTAAATTTACATTCTACAATACATAATACAGACCTTAATATGTACTCAGGATTAATATGAAAAGATTAAAAATGAAAGTAATGTGGAATACCTGATTTCAGTTTTATCTCTTATTCCGATGCTGATTCCGATCTTCAACCGATCACGAATCTCTCAGGACCTTTACGGAAAGTATTTCTCGATACCAGATTTAAGATTTTTTACAGTTTTCTCAATACGTAAGTTCTCCTAACGAATCAGAGATTCCTTATGCTTACGATTGATACGAGCAACTGTAGGAGTTTTTAATCTTTATATAGCTTCCATATCTGGCTTCACAAGGTCGATATGGGTCTGATTCATGCTAATTGAGATTCATTTTCTACTCGGACTTTGATTCATTGATCTAGATCATTTATTAGACCACTTTATTATCTTTATTTTGATCAAATTACGTAACTTAACTGATAATTTATTTAAAAACAATAAAAATGTAATTAATAATTGTTCATCTTTATAAAAAGACAAAATTATTCAACAGATTCAACTTAAACTAAATTATAATTAATGATTTTAAAAACTTATGACTAAAATTTTTGAATATGGCCAATTCAGGAAATACAATAAAACAAGAATAATATCACTAGCGCAATGAATTATTAATTATTGCATATAAAAAGTCAAGATATTTATAAAATATTATCTCAAATTGATTTATATTAATTAGTATATTAGTGGTGCCATTGGAATTTGGAATATACCTGGGGTCTGTCAAATGAGTGGATAGGGTTGGTGGAATCTCGTGAGCGTGAGTGCCACGCGTCATGTGATCAGGTCTCTGCTATGCTGCCTTTTCACGCCCTGAAAGGTCAGTCTTCTCGTCTAATACCTAATTTTCTTATTTATTGTTTCTGTCACCCGCTCAAGGTGGCGCGTGTATTAACTTCTTTCCGTTTAACTTAACATAAAAAAATTTTTTGGGATAAATTGTTCGATGTATATAATAATTTATAATTTATATATTATAAATAAATTATTTATTAAAGTAATAACTTAAGTAGCATTTTTGTTTTAATTAATATTTATATGTATAATATAATTCGATTTTGGAGTGATTTAATGATTGCCCGGAGTGGTCGAGTTGGTGGCGCGGATGGTATGGAGTTAAAAGGTCATGTATTCAAATCCCTTTATCTACACTCTCGCAATCAAGCCTATCGTACAATATTTTCTTAGGTTGTTGCGTCAATTCGGAGGTTTGCCTACATTATACGAAATACTCGATTGGCCTTATTTACAGACTATTGTGTCAATCCGGAGGTTTGTCTAGTGCGCATCTTAAGGATAGCGATTATGATTTTTTCGTTTTCGCAAAAAAAAGATTTAATAATATTAAAAATCGATTAATTTATTAATTAACCGGTCGATTTTATATATTAATAAGTTTTTATAAACTAAAATAAATAAATAGTTTTTATTTAATAATACATTTTCGCAATTAAACTTCAAATTCTTTAATTGAGAAGTACAATTTTTTTCGATCATATATCAAATTATTTAATTTTATTCAATCTTTAGTTAATTTTATAACGGTTTAATACTGGTTAAATCTTTTAAACCTTAAACATTTTGTTTTACTACTTTAACTTCAGGTCAAATTTTTAAAATATTAATTTTATAATTATATCCAAGATTGTAAACATAAAAACATCATTTAAAAATAAAATATACAGTACATGAAATTATTTCAGTTTAAAAAATTGAAAATGCATTTGAGATATTAGACCGTCATAAAACTGATCAAAGATTAAATAAAATTAAAATTTTAAAATATTATTAAATGAAACTGTACTTACTCATCCAATAAATTGAACTTTAATTGAAAATTAAGACTTTTAAATGAAAATTTATTTATTTATTTTAGTGTATAAAAATTGATTAATTTACAAAACCAGCTAATAAATTAATAAGCTGATCAATTTTTAGTATTAAAGGAGATTAAAGTAAAAATTAATAAGATAAGTGTTTTAAGATTTAAAAGGATCCATAGATATTATACTGTCATAAAACTGATCAAAGATTAAATAAAATTTAAAAATTTGAAATATTATTCAATAAAATTGTATTTACTCACCGAAGAAATTGAACTTTAATTAAAAAAGAAGACTTTTAAATGAAAATTTATTATTTTATTTTATTTTATAAAAATGGATTAATTTGCAAATCCAACTGATAAATTAATAAGCTAATTGGTTGTTAACAATAAAAGTTATTAGAGTAAATTAAATAGAAAGTTAAAATTTAATTAAAAAATTAATTACTTTGAAATTTTTATAATTAAATTGAGTAAACTGATTTAACTTTTTAATCTTGAAATTATAAGTTGGATATGGATCATGACCAAGCAGATGATCTTTATCCTATTCTAATATTCGTCCTGACCAATCGAATGCTATTTTGTTAGATATTGGTCCCGACTAATCGAATGGTGTTAAGCCCCCATACATCACACAGTACAAATTCTTTATTGTTCAAGTAGGCCTTTAAGTCCTAACTTTGAAACCAACTTACCAAGCCCAAAACATGAAAATGTACAGCAACTTTTGGATATGATTGTTCATTCGATTCGAAATTAACAGATTAATTACCTATTCGGATAGACTTTTAGGAAGTTAATAAGTACTTTTCTTCCCTACAAAAGTTTTTTTTAAAGAAAAATAAATATTTGACTGTAAAATAAAAATCACTTCTTTAATAGATATGACTTTTTTGACAGTCAAATATAGCTTTTTAAGAAGCTCAAATTTGAAGCTTTAAAAAAAAGTCTTTTTCAAGTAGATTTTTTATATTAATTAATGAGCTTATTATTTAATCTCTTTTACCCTTATGTTTAACACATAATTCCCACAATACCGACAAACTCATCTTCCCGTTTATTAGGTATTTAACTATGTACTCAACTTGAATATTTATTTTGAGATTTATATAATATTATTTGGTTTTATATGTTTTAATATTTATTTTGTATATTAGTTTACTTATGTTATAATCCATATAAAAAATTTAGTTAGATATATTTTCATTTATGTTTTATATAGTTTAAAATTATATAATAATTAATATATTGTGCTTTGCATATTGTTTAATATACTTTAAATCATATTTATATGCATAAATAGTTTTTATTATAAAATAAAATATATTTAAAATTAAAAGTGCGTTTTATTTTTATGTTGTCAAACAATCTATTGTATGAAGCTCTTTTAAAAAATTCTTTTTTAAATGACAGCCAAATAGTCAACTAACTTTTTAGAAAAGTTTTTCTCAGAAAAGATCTACAGAAAAAAAGTTCTACTAACAAAAGCTTTACTAGTATAAGCCTAACCAAACAGAGGCTAAGTCTGATTTAATCGAATATTAATCCAAACTTAGGTTTAGAGGGTCGGTGTAAGATCCGACTCGAAAGACTTAACTTTCGGCCCTGACTCGTTGTCATTCTTAATTAGTGTAACATTCGTGACCCAATGGATTGCCAAAATTACTAATCTTCAATCTTTTTGGATCGCACTGCCTTTGCCTCTTAGAGCCATTACTTTTGACCCAATCTAGCAAGTATAGCAAGAAAAGATTCTTGTCCTTCTTCTTGTTAAATAAATCAAACACTTGCAATCATTTCTGTATATGATTCTTTGTCTCATTTAAAGGTTCTTCTGCATATATTGCTTGCCAACTCTCTCAACTTTTTAATTAGAGGGTCAGTCTATTTAAAAGATATAGGTTTTATAGTTTAAGAATTTTTTAAAAATTATAAAATTATAAAATTCCTTAATTAAAAAAAACTTAATGAGGAGCTTTACTGAAAAACTTCCAACGGGTAATTTTTAATGAAGATTTTGTTCAGGAAAGTGAATCTTTTTGTGTAGATTCAAGTACCCAGTTGATGAACCGCTTTGATGCTGAATCTACCTTGTTTCTTGATTACTAGCCGCAAGAATTGTCATTATATAGACCAGTTCCTCAAATACAAAATATGATGTGGGAAACAAAACCAAATCCCCCTTAAAAAAACCAAAATTTCCAGAAACTGAGAAAAGACTCCAATGAACACTGTGATTGCAGCAAGATTTCACAGAAATTTTATGAATCTTGTGTTGCCAAAAGCACAGAAAGCTTCCAACTAACTCACACCGTAACAGACAAAATCACACGTCCTTACATTGATTTTCAGAGTCAACAAAGTTCACAAAAGCTGCATATAAATTTAAATGCCCCATATGCTAGTTATTCAAAAGTGCATGATTCTACATCACCTTACTATAGTAACTAATAAATAATGCTCCAAGAAAATCTTTGCTTTGACCTTACCTTGCTGCAGTTCCATATCTGCAACAACATTAATACAGGCAATCAAGCAGCACATCCAACAATCCTAAAATAATGTCCCGGAGGGCAAATACTAGTGAATGTATTTCCTTATAATTTATCCTAATAATTTTCCTTGTCAATTTTACAATTATTATGATAGGGCAATAAAATTTAGGGGCTTATCTTCCTGCAGCCAAAGCCTTGCTAATGCTTTTTGATTAACAAATGTTTTCCCTGAGCTCAACTCCTCATTAACTCATAAATGGCCCACCTGCCATAGTATTTGGCCCTTGTGATGAAAACTGCCCCTGAAAAACTGATTGTGATCGACCTGGCCCTTGAACATAAGCTTGATCCATTCCAGTCTCAACCATTTGTTGCTGCGGAGGAAGCCCCTGTTGCTGCATTTGAGGAAGCTGTTGTTGCTGCATTTGCTGAAGCTGTTGTTGTTGTTGCTGCAGCTGAGGAAGCTGTTGCTGTTGCTGCAGTTGGGGAAGCTGTTGTTGTTGCTGTAACTGTGGAAGCTGCTGTTGTTGCAGCTGCTGGAGAGGCTGTTGCTGTTGTAGCTGCAGAAACTGCAGTTGTAGCTGCAACTGCAAAAGCTGCTGCTGCTGTTGAAGCTGAGGATGTTGCTGCTGTTGAATTTGTTGATGATGCTGTTGTTGTTGCTGCTGACTGGATATCTGTGGCTTGGAAAACACCATATCCTGGTTCCAGATAAAGCAGAAATAAGCAAAATGAAAGTTAAATGCAAATTCCAAATTGAACTCATCGATTCACAGCCATTCTATGTACCTTAAACCAAAGGCATCAAGTTTACAACAAATCACAAGGGAAAAAGGCATCAAGAAACAAAACAAGGCAAAAGGAAAACACAGTTTCTTACCCCAGGAAAAAGCATCCCTTTCAAGCGGCAGGCTTTGTCTGCAACTGACAGCAGCAGCGTCTGAGATGGTAATTGGATGACTGCACACTGGTTAAAATAAGATTTTAAACCATATCAGAAAAGCTCATAGAGCGAAGCTTATAGACTTTCTAAAATAGAATCTCAAAATAATAGAAAGAAAATAAATCAACACCAGGTTCACGGAAATTGTTTTCACCAAGTTCAATCCAATTTGTTTGGAAAAACTAGGCACTCATCAGTTTCTTCTGAATAGAGGCATGAAGAACACAACATTCAACCATATTAAAAAAGTTAAGAGTGGTGTACTGTAAAAAATGGTGAGAGTATGCTTTATGGAACAGCTTCATGTTTTTGTTCGCTCAAGTTAACTTTGCAAATCTTGAAGAATGCCTATGATTCAGGATGCCAACTAGATTATTGCTTCCATAGCAGTATTGCATAAACAAGAAAAGATTTTCATGATCTCCAAGGACTCCTCATCACCCAAGCTAGAATGTATTAGACAACTTTCTTAATCCGCCACGGTGATATGCATAATCAATGTGACACTGAGCTAAACCGGAAATTGTAATGTGTAACACGCCTAGCATAAACGAGATCATATCCCAGTAAAACTACCAGTGATTATTCCTTGTGCTGCCACACCAAAAGTGCATAGTGGGCCTATTTAAGAAGGAAAGAACATAAAACAAAGGAAGGAAAAATAACTGGGGACTAAAGGTGATTAGAACACTATCTTCACACGTAATAAGAAGGTAAGTGTTAATTGCTCAGGAAGGAATTCTGAGCCAAAGTACGACCTTCAAGGTAGTACACATAAAACTTAACCAATTTGACACTGAGCAACCTAAAAATTCTAACGACTAATAGGCCTAGGATTACCTTAGATCATATCCCTGTAAAACTAGTAATGATTATTCGTTTTGGGTCTATTAAGAAAAAGAAACTGAGGCGAGAAGAGAAGATAAGTAAAACACCATCTTCACGTGTAATAAGAAGGTGAGTGTTAATTGCTTCAGAAGGAATTCTGAAGTCTTACTTGGAAAATTCAATCCATGATAACCTGATCTACTTGCATATAAAGTAATACTTAAAATAATATTTCCCAGATTGTTGCCCTCAATATTTAATTCACTGCTATTTTTGTCAATGATGGAAACCGAGAAAGACAAAATATTCAAGGTGAATCTAGATGCACAATGGAAAGTAGAAGAGCTGGATAATCATCAGTCAAATATTGAAGAAAAACAATATATTTAATGACAGTTAAATACATCAAAAAGAACAATCTTTTAGACAACTTACTAGTTTATTCTCTTGTAGCTGTCCAAGAAATCCATGCTGATTCATTGCCCGAAATACCAGGAAATCAGCCTTCCCAGCATATTGCCTATGTTAAAAACAACAATTAGAGAGGACCACGAATGTTTGCAATAAAGGCAAATAGGAAAAAGTATGTATAAATTGCAAAAGAAAAGTGGAAGTTGATTCATCAAGCGGCAAGTACTTCTTATTCATGTGGTCTTGGGATATCAACCGAACTATTTGCATTGTATTTGGCCAATTCTCTGCAAGCCTGAGAACGACATCAAAAGATAATCAATGAACTGAGTCCATCGAAACACTAACATAGGTCTTCACACACTTGGAAGTGATTGTAAATGCATATTCCTTTTCATTGACCAAGACCATCAAACAGAGATGAATCTTAAATGATGCAGAGTGATATATGACCTAAACATGAAATCTAGATTTCAGAATAGTGGTCTGGGACGTGTTGAAAATCACTTGTCAACAACAGCATCAAATAACATGGAGAGGCCATATACAATTGTAAGCAATGACAGAGAATGCATTTCAAAAGGCAATTGAGGATACTCAGATAACAACAAACTTCATTTTGCGAAGTTGCAGACTTCTTGATTAGAAGTCTACAACTGTGCAGCAAATGAACATTAGCTCAATGGCACAAACCTATCAGCTGCAAAGACCTGATTCAAGTTGGAGCCTTAACAGCATAAAAACAAATGGCTACATTACAAAGAATAGTGATGAAAAGAAAAAATTACAAGAACAAAAATAATCTCAACACCATAGCAATAACCACAGCAATGGCTCAGATAAAACAACATTATGAGTGAAATTTGGCCTCTGTTTCATAGACACTATTTTAGTGAGGGGAATTGTTTGTTAGGAGTGAATTTGATATTTATTACTTGCAACAGAGCAAACAATTCGAAGCATAAAGCCACTTGAATACAAACACTCTTTCTAGTTGATATAATGAAGCCGATCTTAACCATATAAATCCAATCATGAAGCAACTTAAGTATGGAGAATTGAGCAATCATGTGACAAAATTTAATGTCAAACTTACGAGTCAGAAGCTGAAGAACTCCTATAACCCTGTGATAGAAAAGACAACAAATGAGTCCTGTTGATAAAGGGAAAGAAAAGAAGTGCATCGATTGGTAACAGTGAGTTTTAGAATGAAGCTTCACAGCAAGAATTGGAATCATAAAGACAGCAAATATTTAATCAGAAGCTTTAGACATACCTCCAGTCTGGTGATGAAGATAGGCTGTCCCTGCCTTTGGCCACAGAGATTTCCCTGCATGAGTTTCCAACATTCAGAGAGAATTAGCACCTCTCAGGCACACTCCACATGCAGAGATGCATAAATAGAAACAGAGAATAAAATGTTGACATCAGCAATTTGTGAAGCTATTTAAATTGCACAATATATGAAGCCAAACTTACCTCCCAGAGTTTGATATGGTTGCATTGTGCTGTTTGCAGGGTACCTGATGTCTGTTGTGACAAAGGCATGTTTACCGTGGAGTGACTGACCCCAATTGATTGTATCCCACTTTGTACTTGTTGAGACATTCCTGGAGTAGGTATCATCGTACCAGTAACAGTACCAGAAGAAACACCTGATTGACCAAGACCATTCGTCACACTCTGATTCATGCTAATTCCACTTTGGACCATTTGAGTTCCTGAAAGGAAAAAAAGAGGGTTGGTATCAATTTTTGACAATGAAGAAACAGAGATTCATTTCCATTCTTCTTCCTGAAGGTCAAAATCAGATTAAAAGAACAGAACTTTGTGACCATCCAAAAACAGAGAGAGATTGCCGCTAAAAGCTGATGCCAAGGTGTTTTTCGCGAAAAAGAACTGATTCTAACAACGTTACAGCAAGGAAGTGATGCAGATTCAGGTTCAAAATGTAATGATCTGCACAGTTTTTGCCCAGACAAACTAAAACAGGGTGTGTGAGTACATAAGAAGCAAGCACTTTTAACAAAAACTTGGTCTATTTGCCAAACAAGCAGAACAGAGTCTCGTTTAGCATTCAAGAAGGCTACGATCACAACATCTCTCCATGAACCAAACCACAAGACACTAACAAAAGAGCCAGAAGATCACTAAAAAAACCAGAAGACTGAGAAACAGAGATACGAAAAGAAAAGGCAAGAAACGCACCTAAGAGAAGCGAGAAAAACGAACAAAATAACGCAAAAACAGGGGGAATGAGAAAGCAGGGTGAAATGAGGTAAGTGAGGGCTTGTTTGGTTGTTAGCTTATCAGCTAAAAAACAGGTAACCCAACCAGCTATTTTTAAACAAGCTCCTATGGAGGAGCGTTCTGTGTGGAAGCTGATATATGTTTTTTTATGTCCATTTTGCCCTCATTAATTTTGTCTCTCACGCTCACGGCTCACCGCCTCATTCCTCTTTCTCCAGAGTCTTCTTTCCTTCCCTCTGTTTGTCTCGCCGTCTCACCCTCACGCATCTGCTGCTTCGTTTGTTCACTCCCACGTATCAACGGAGGAGAGTAGACCAAATGGAGAGAAGCTTTGTAGTCGATTTCGGTCACCGAATCCTCCTCTGTTTGTCTCGACTATGTTTTTCCATCTCTACCGCGTCTTGGAGCTATAAGCCTATAACTGATCGGAGTTACTTCTCCGACCGCCGTCCCTCACACCATAATTAAATTGTTTTGTGCTATGAGATTTTAGGTATGTCTGCACTAATTTTCAGAATCTCTGGCTGTTTGGAATACAGTGAATTGAATTCACGAACGAATTTGATTCAATTACATTAATGAAATTGGAATTGAATTCAATTTACACTGTTTGAAACAAATCTAGTAATATTAGAATTGAATTCAATTACACTGTTTGGAACAAATCCAGTAATATTAGAATTGAATTCAATTCAATGATAAGAGTAAGTAGACAATTAATAAATATGAAAACTTTAAACAATTAAAAATTAATTTGATTATTAAAGAACCATAATTATTTTTAACAATAATATAATGGCTGCACTAATTTTTTAGTTTTAAAATTAATAATATAATTATTAATTATAAACATATATTTTTATCCATTTATGATTAATATAATA
>JAOQMR010000001.1:472909-485284 GCA_027563865.1 Erythroxylum pelleterianum
GGTAATCATTCCTTCATCTTAACCAACCATCATAATTATAATGATTATATCCATTCTCATTCCTCACTATATTCATTTCCATTCCTATTCCCATTACCCTCTATGAACCAAGCGCCCCCTAAGTTGGCTATTTGCGTTTTCTGGAAATACAAGAAGGCAATATTGAAATCAATGAAAAACTTTCTCACTCGCCGAAGAAACTAAAAGTTTTTTATTTTACATTTCAAAGAGAGAGATGAGGAAGCTATCCACATTGCCCCTTTCTTTCCCTCTTCTTCTTGCTCCAGAACCATCTCTCCAAAATTATCTCAAGTCCACGCCCAACCTTCGCAATTCTCTAACCCACCAATCATCTAACCAAAACTGTGGCTTGCGATTTTTGAAGTTTATGTTGTGTGGGTCTTGATTGCTGCAATTTTATGTGGAGAATAAGCAAAGAAAATTGAATCTATGTGTGCTGTTTTTTCTGGAATAAGGAATAGCGTTTGCTATTTATGCGTTTTTGAATAAGATTCACGCCACTGGTGGAGTCTTCACCAGTGACGTAATGCCGCTGGTGTTGGTTCCTACGACGATGGGCGCTTAAGGCCCATCAAATCGAATAGATGGCGTTGAAGCTTCCAAAAAGAGGTGGTATGAGATGCCACTGAGGGCCCCATCGTGTTGAGCTTCATAAGATGGAGATAGTTGCTATGGTTTCGTCTGAAGGTTGGCTAAACGAAGGTGACAGTCACTCTCACTGGAATTGCCGATGATTGTTCGGCGTCGACAGGATCATGTGGTTGGAGGCGACAGCGTGGCGATGGGAGGAGGTGGCGATGGACACCGATGGCGCAGTGAGACGTCATTGGTTGATGGCAACGTTGAGGATTCGTTGCTGGTGATGAGCCTCATGTAGAGGCATTGCAGAAGCAAAGGCAGGAGGCAGTGCAAGGCAACGGTTGGCGGCGGCGTGAGGGTTGGTTGAGAAATGTGGGAGAAGATGATGAGCGCGTGTCATCTCGTCCACAGAAAGTGCACGCGCCAGACAGTCTCATCTCGTTTAATTTGATCGTGTGTTTTGTGTTTTGTGTTTTGTTTTATGTCAGAGAACAAATAGGTTTAAACAAATATCGACAAATGCTAATGGCAGATTGAATCGATGAGCATACATCATTCGTGATTTGAACATTGTTTGAAAATTGTTTTCAAAGGGTTGATTTCATTAGGAATGTTTTAGAAGTTTTTTCTTTTTAAGACGTTGAATTATTAAATTAAATTAATCATCAAATCAATTATAAAATTATGATAATTATTTTTTTAATTTGATTAAGATTAATAATTATATTGATTCTTAATTAATTATTTTTAATTAAATTGAAATTAATTAATTAGACTTCTTAAAATTAAGAAAATAGTTTTCTTAAATAATTATCAAAGATGTTTATTAATTACATTTATTTATTTCAATTCGATTGAGGTAAATTTAAATTTAATTTTTTTTGTTTAGAGAATTATTATTCAATTTGTTTAGAAATTGTTTCTTGGATAATAAGTTTCTTGTTTTTAGAAAAAGCATTTTTTATTAAATTCAGGAAAATATTTTATTTATTAAGTAAGAAAAATGTGTTTTCTTTAATATTTTAAAAATAGTTTTCTAACTTATTAAAGAAAGGTTTTCTAATTAGTCAAGAAATAAATCTCTAAATAAATAATATATAATAACTTTCTTAATTAAATTTAAAAGTGTTTTATTTAATTTTGAAAGTAGTTTCCTTTTAAGTTTAAAAAATAGTTTTCTAATTAAGGAAAAGCAATTTCTAATTAGATTAGAAATTGTTTTCTAATTAGATTAAAATGTGTACTTATATAATTTTGAAAAGAAGCTTTTCTAAATTTAATAAGTGAGAAGTACAATTTATTGAAAATTGTTTTCAATTAAATTTTATTTAAGGAGTCCAGATAATTGGAAATAGTTTTCAATTAGATTTGAAAATTGTTTTCAAATCAAATAAAATTTCTATTTGGAATAGGAATTTCTATTTGGTATCATCGCAACCTTCGAGTCTGGCAAGGTAATATAATTCCCTCCAACCTCCGAGTCTGGCAAGGTAATATAGTTCCCTCCAGTATGATCGTCCATTTTGCTGATAATTATCTAAAAGAGCGGCAGGTTGCTCGAAGGTGTTATGAGAGGGTTAGAGAAACAGAGAGCACTTTCTACTCTAGCATTTTAGGTTGGCGTCATCCACCGGAAGATTTTATGAAATGCAATGTGGATGCGTCTATTTTTAAGGACTAGAATGCTACGGGTTTTGCTGCTGTACTTAGCGATGCAAGGGACAGTTTTATAGCTGCTCTTTTAGGGCATTACCCATCTTTGTTTGATCCAGTCATAACCGAATTAATGTCGATACGAGAAGCACTTTCGTGGTTGAAAGACAAACAAATTGACCACGTCATTATGGAATCGGATTGCTTGCTAGCAGTTCACGCAATTAAAACTTCCTCGTTAAGTTATTCAGAGATCGGAATGTTGGCGTTTGATTGTCAAATGCTTAAGCGACAATTCCTTCACTTGTCCTTCCAATGGATGCGTAGGTTTGCTAATAAGGTGGCTCATTCCTTAGCAAAGGTAGCCTTACTCCATGCAAACCACCAAAGCTAGGACACTAGTCCTTTTTCTTTACGTTTTATTTTATCGTTAGAACAATCTTTTTGTCATGTCGCTGATAGGGAAACGATCGTAGGATCCAGGTGTATGGGGTAAGCCTGTCGACTTGGGTTAGATCTTTAGCCTTTCTTTGTTTTCAATACTTTTTTTTCGTCAAAAAAAAAGAATCAATGGTTTTAATCTAATTTAAGTTTTCCAAGGAGTTGGAAATGTTATTTTAGATTATGAGGATCAATAACTAGAATCAAATGAAGCTTAATGTTTTATGCATATAACTTGATTATGAGCGCATAAGTTGCATACTTTATTTATATGGTTGATATATATATTGGATGCATGATAAATTGTATGTTTTATATGTGTGATATTTTACATGCAATTTGTGTTTGATGAGACAAATGAAGTTAAATCCCTCATTAAAATTTTAAGTACATTTTAAAAACGTGATTTATGCCTTCCATTGTTATAAGAATAAACCAGAGTTCTATTTATTGTAGGCTTGTTGAGCAAACTTAAGGCTACTTTAACCGAAACATGTTTAATCTTATGAAAGTGGGTTCTATTTAACTAAATTAGTGTGATTTGGATAAGCAAACTCATGATCACATGAATTTAGAGGCAAGGTTAAGAACAATATATAAGATATATTTTAGCAAGAGTTGCTACCTAACAGATCTAGGAGTCACATAAGATATGATTGATAAAGTTGTTATCTATCTAATTTAAGTCTAGTTGGTTTGTTGAGCAAACTCAAGGTCAACTATATTTGAATGAGATCCTAGCCCACTAGAGAGATTAGAGTAATCTTTCGGAATAGTAGTGAGGGTTATTATTTCGAATAAAACAGTGGGAGTAACCAAATGCATGACTAAAGTCCTAATCTTATTTGGTAGTCATGGCATATAATTGATTGCTTGGTTTCTTACATTTATTTGGTTATGAGTGAAACTTACCTTGTTTAGTATATTTGATGCTAAGTTAGTGAACCCAAGTTCTTGGACATAGGATATGTTTGAGAAGTGTTCTTAAAAGTTAGGAAAGAAAATTGTATGCCCATTATGTAAATTTGCTATAATCCTCATTGAGGATATGGCAACAAAGTTGTTGAGATATGTCAAAATCATATACATGACAAAATGTATTGAGATTTTGAGTTGACTAATGCCTCACAAACTTGGAGTAGGGCTGAAAGGTATAGTACTTTGTTGGAATTATTTCACTTAATTTAGCCTACTAAAAGCATAATTGTGTACTACAATTAAAGGCTTACCAACAGTATGATAATAGTTTTCATTAAAAGAAAATGAGCATAATTTTTCTTGCCTATATGTGATATGATAGAGATCATATATATTTCTAATTTATGCTTATGAGTATTTAATACTGAATTTAGATTCAACATTAATGTAATGTTCAATGCATGGTTAGAAATAGATTGTTATGTCAAAGTAGTTAATCCAAGTTATGCAAATAGTTTGTATATGTATTGGATCAAAGGAGACTTATGCTTAACATAAATGGAAAGAATAAAAAGTTGAATAACCAAGACAATCCTTTTATGTCATGTTGATTAAATAAAAAAAATGAGAATCATAAAGTTACATATAAGGATACATGTATCCTTTTGATTATGAATCATAAGAAACTTGTGAAATTTGTCAAGTTGAAAAATAACCAAATCGATCTTTAGTGAAAGGTACTCACTTTAATTCATATATGATTTTAGGTGTAATTTGGAAGCAAATAAATTAAAGTGAGTTGAAAGTACTGCATTTGGGTTATTTTCTAAAGATCAATTTTATTTGTCTTCATGGAGCAAGAAAAAATTAAAATAAAAGACAAGCAAAATGGATCACAAAGAAGGAAACAAAGGAATAAAACAACAACAACAAAGAACATAACATAGGAAATGCTGCACTGTGCATAAACGGTGTGCATTTTATACATAACGCATAACGCATCTGCGCAACACAGACAGTGTCTGCAGCTGCGCTGCACGTAGCGTTCCTTAGAGCAAATGCAGCGTCCCAGAGCTACAATACAAGAGGTTTAAAATAGTGGCGTTGTTAATTCGTGAAATCAATGTACAGTAGACTGCAACAGATAGGCGTGAAGGTAAGCGTGGAGGCATGAACCGTTGGGGGTGGACCGAAAACCCCTAACTTAATTTGTCCCATCAATAGCATAGTAAGCGCTGCGGTAGAGACAGTGACGAAGCCAGGAATTTAAGTTAGGGGGGTCAAGAATTAATTTTTTTAAATTTTAGGGGGCCCAGTACACCACTGACCCTTAAATAACTATATCTTTATATATATATATATTAAAAATAATTTTTTTAAAAAAACTTGGGGGGCCCAGTGACCCCACAAGTCTCCACCTCCCTCCGTCCCTGTGTATATACGAATTTTGTAATATCTTCATAAAGCATTTGTACGTGGTTTATCGGAAACAACGTCTCTAATAGATAAGGCTACGTATTATTGGACCTTTCAAAGTCTCGAATATTTTCACTGAATATTGTTGTTGTTGTAGTATCACACTTGGGGCAATCTAATAATAGTTATATAATAATTCAACTTAAATTTAAATTCAAACTGAAATAGTTGAATATGATCAAAAATTAATATTTTATTATAATTAACTTAAATTATTGATTAAAATCAAATTTAATTAGCTTAATTAAATTTTAATAAATAAAATGATTTATCATGTCAGTGATATTTGAGTAATTTATATATGATATTCATATTAATATTTTAAAAATTGAACCAAAAGTTAAATTGATGAAATAAGAAATTTAAAGTTTAAAGATTCAATGATATTAAACCACCATAAAACTGATTAAAGGTTTAATAAAATTAAATAATTTAAAATATAATTGAAGGTGATTGTTTTTACCTACCGAAGAAGTTAAAATTTAAATAAAAAATGAGAGTGTTAAATGAAAATTAATTAATTTTTTGTTTATAAAAAACGATTAATTTATAAAAACAGACTAATTAATTAATAAATCGATCAGTTTTTTTAAAGGGAAATAGAACCGGATTACATAACAAGAACAAGGAAACAAATTCCCGAAAGATCCGCTATAAGGATCATATGGCACTTTATAGGTGTAGTATCCCCGACGTCAAAACGACCGACATAGTGAGCAAGTCAGTCGATGCCTCCGTTGCTCTCTCGATAAACATGGCGATGAACAACAATCCAGTTCTTAATGAACAATTCATTAATGCCTAGGACTATAGGATTGGGGTGCCAGGCCCGATAATCCGGAAAAGAAAGGATATCGATCACCGTGGTAGAATCCAACTGAAGCTTAATCAGGCAGTATCCCATATAAACAAAGAAAATTATTAAACTAAATCAAATTAGTCAATTAGAAGTCGAACCGGACAACTTTAAAGTTTTTATGGTTGAAATAGTCAAATCATTTTAGTTTATAGATCAAGTCCAAATGTTATTATTCTCAAATTACTGATCAATATCGTTAAATTAAATCAAGCTGGTTTTAAACAAAATCTTATTTAAACCAACCAGAGATCAGAGACAGCTAACGGAAGCTTAACTGTTAAAATCCATAGATTCCTGTACCTTTGGAACTTCAAACGGAAGTTGCCAGGAAAGACCTGATTGCCTGAACAGAACAGACTAGCATCTGATTATAATATCGACGTTGCTTCGAGGGTGACTTCTTGGTGCTGGAGACGCATCGTTAAGACAAGTTTCGTGTGAAATCATCTTCTTTGACAATGAGATTAATGAATATTTCTTGACATTGCAAGCTCATGTTACTCAAGTGTTGACATTTTGTATGAAGATGACTTACGTTGGCTTGACAAGTTGCATGTCCATAACGTGTAGATGTTGTAATTGAAATTGCAATTATTGTAATAAGTCATAAGGAATCTTGAAGAAATTTAAAGGAAAATGTTAGGAAAATTTAAATTTTTATTCAATTTTATAATACTAATCTAAAATTTTAAAAATAGCGTTAAAATATTTTTAACTTTTAATTTTTGGTAAAAATAGTATGTCGTTGAGCTTTTCATTAATATGGTCACGTTAAATTAGTATCTTATCACGTGACCAGGGACGTAGTCACCACTGAGTCCTCAAAAATTTAACAAAATTAAATGTTTCTTATTTTTAATATATATATACACACACATAAGGACAAAATTATTTAGAATGCAGTGGTGCACTGGCCCCCCAAAAATAAAAAATTTTAAATATTTAGGCCCTCCTATCTTAAATTTCTGGCTCCATCACTGCACGTGACTGCCACATATTATATTTATATAACGTATAAATTTTATTATTTTAAAAACTAAAAATATCAAAAACCTTAAAATAAATATACATTCTTTATTATTTAAAGTTTTTATTTTTTAGTTTATTAAATAATAAAATTCTTATACAATACAAATATAATATATGGTAGCCATGACTATTTTTACTTAGATTTGAAAGTTAAAACATTTTAGCATTACTTTTAAAGTTCTGACTAATATTACAAAATTAAGTAAATTTTATTTTATATATAATTAGCCCTAAAATATTAATTGGTCCACCCCCATTATGATGAGATCACCCTCCAAGTCCATAGTACATTAATTTATTAATTTCAAGTTGCTTTTGGTAGAAAACGAAGTACATGAATATTAAATTTTAAAAAAACCCTTTTCTCTAATTAAATAATTAAGTCATGGTTAGTCCTTAATTTTGTTCTTAATATCCATGCTAGTTTAATCTCCCACTTGCACTGCCCTTCCTGAGAAGCAACTCTTATTGGACTCAACCTACTTAAACTCATCCTCTCAGTATCCAAAAGGATACTTCAAAAGATGATCTTGATCTACTCTCAAAAATCAAGTTAAAGTGTTATTTGAATCATTAACTCGTTAACATATAATTTAAAAATCATTATGTATGCTTGATATTTTACTTAGTGCGCATTTTCTTTTATTAAAAACAAATTACCATCATTTGGTGTTTTGAATCTTTTATGTTCTTTTTAAGGTAGGTTAAAAGCAATATGAACATGCAATGAAGGCTAACTAAAGTTATGCACTTTTTGCTATGTATATATGAACAAGTGTTGTCACCCACTTGGCCTAACCTTTTAGAAGACAAAAAGCTTCACTTCACACCTTATGGAGACTTATTTTGTAAAAAATATGAACAATTTCAGTAGCAATCTTATTAAGAAGTTGTTGACACGAAACAGTGACAATTAATTTCTAAGATTTTTTTTTCTTCATTGAATTTGTTACATATCCAAATTAAGTGACTAACATAAACAAATTATGTAATTAAATAAGAACACAAAACAAATTGAGAGTTACCAAATCCTAAAATGGCTTTTTTCCATTGAATTTGTTACATATCCTAATTATTTTGATTTTTTTTCTTTCCTTTAGTCTTGTAATATACACTTCACCTTTTTTGCAACTTGAAACTACACCACCTTACCCCATTTCCAAACCTACTCTCCTCCTACAAACCCTTTTGTTAACATTCACAAAACCTTAAAAAAAACCCCAAAAAAAGAAAAAAATTACAAATTAAATGCTACAAAGCTCCAATGATCCTCTGCTTTTTGGTGCACTCTATTGTCAAGAGCTCCATTTCTCTATTCCTTTTCCTGTTACACCCACCTCCAATGGTAGTACTATCCATTGATGGCACATTAAAGATGTTGACTCCAAACAACCTAAACATCGGACCCGGTTGGACCGGCCTGCACACTTGGTTCGACCCGGTTCTGCTCTCCCAGTCAATATAAAGCTGCTTAACCGGTCCGGTCGATCTCTGAAAAATAACAGTATCACCGGCTTTTAGGTTCTTTTCCTTCACGAACCGGCTCCACCCTTTCGTCAACACATAGCTCTGGCTGCTGTTCCAGTAGGAGTACCGGAACCTCCATACTTTTCCTGTAACATCCTCGAAGTTCAACAATAACCCTTTGGTGCTATTGCTATTTCCGCTCTGCAATGGAAAGTGCTTCTCTGCGTGTTGTTTTGGTATCACCAACCGGTTCAACTTTCCGACGTCGCTCGGTGTCACGGCTTTTTCAAAGAGCTGTTCTCGTTCTTTGCAGACCCTGTCCGAGAAACCGTAGATCCCTCCGCCATTGTTATGACCTCCCGGGGTTCTGAGCGGTTTTCCATTGTAGTTCCGTTTACTCTGCTCGAGCTCATCGTTGTACGTGTGCTTTCTCAACATGTCAACGATTTCAGCTTTGGAATGGGAGTTCAAGAACGCGGCTTCAACCTCACCATCCTCGTCGGACACCTCGGCTGTTTGTTTGAAGTTGGTGACAGCGTCACGGCCGCGAAACCTCTGTGCGGCGATGTCATAGGCTCTGGCCGCTTCATCTTCTTCGTTAAACGTCCCGAGCCAAACGCGCTGGTGCTTCTCGTAAATCTGAGCACCCCAACGACCGTTAGGCTGAGGAACAACTCCTTTGTACTTGGAACTCGGGAGTTTTCGGGACTCGGCTTCAACCCCGGACTCCGAGTCGAGAATCACGCTTGTTCCACTTCCGACTCGGCAGAGAGACACCGGAGACTTGGTCTGAGGTGGGAACGGAGAGAGGGTCGGTGGGGAAACAGAAATGGAGTCGCTTGTTGTGCTCTCATCTATACAACTTCCATCCATTTTTTCAGAACTTAGAAAGCTTAAGCTTTAGAAAGAGAAGGTGATGAGGTGTTTTTGTTGACTAAAAGAGAAGGGTATGAATTGTGTTGCATTACAACATTGAAGTATATATAGGAACTTGGCCAAGCTTAAGCATTTATTATATTATATATATCTATTTTAATATGGAGGTGTAAGGATTGGGGAGATATGGGATTGTGGGTAAGGTGGGTCAACACAAGAGGAAGAGGTATGGTAAGTCACTAGGAAGATTCATCCTTTTCTTGGGAGATATAAACAACTGAATAGGAAGATTCATACTTGGAGATCAGATGAGGAGGAGATAGGACCTACATCAAGTTGATGGGTTCACATGACTGTGGACCTTGTGTTTAGTTCAAGTTCATCCCCCCTGAGCTTTGATGCCTCTTCTCACTCCTATTCAGCTACTACATCTTTCAAAAATTTTTTAAATAAATTATCAAATTTATAAATTATATATATTAAACAACTAAATTTAAGTGATTCATTATATACAATATGTCAATACATAATGTTTTATTATAAATTTAAATACCAGACTCGATTTAAGTATATAATTTATAAAATATGTGTATGTATATAAAAATTAACCTACCCAGTGCAAAAGACTCTTCACTTTTATCTTATATGCAGAATGCTTTACACTTACTTATGTTTCTATCAAAATCTAAATATATATTATTATATGTTGTTGGCTTTTATTGCATCCAATCCAAGTAAATGTGGGAAGGGAGTCTACTTCCTTCCTCCCACTAGATGGGCATTGGGGTCCTTTTGATGAATGAATAGATAGATAGGTGGGTGTGGATAGACATGCATGAAGGACAATGAGGCTCATCAAACAAGAAATTCCCTATTAAAAAGGGATATATATGTTATTACTTGGTTTGGATTTGATTGGTTCTATTTCTACTTTTGTTTGTCTTATTGGCTAGGTTCACCCTAGCATCTTTCAAATCAATTGAATAGTAGCACCTTCCCTCACCTTAAAACTCATCAACCCATCACTTGTCCATTAAGCACTTGACATTTTCTTCTTTCCCCACACAACTTGTTATTTTTTATTATCTAAATTTATAATTCCCTTTGATAAAAAATTATAATGCTATTCATTATTATAAAATAAACAATATTAATAACAATCAATAAGAGCCCTCAGCAGAAATTATGAAAATTTAGTACTTCGCAGTCTTACCTTACTTAACAAAAGGCTATTCATTTATAATATATTAATTATTATAAAATATTTTAGTTTTATTTTAATGGAATTTTAAAATATGTTTAACTAATTTAAAAATTCTCATGTAAAAGGAAAAATATTTTATTACAATATACATGTAATGTTAATTATTCAAAAATCAAAGTCATTTTACTTTATAAAAATATCTATGAATTTTTATGAAATAATTTAACAAAATTTGGTCAAATATCTTAATTATGAGATATATTATTTTTATAATAAATAAAATTACCCTATAAACTTATATTTTTCTTTTCTTTTTTCAATTGTCTCCATCATTTTTTTGTTCATGCATTATTATTATTATTATTATATTTTGTACGGACAAGTCCTGGATCTCTAGTGGCAGTGGGTCCACGAAAGTGCAAGTTGATAAAACCGAGTACTCTTCCCAAGTTCCTATCTCATAGTCATACTCCAAGTTCCTATCTCATAGTCATACTCTGTGGGTTGGATTATTATAAGTTAATGGGAAATAATATTTATGCAATACACGTTCTTTGTTTATATTATTTAACACAAAACATTATTAAAAAGGAGAAATTAAAACAATAGATGTACGGTATTCTTGGTTCTTATCATACGGAACAGCTGTCTGTATTCATGTTAATACATGGCCACCTCCATAGTTGTCGAGATCAAATCTTCTGTTTTATATTTAAATTTAAGTTTAATTTAAATATTTGGAAATAAATTGAGCATAAAATTAGGTAATTTTTATTTTAGTTGAGGAGAAAAAAAAAAGATAATTTTGGGATGACTTGAGAAGTCTATCACCTTTAATGGACCTACCTTATGAATGTGATTATTGATGTGATTTCTTTGATTTTTCAGATCTTATGATACGATGGATTGATGACAATTTCAACTCTAGCGACTGCTGGAGGTCATTCCACTTATAGCTGGGTCTTCTAACACAGCACATTTGCTGTTTGATCATAATAATGCACTTAACAGTAGATATGAAAGCTTCAAAGGGACAAAGTTAAGTGCAATACATCCGTTTACTTACAATAATGTGATTGTTAAGATATTTATTACAGGAATTCCACATTTTGTGTAACACATGTTTTGTAAGAAAGTTAAATTAATAAAACAAAAAGTTTAAGATTTAATAGATATTAAATTATCGTAATATTAGTTAAAAATTAAATAAATTTGAATAATTAAAAAATTGTCCTAATTAGTTCAAAATAAAAAATTAATAAAAATGAAATTATTAAATAAAAATTTAGTAGTTTATAAAAATCTATTAGTTTATGAAAATCAACAAATTAATTAATAAATTAATCAGTTTTTAATAACACAAATTATTAAACAAAATCAAATTAAAAAATTAGCCAGATCGAAGTTTTTATGATCAAACAGATTAAATTTTTAAAAGACTAGCCTTTTCTTTTTGGTGTATCAAAATTGTACTAGAATTAAAATTGTTGCATAGGAGAATGGCCTTTTTAGGACACCATATCAACGAATCATTGACTAACTCATTCACGAGGAATTGTGTGTGAGACGAGCCTTTACCTTTCTGAAAATACAACATTTAACAATAATTAAAATTTGTTGATAAGATAACAATAAAATTGGAAATTACTTTTATTTATATTTTTATTGAATATATTTTTATTGCCCTGGGGATGATCGAGTAGGTGGAGTGGAAGGTATAGGGCCAAAAGGTCATGAATCCAAATCCTTTACCTACGCTCTTTCAATTGAGTCTGTTGTACAGGGCTTACTTAGTGCGGATAACTCAGTTGATGGTATTTGCATCACTTGAAGAAAAATGTCAAAAAAAAGG
>JAOQMR010000001.1:485384-502433 GCA_027563865.1 Erythroxylum pelleterianum
CCCCGCTGCCCCGTCAATAGTAAATAATCCCCGCCCAATTAGGCGGGGAACGGGGCGGGGCCCCACCGGAGCGGGGCCTTTTGCCATCCCTAATTTGCAGACTATTGCGTCAATCCAGAGGTTTATCGTGTGCATGATAGCGGTTGCGAGTTTCTACGTTAAAAAAATATATATTTATCAGATAACTTATTTGGTTATAAAACCGATTCAGACAATTTAACCATAAAAGCTTTAAACTAACCAACTTTTTAGTAGATTTTTCAATTTTTCAATTAAATTTGTTTTAATAATTCTTATTGTCAAAAATCGATAATTTATTAATTAATCAATCAATTTGATAAACCTGTCAATTTTTATAAACTAATTAATTTTCATTTAAGATTCTCTCTTTTCAATTAGATTTTAAATTAAGGATACTCTCTTTCAATTTTATTTCAAAATTTTCAATTTTACTTTATCTTTAACCGATTTTATGACTGCTTCATACCGATTAAACATTTTAAATCTTAAACTTCTTATCTTAACGATTTTGTAACTTTTCATTCCCTTGTATAAAATATAATTAATTATTATTTGGCTTTCCTTCACTTTTCTTCCCTTTATTAATTAGTATATTAATTAATTTCCAACTCTCAGCTTGCCCTATATAATAACACAAAAAGAAATGCAGATTGATTTTGTTTACTGACGTGGAGATCCTCTTCTTAAGATTCTTGGTAATTAACAGGTGTAGCCACTTAATTAAAAATTAATTAATGAACTAATCCATCATGATAACCAATAAATTCATCTCTTATCAACACTTTTCCTACCTTTTTTTAATACTACAAGATTAACTTACCAAGACTAAACTATATTATCTTCTTATCTTAGTACATCACCTTCTTAATCCCACAAAACAACTAGCTTAGTGGTCTAAACTTGTAATTGATCATCAAAATCTTAGTGAAGACAAAGCATAATTAGCTACTTAAATTACAGAAATAAACAAAGCACTTTGGATAGAGCTTAATCACTAAATTAATGACAAGTTTCCTTCTCTTAATCATCATCTTCATTTAGAGCAAAAGACAATATATTAAAAAGTGTAACTTTTTGAATTTACTATTAAATTTAATCATTATTTTTAAAAAAATTTACATAATTTTGCTTATATGATTACTAAATAAACATTTACTTGATATTTAACAGACACTTCACATTAATAAAAACAACCTTATGACTTAATTTATACAATTTATAAAAAATTAGTCACTAAATTAAAATTTGTAAAAGGTTGTGTTTTAATTTTTTATTTATCTAGATAATTATCCCCCCTTCCTTGATAATGGGATGTGAGGTTGGTTGCTTTAATCATCCATTCGTCTATGGAGTTTTTCATCTCTTACTTTATGTAATTCACCATGCTGAGTAAGTTCCTTTTTGCTTTTCCTATTCAGCAAGTTCAAATCAATGGTGTGAAAGGTATTGCTACATAATGAAATTCCAAATTGCATGTCACACTCTTATCACAAGACCAACCAACCAAAATATGAGGAGTGCTTTCTTCTATATATAATAGAGAAATTGTGAATTATAATTCACAAATGAATCCTACAAATGATAAGTAAAATTTATAAACATTATTTATAATAAGTATATTATTTAATTTTAAATTATTGATTTGTAACAAAAATATGACGAATAATTTTTTTAATTTCAATAATTAATTAAATGCCACGATAAATAAACCTATAAGTCATTTTTTAATTTTGGAATCACCCTTTAACCAATAATCATCATCATCATCATCTTCACATTCAGTTCGAAGTTTTACAATAATGTTGAATCTGAGGAAGTTTGATAATACGTTACTTTACCCTTACAGACTATTGTGACGAATTTAGCAAGAAGAAAAGCTACTTCTTCCTACATCAACAACCTCAATAGAGTTAGTGCCTAGTATGTATATACCTACCTCAAAAGCAAAAAGCATGTGTTTATCTATTTCTTTGTCGATGTCCCTTTTTTTTTCCCACTAACCAAGCAAGCAGCCTCTGTGATTATGATTTATGAAGCCTAAGATATAAAAAGTGGTATGACATGTTACCACTTCTGCACTCCCTAGGGTTTCAGTTGAAGATGACTTAATATATGACTCAAGATTGCTAGCTACATCGTGACATATCACATAGCTGCATTGCTTTATATTTTGTGTACATGGTCATTTTTTAATAATTAATTTGATCGCCATGTTATACTTTTATAAGTTGGATAAACAATTGAGAATTTATACGTTTTAAAAATTACTTATAGTATTATTTTTTTAACGATGATTAAAAAATTAGACCAATTCGATAAATATTAATATACTATTTCTTTTTTTAACATCTTTAATGTCATTAGGTACTTTCAATCACTTCATGTATTAATTAAATCCAAACTTTGTTTCTTGCAAGTCTAGTCCCTAATCAATTGAGCATCTCGTGCTATTTGTAATGTAATCCATAGTGCTAAGATTCTTATATCTTCTTTTATCTTTTCGAACAAGATAAGCTATGGATCGATCGGAGGTGAATGAAAAACACCATGACTTGCTGTCTACGTGTTGGAGATTAATTCCACATGCCATATCATTTGGTGGGTCTCTCCTAGTGCTCATCATCATATCTTAATCTCACTTTTATAATAATTTTAAAGACTTAAGAAGAAAAGTTGCCTCAACGGATGAATAATAAATGATTTTAAGAGTAAAAAGTATAGAACTTTCTTATAATTTAAGACATTTTTAAGAAATTAAAATTTTAAATTATGGAAAATTCATAACTTTGATTAATAAATAACGACAAAATTCAAGTAATATCAATATTAAGCTTGAATTAATCAAATATTCACTAATACGATAACTTAACTATATTTTCAAACCCGACATGAATCGATTAAGTTCAATTTGAATTGTTATATAAATAATATTTGATTAGCTCAGACGTTTATTTTTTTGATAATTCAAGTTTTGGGCTTCGCTCGACTATGCTGAGACCTATGAGCCACTTAGACTCATAGATAGGTAAATCCATGTTTGATTCTAGATAGTATCAGAAGTACCTGCTTCGAAAGATGGGTCACCACCAGGGAGATTACATCACCTTAAATAAAGGTTGCTCCTCTCAAAAACCTACTAGCCACTCACTTAGACTCATAGATAGGTAAATTCGTATCAGAAGTACCTGCTTCGAAAGATGGGCCACCACCAGGGAGATTACATCACCTTAAATAAAGGTTGTTCCTCTCAAAAATCTACGAGCCACTCACTTAGACTCATAGATAGGTAAATCCGTATCAGAAGTACTTGCTTCGAAAGATGGGCCACCACCAGGGAGATTACATCACCTTAAATAAAGGTTGCTCCTCCCAAAACTCGAACCTACAACTTTCACACAATCCTCTCACCCTTTCTACCGCTAGGCTACCATGTGAGGGGCTACTCAAACATTTATTATTTATACTATATGTATTTATCGTTTTTTAACTAAAATCTAAAAATAGGGATTTTTTTGAAAAACTTAATATTCTTTTATTTATATTACTTTAACTAGAAAAGGGTCGATTAAAAAATAAATAACCAAAAAATAAATAGAAAAAAACCTTATCTTGTCTTGATGGGGCAAGAACTAAGAAATAGACCATTTGGAGGTTTTTGAAACTTTCCACAAACGTCAACCACACGCTTATACACTATAGCTCATCATTCTCTTGTTTCTTTCTTCATCTTCCAACTTGGGTCCTGACGTACAACGCGTTCACAAGCAATCACACTCGGTGACGGTGTCCTTATAATTAATTACTTAATTATTTAATTTGAAATAATTATATGAGAGTAAAGTAAATGGTTAATTAAATTAAACAGATAATTAGTAGTAAATCTTTGACCGTTGCCTTATCCTCTACCGACGAGTACGGCGGCGACCCTTCTTTTCGGGTCAATCCACGTGACTGTAGCTATTCTCTAGGGTTACATAAACTAGAGCATGATATCCTAACTATTTGTATGTAATAAAAGTATAAAACCATTAACCAACTATTAATGGAAAGTGGTTAGGCATAATATCATGATTTGAGAAAAAGGGTATCTTATTAAACTCTTATATTCAATGTTCTCAAAATCAGACCGAAAGTTAAACAGATAAAACAAGAGATTTAAAGCTTAAAAGATTCAACCGTTATTAGACAGTCATAAAATTGTTTAAAGATTGAATAAATTTGAAGAATTTAAAAAATAATTGCTGAAAATTTTAAGTTTTAACTAAAAAAAGAAACTGTTGAATGAAAGTTAATCAGCTTGTTTTAGTTTAAAATAACTAATTAATTTGTAAAAATTAGACGATTAATTAACAAACTAATATATTTTTAACAATAAAAATTACTAAACTAAATGAAACCAAAAAATTAAAAAATCGAATAAAAATTGACTTGTTTAAAGTTTTTGTTATTAAACCGATCAAACCAGTTCGATTTTTAAAACATAACGGATTATATATATATATTAGTAGTGATAATGGAATACAAACTATGCAAGAAAAATCAAAAGACATGCCTAATTTTCATTAATGGATAGGAGGAAATGTCCAAGGAAAGAAGAATCTTGGTCAAAAACAGTATAATTCTAGAGATAGGTTGTATTTGAAAATGCTTATCTAGTTTGTGTATAAAAAGTCTTACTAGTGAAGTAAAAGACCAAACAACAAGTAGGCACTTATTTTCTAGAAAATCAAAGAAAAATAGCACAAGTGTGCAACTGTGGATTGCTTGAAGTAAACTAAAACCAACAAAACCAAGCTGTAAAGGCCACTTTCAAGCTGCTTTTGTTGACCCGTACCATACACACTCACACAAAAGTCATTCCTATTGGCCATAGCACAAGGACCAACTGGCTCCTGCATGCCACAGAACTCTCCCTATTGGTTCAGATGTGGGTCTATGTCAGGCCAGATAGAGAAATGCTTAATCTTGGGATGATGGCATGGCATGGTTCACACTTACATGTACAGTCAGCTTTTGGAAATTCCCATTATTGATTGAGATTGGAATTTGATCTTAAGCTAAATATTTATTTATATAGATATAATAGCGATATATTATCTAATGAATTATCAATAATATGTAAAAATACCTAAATTATATATTTTTAAAAAATATTTAACAAATTAATAGTTTAAAATTAAGTAATAAATCTATTTAATTTATATTTATTCGTTAATAAACAATATTCATTATAAACTGTAAAGAATTATTGTTTTAAAGATGAGTATAAAAAGGATATTTTATTTTAATTACTTTGAACCGGTCAACTTACCCGTTCCATATGTAAGCACCGTTACTAGAAAAAAAAGGAATTAAATTTATCGAATAGATCACTAATATTTTCTATTTTAGTGAATAAAATCCCATATAAAAATTTATTAAACATAATTACTATTATTCCTTTAAGTAATTGCCAATTATGTATTACCATATAAGATGCTTCAATCTAATAAATCTTAAAATGAAAATAAAAAGAATTAAATAAAATTAGTGATATCTTGAAAAAATAATTTCTACTTATCTTTTAGGATTTAAATTATCATAATATACATTATATTTGACGTGAAAGTATAGACAATAACGACACTTAAAAGGACATACAAACAACATCAGCAGCATACAACGAGAATTCTACCGAATACTAGTAATATGCAGCCTTATTCTTGCCTAATTAAAATACCGTTTATGATATACACATGCTTGAAAGATAATAGAATCATCCAAAGACAAAAAGAAAATAATGACACTCTTTGTCCTCATGCTACATTGGCCCCAAAACTTGATATTTGTTGATTGATTAGGTCTAGATCTTTGTTGATTGTCACAAATAGATAAATTAAAGGAATCCACTAAATCACATGCAAAATTAGAGCCAACTTGGCAAGAAATGTGACATTTTCTATAATAAAAACACTCAGCCGACAAGTTGGCAATATGTTGCCGACATGGCACGCATAAAAGAAGAATAAATAAATAAATAATATTACAAAGTCAAATAAAAAATGTCCACTTGGAATGTGTAGCTGGCTAGCAATAGCAAATTGGCATAGTTATTAATTCTGTTTTCTTCTGTTTTTGGAATTCCATCTCTTATCGGGCTGGAATATCTTGTTTTTGTTAGGATGTTCCCGATAATGGATTCACGCATTAACGTAAATTCTATATAAATGTGTCGATAAAATTTAACAGAACATCGTAAAAGTTCGATAAGAAATTTTATCCAAGTCAATCCTATCTCCGTCTTTTCCTATTCACAATCAAGGTGTAGCCGTGTAGGTCCTTGCTCAGAAGCTGGAGAGAAATATGGAATCATACTAGAAAAAGAAAGACTTTGATGCAAATATCGAGGTCAACGAAGTCAATGGTTTTTGCTTTTCTCCAAAACTAGGTGTCAAAAATCCTTTTTGTGGGCTGCTTCGAGAGGCTGTCTGCACTTTTTTCTTGTAAGCTTTGAAGAGTTCTACGTTACAATTACTACAAATTAATTGATTAGCTACTTTATTTAAAGCGCTAAACGGACTTTCGATTAATTAAAGATAAGATTAAGTATTATTAGATTTTTTCAAATTTTATACTTTAGCAAGACTTCAATTAAATATTGATGATGATGATAATAATAATAATTACTCTATTTAAAGAGTCGGGTGAAAAAAAATATTAAAGACATCTATTTTATGGAAAAAATTTAATATGAATTTTATGTCAATAATAAATTTAATTTTTATTTATGATTAATCTTATTAAGAAATAATTTGTTGGATTATATATCCTTTGTGACTACAATTTTAATTATTTGATAATTAAACTACATATATCTTCGAAAATACACCAAAGCAATAATGATTTAAAAAATTAAAATTTTTAGGCCGGTTCAATAGTAAAAATATTTAACTGTCCAACTTTTCGGTTCGATTTATTTTATTAATTCTTATTATTAAAATTTGATTAATTTATTAATTAATCGGTCAATTTTTATTAATTAAATTTCTTATAAACTAAAATAAATAAATTAATTTTTATTTAACAATCTATTTTTTAATTTAACTTCAAATTCTGCAACAATCTCTTTCAATCATATTTCAAATTCTTAAATTTTATTTAATCTTTAAATAATTTTATGACAGTCTAATAATAATTTAATATTTTAAACCTTAAATCTCTTGTCTTGTATATTTAATTTTCGGTTTAATTTTTAAAACATTGATTATATCAGCATTAAGTTAGGGTTTGATTGCTGAAAATGATGTTAAAATTACATAATTACTTCTCAATGTTGTAGTTAGAACTTATTTGGGAGTTCGATGGTATTTGACTACGAAGTAAGCTTATTGTTGTGTAATTATATCTTATATTAGCATAAAAAACTGAGATTAATGAGTCATAATCAAAAATTAAATAATACTTCTTCGGATCTTGATTTGGTGGTGCCTTGAGAGCCTTCGTGGCCTTACTCAAACCGCATAGTTAATCCTCAAATGGTTGACTTTGATTAGGCATGGGTTAACTTAATTTATGATGTGCAAGTCAAGCATATGAGGTGGTGAGATGTTAACCTTGTAAATCTACATTAAACTATACTTAAAAGTCAAAAATGGGATAGTCAAATTGACTAATCTTCCAAAAAAAGAGAAACATTATTTTATGATTTGGAACCTCATATTTATTAATTTAAAGCAATAGTATTTTAATTCTATTAGTAAATTAAATTTAAGAAAATACTAATATTTTAAATTCTGATAAAATCAAATCTAGGAACAATTCTATAAATACTAAATACGATATTTAATAAAATTAATCGAGATTAGGTGATAGGAATTAGCGTTTTGAAGATTTAGCATAATCTATTATGTGTTAGTTAAGCATAGGAAGCCTTTTTATTTGAATTTAATAAAGTTTAGTCAAGTTTAGTGTTTGTGGAAATTAATGAAGTAAGATTCAAGGGTTAGACGAATTTAATAATTAAAAAAATGATTCACACTAGTGGTATTATTTAAAATGCTTGAAGGGTCAAATTAGTCTTTTGATTACTTAATCAATGGGTTTAAGAGGTGTTTAATGAAGTCAAATTGTAGTTTAGGTGTTACCCATGTTGTGACTTGGAGGAATAAAATAGTAGCTAATTGGTCTCTTAAAGAGTTAAACTCATGAAATGTAGAAAATTGAAGATATGTTTTGACTCTTAAGTATTAGAAATAAAATCCCCGTTTTCAGTTTGAATTGGATAATTTTTTAATTCGGTTTTTAACTTTTCGGTTTATATTATTTTAATAATTCTTATTGTTAAAGATTAATCAGTTTGTGTAAGCAAATCAGAATTTTGTAACTATAACAAATTGATTAATTTTTATTTAATAGTTTTTAAAATTAAACTTCAAAATTTTCAATAAATAAGGACAATTTCTTTTAATTTTATTTTAAAATCTTTATTTTTAATAAATTTTGTGAGGGTCTAATATCGGTTGAATATTTTAAGCTTAAATTTTTTATCTTATCGATTTAAACTTTGTTTCGGTTTTTAAAAATTGATTTTAGTTACTCACAATCCTAGACTAAGGATGGCCCAAGCCCAACTCGGGCTGAAAGCTTCTACCAGGGCCTTAGGCAGCTACTAATTTAATTTTTAATTGAAAATAAAAAACGTTTTTCTTATAATTGTTAGGTCTCGGATCGACATGGACAACCCGAGCCCGTGGTACAATTTTAAAAAAATCAACCTCGAGACCCAATTTTTTAAAAAATCGACTTGAGACCCTATCAACTTGAGTCTGACCCGTTGATCTCAGGTTGGACCGGAGGTCGGGCCCTAATGCTGTCCCAATCCTAGACAAACCAAGAGTGAAATCAATCCGGAGTGTGGAGACATTTTTGGATAATATACAAAATCGTAAGAATTTTCTGGTACAACTCCAATGCGAAAAGATAAACATCACAGGAGTTGAGTACAAATTGTACTGCTTCTTCTGCTTCAATCATGCCATGCTCTAGCACACAGATTTGTCAAAAAGCCGCGTTGGAGCTGTTGTTTGTTTGTGCCAGAAAGTATTCATAGTCCCACTTTGGAATGGTCTTAGTCGAACCTTACATTTTACAATATATATATATATAATATCAAATAATTCAATTTATTATGTAAATATCAGAAATCACGAGAATTATGCAGACTTTTGGTTGAAGTTTACCTTTTAAGCTACAACCTTCTTTTGCTTTTGCTAAAGGGATCTTAAATCATATCAATATAGAGGGAGGATGGTGCAATTACTCCAAGATAAGATTACTGTCAACATCAACACTACAAAACTGTGAAAGCAAACAAGTTAAAATCACAGTTCTTTACAGTACAAGAAGCCATAAAAGACAAAGTATTATAGTCCAACATTGTTGGGGACAACAGTTAGCAAAAGAAATAGGATCTGGTAATGCTTTATCCTTTCTTTTCAGAGGAACAAAATACAGGAAAAGGGGTATGAATATGATACAGAAATGGAGAGGCTTATCTTGCTTTTGTGTCAGTAAGAACAATAAGATGAGATTCATTGCATTTTATGGACAGTGTGTGACTTTTTCTGAGAGACCATTCTGTTTCAGTTGGAAAAATTCCAAAAACCAGCAATAATGGTCATCGTTGTGAAACAGCCATGAAGCTCCTATCCTGTTTTTTGAGTATCTGGAATTGTCATATCAGGGTCCCCTTTGTATATGGTCTCTCTCTCTCTTTTTCCCTCTCTATTAACTGAGCCTGAAGAGTATGAAGATGGAGATACTGTCATTTTCAAGTGACTGTCAATGGGGACCATACGGTGATGGCAACCCTTTGGCATGTTGGCTCTCCATTTCAAGAACCATCAATGACTTCTGCCTCTGGTATCTGTTTCTCTTTGCAGCTATTGCTGAAAAAAAATATATGATCAAGTAGAATCAAATCATTAAGAATTCAATGATGAACTTAAACATAAGAACACTAGATTAAGAACTATTAAGTTGTTTTAAGAACTCCATCGGTTTTAACTTCTTCCATGAGAGGGTTGAGAAAACTACAGATGTTTTTAAATTATCATTTCTTAAAAGAGGTAGGAATGACAAGAATAATCTTTGAACCTTTTGAGGGGTTAAAGAAATTGGGAAAGGTTTTGATCAGCTGTGTTTCAGATATCATAATTCTACCATACTAAAAGAGTTTTACGAAAGGACTGTTAACTTCTTGCTAGTTGTAAAGGGTAGCTACAAGGGCACAAAGAGGAATTTGGAGTCGTTTCATGATATGAGGATAAAACTTAAGACAGGATAAAGGCTTTCTTTGTCTAGACCAGGAAAAGGATGAAATTGAAGGTTCAGGAAGAATGCTCGGCTTAACGCCATACATACAATCAGTCTAGTAGAAAGTCTATCTGTGTAAGGTTAAGGAGGAAAGGTGACCTTTGAAGAGCATATACCGACGTCTATGGGATGATATTGTAGGTTTGAGGCAGAGCGATGATTTAAGTCAAAAGACATTATCAGAAGAAGTCATATGACACATAATGTAATTTAATAGCAAATATCAGAAAATTGCAAGTATTGAACAACACGTAAGGACAGAAATTAATGGGATGCACACATAACTAAATGAAAGTTTGTGTTCTCCTACTAATCCTACCGATCATGATTAGCTTGTTCTAATGCATTTTCAAACTCTCAAGTAACATGTCAAGTATCCTAAACTAAGTTGTAGGTTTGCTGCCGTATTTTCAAGAATCTATTAACTTGGATTTGCAACCGAGTTTCAAAGCAATGCTGGCATATGATAACTGATAGGTCAGTGTGATAACTGAATTCAACGGCCGAGTGTCTTGAGTTTCAAGTAGTTATGTGGTAACTGATGGGTATCTGATGATGTATTTCTTAAGGTGAAATCAGAATTAGATAGGATAGAAAACCTTATGTCGGGGAAATGATTATACACGTACAATTGTAAGACCAGAAAAAATTTTTTTCATTTCTGTGAAATTGTACTTACACGTTAAATCGTGAGTTGGAGCAAAGTCATAATCATATCTGCCTCTCCTAATGTAACAAATGTATGCTACTGCCAGAACCACGCATAGAATTACAAAGCATGAAAGACCGATGGCTGCTTTCCCGCCTTTGGATAAATGGCCACTTTCCCAGAACAGGGAGCATTGTGGCAAAGAAGGTACGCCACACAAACCTTTGTTTCCTGAAAGACTGTACAAGGAATACAAACTTGATTAGGTAATGGAACAAAAAGATTGATCTTTTCAAAAGAACGTAATTGTTGGAAGAGAAAATAAAACAGTTGAAAAGCATGTAAAAATAGACTGATTTGAAACATGAAAGAGAATAGCCAATCAAGGGCAAAGAGTTCTGATAGCTAGAACATGAGACATACTCAATAGCTCCACCATGCACACCAACTGAATAAAGCTCCTCAGGTACTTGCCCTTCTAGCAAGTTATCATTCAATAGCCTGAAATTAGTTAAAGGAAGTCAAGACAGTAATTTGGTAGTCCATATTCAACAATCATGTTCCAGTTTTAAGGTCCGACCAAGCTCAAAGCCCAATATTAAAAAAAAAGCCCAAACCAGGCATGAAGTCCGGTCAACTTGGGCAGATTTCAGGCTGGGCGTTTTTGCCATCCCTACTAAAACTTATGTTGGTGTTACTGATTAAATCAGTTCTAGTAGGTGGTCTGTCCATTGAATTACTGAGCCAATAAAAGACCGGTGGAAAAGGAATACCACAAAATTTCTAACAGAGTAAGTTATGAAGGCAAGTAAAGGATGGACAAAGGCCATATTAAGGTTAAAAATGCATCCAGCATACTATCTTGAGGCACAACAAGACCTGGGGTGGGTGATAATGATCTTTGTACTTTCTATTAAACAAAACAAAATTGCATGAAACTGAACAGGAACTTGACTAAAGGACTGAAGAATAACAAGTAGTAAAATACACAAATCACAGAAAGCTAATGTCTATTTCCCTGAAGTCAAACACCCAAGTACTCCAATGCTTCCACTTTATGTCAATAATAACAAGCCTCATTTGGTCAAGCACTATTGCATATTAAATCAAAGATTCAGCTATAAATATTTTCTTCTTAATATGTGATTCGATCAAAAACTTCTACAAAAAAGGTTAGAAACTTTGACAGTCTATTGTTCGAGTGCCGTGCAGCTAACCAAAGTTTTTTTCAGCTGGTATTTTGTAATTTAAGTCATTTCAATCAGCATCAGTTTGAAGATGAAGATTGAAAGAATATTGTTGACAAAGCAGCAATACGGTCAATTCAAATTCACTCAGGATTATCTATGTCATAATAAGGCTCTAATAATTTAAGAATTCTAGCTTTCCATGACTGCAGTTAGCACAAAAACATTGAATTTGAAACGTGACCTATGTTTATCAAAGAGTAAAATATGTTATTCACTGGATGATTAATCATAGATGCAAAATACTCACACAAGCTGCAGACTTGAAGAAGTTAAACTTTCTGGTATAGGGCCTGAAAACTGATTGCTTGACAAATCCCTACAAAATATGAATTAAAAGTAGTAAGACAAAAATTGAGACATGTCTGCATGTTTCGCTAATAGTTGTCAAATAGAATCTAGACAAGTGCAGTAATTCACATTTGAACTTTGAGAACAAAAAGATGACAACTTATACAAGTCAGACACAGATCCACAATGAGTTTCTTGATGATATTTCAAGATAAATGTCAAATCTAATGGAATGAATGAAGTTAACTATCTAAACTGATTAATCATATACTTTTTTGAGGAGAGGAATGAGGAATACAGGTCTAACTGATGAGAAAATCACTGGTTAACTTGCAACACAAATCAATTTGAGTTCTGAGGGTTTAATGACTGGAAATATCCAGCTCTTTGAAGTTAAAGTAGAAAAAGGTCATTAATCAAGACTTCAAATGAGTGCTACTCATGCACAGGTTCAGTATGCTAGAGTTTCACCTCAGACTGGTTTCTATTTTATACATGAAAATGATTGGTGAAGAAAAGTGTCTATCCAATCAAGCAGTGATCTATACGGGAAGCAAAATAAAAAGAATATTTTAAAATGATAACTTGCCATATAAAACAGAAACTAAAATCACAATAATAGGCGAACGGTAACAAATTATGTACTACTTACAGCCGTACAAGAGACTTCTGACCCAGACCCGAAGGTAGAGTTCCTTCCAAAAAATTAGAACTCAAATTCCTGCATGTTTGAACCCAACAAGGTGTTAATGGTTGAAGTCAGTAGGGGAAGGAAAGGAAGGAGTAGATTGTCCTAAAATCCAGAAGTAAAGATTCAAAAACCTAGCAAATGCGTTGAACTGGAGAAAGTACTAGTAGATTTGATTGATCTTAGGATAGATATTGAGATCATCTAAGTACTAAACACGTAGAATATATTCTACAAGGCCAGCAGAAAAATGGCAGATTTATCAAGAGACACTAATATACCATTTTGACTGATGTTACATATCAATGAACTGTAATCTCTTTAGGTATTAGCTATTCGACATTTATCAACATTCAATCGAGCCCGTAGAGGTATGTATGTATGTGTATGCCTATACATCTCTCTATCTATATATATTTATATATCTATATAAATATGTTACAAAACAGTGATAAACAGGCTTTTAAGATACTGGAATAACTTAAGCATTGTGGTTTTAGTTGGGAACAAAAATAATGCCTAAATCAATTAACTGGAGATTATATCAATCACCAGATATAGTAGGACAGTTTGAAAGGACTCATATCCAACAGCAACCAACCGAACTTTTATTATATTTTGAATGGTATTATCTTACAAAGTCCATAATGCATAAGACAGCGAATTAGTTGATACTTACAGGCGTACCAAGTCCGTCAGAAGACTAATCTGATCGCTTATAAATCCTTTTAATCCTTGGCTTCCAAGATCTCTGAACAACAGTAAATGAGTAAGTGACATTGCCTCAAATCTAGTGTGTGTGTGTGTGTCTGTGGGTGCGAGAGAGAAAGATATTAGGATTCCCAGCATAGAAGTAGGCCTTAAAAGAGGCTGCTGTAATAAAATGTTTTTGTAGTCAATAATTTTGGTGTACTGTTTTTCTGAAAGTAGTAAAGTGGTCTAATTCAACACAGAACATTCCTCATGCCTTGACCATATCTAAATGAGTATGAATATCATGTACTGAAATCATGTGTAGCAACACTTACATTTGAGAAATAACAAGGGCAGTCTCTTCTTTATTGGGATGGCATATAACTCCTTCCCAAGCATCCCAGTTAGTAGGTGCACAAGGATCACCATTCCATCCCATTCTACCAGGAATGTGAAGTGACTCTTTCAATGCTCTCATTGCAACAACTATAACAAAACCATACCCCAATTAGTACACATCAGATTGAAAACGAAAGAGCCTAATCAGCAAGATTTCAAAGTTATATTTCTTGGACATATGGCAAGACAAATAAGTAGCAGGTCTAAGTAAGGATTGAAACTGCCAGAAGAATATCGTCTAATATCACATCCTTATCGTCATGATAGCCAGATGATTCATCAGTTGATACACAAATATCAACTTTTAACTTTCAACATACCATTTATAAGCATTGCATTCAGATTTCCGTTTCCAGAATGAGTTATCCGAGAGAAAAACTCCCAAAACTTATCCTACCAACCAAGCCATTTAAAGTTTCTTGAAACATTTCAAAAAAAGACTCCACACCAACCAAAAAAGACACAAACTTCATGCACATATACACAAAATTCCATAATTCTCAATTACCTTGCTCAGGAGTAGTTGAGATGTCGTTCGGAACCAAAGCATAATTCTCAATTCCGCTAATCAGCGGAGCACCGACGACCGGCAAAAGCTTCACATTTAACACCGTATTGCTCAGATTATGAGCCGTGTAGTGGAAACTATAAGCCGCAAAGCTCCCGACTTGCGAGTATATATCAACTCTACTCACATTCTTCTCATTCACCCAAACGTCAAATACTCTCTGCCCTGTTTTGGTCACGCTCGTATCAATCTCAGCAAAATGAAACCACAACAAGTAATCCAATTTTGCGTCCACCGGTAATTCGAAACCCAACACTCCATTACCCGTCACCGCCGTCTGGTACAGCTTCATTGGGAAGTAATTAGGCGGCTGATTGGTGCCGGAGATTGTGTCTCGGGTTGAAACTGAATGGACTATCTTCGAGGTGTTCTCCGACCGGAGTTCCGCGTCGGACTGCCAAGAACGGCCAAAATCATCGGAGTCATTGCTAAACCCAGGGCCCCACTGAACGGAGCCGCACGATAATCTGCCGTAATTCACGAGAATGAAGCTGTCGCCAACGGTGGCGGAGTCATACGACTGCGGATCTATTTGGCGGATTTCCAGTGACCCGATCACTGGTGGATCAGTAGCAATGCTGTAAAAACAGACGTCAGCCTCGCCGTCTTTGACAAAAGCGAAGAGATCGGAGTACGCGCCGTCGCGCGCGAGGTTCTCTTGCCACGGGGACCGCCACGAGAAGACGACAGTTCCTTCGATGGAGGCGTCGAAGCTAGGAGAATGCGACTTGCCGTCGTAGTTGTCGTACACGGTGAACGTACGGACGTAGTAGCGGCCGTTAGGTAGAGGGACAGTGTAGCAGTTCTTTTTCCCGGAGGAGGCAGAGAAGTAGCGGAGTGTCTTCTCTTGGGGGTACCGGAAGTGGAGTGGCTCCGACACGACGGAGGTGGAACCACCGGAGAAGAACCGGTCGGCGAGCCACGTGGTGTTAAACGGGTCGGTTATGTTAGTTGACCCGCCCGAATCGATATAGTAAGAAATGTCTGTGAAAAAAAAAAGAAAAGAAAGCAACACCCGACACTGAGTTCACAGACAGTTAAAAAGTTCGTTAAGAACAATTAAAGAAAAACAGTACAATATAAGCTCACCGTAAGGGAAGGAGTGAACAGAGGAGAATAGGAGGAGAAGAAGTAACAGGGAGAAGACAACGTGGGACGACATGTTGGTCCTGACCCCTTAGCCAGAGCGGGAGAGAGAGAGAGTGTAGTTAGTAAGGTTGCGAGTGATCTTAAACTCTTTTATGTTTGGTCGACATTTGTTTGACTAGTGAAAAGAGAGGGAGTTGCTGCGCAGAGTAGGCGAGATTAACGGTGTGATGTTCACGTTTTGACTAAGATACTCTAAGCTATGAACATGGCAACTCCAAACTAGGAAGTTGGTCAACTGAGTTAGTGAAATTTTAAGATTATAAATTCAATTAAAGGAAATAATAAATTTGATTAAAATGAAAAAATATATAAATTTTTATAATTAAAGAAATTTTCATTTTTTGATCTTTTTAATATTTTTATTTTATAGAAAAGCTTTTTTAAATTTTTATTAAAAAATAACAAAAAAGCGATTTAAGTGTTAAAATATCACTAAAACGATAATTTGATTTAGTTTTTAAATCTAACTCAAACTATAATTAATTAAAATTGATTTAAATTAATAATTTAAGATAATTATAATAAATTATTAAATTTTTATGAATTTAATTAGATCGATTCAGATTCAAGAATTAAGTTAAATCGTTATGTATATAATAGTTGATTGGTACAAATGTGATATTCATGTAAGGTGAATTTTGCTTTTTTTTTGTTAACGTTTAAGAAAAGGTGATTTTTAAAAAAATTAAAAATTATAAAGAATTTAAGAATTTTAAAAATTATTCATTTTTTCTAAGGTTTCTTGAACTCGTAAAGATGATCTTCATCATTAATATCTAATTGAAATTTTGTAGAAACGCAAAGTTTAATGCAAAGTAGATATATGTGTAAATTATAAATGGAACTTATAAAATTTAATTTAGTTCATTATTTGAGACTGATGCGAGTTATTGTTTTTCTTATTGTGAGTTTTTTTAAATTTTAAAAATTATAAAAATTAGTTCATTGTAATTTATTTTATTTAATTTGATATAATTTAAAGTTTACATTT
>JAOQMR010000001.1:517303-527908 GCA_027563865.1 Erythroxylum pelleterianum
GCCTACATATAGCATCTAAAATATCTTGTCCTTGCCTTAGAAAAAGGAAAAATAAAGTCCAGTGGTAAAGGGACTCCGGTAAATGCAACAGTATTAAATATTTGGTGATCGTGATGAGCGGGGATTAATTTGGGCGTAATAATAACTTAAAGGTGTTATCGAAAATTATCAATATTAATTAACTTATGGGTAAGACCAAATTACATAGCTAATTTTTAATGTTCATTAGTGGTTATTATTATTAATTAAAAATTTTATTTTATCAAAATAATAATTTTATTATTTATAATAATAATAACAATTAACAATAATCAAAAGTTGGTTAAAAACATTTTCATTAATGGGTATTTTTGAGCCAGAATTCTCTGTCTATTTTATCATGTCCTTACCTTGTCTCATGAATCTCAACCATTTATTTATATGAGTCTCAGGATAGGGACAAAATAAAATGAACCGAAAATTCCGTACGGGTATTTTTCGCTAATAATCACATCATCGTCATCTTGTCGAAAGCATCGAATAAAGTATAGTAACTTGTTACTCTTATTGAAGTAATGGCCGACCCATCTTGCGGGTGGTTGATGCCTACACGAGTTAGGATACAGATTGTGACAAAGAAAGAGAAATGATACATATGCATTCTTCTTCTTCTTATCATCACTTTATATAAATAAACATATATATATATATAGATTCCTTAAGATTAGGCTTATGGAAGCCAAGTGGGGTTGTGTGGTCAAGGTGACATTGTCCGGTGGTTTAAGAGACACTTCACGCTCCTTCATGCTCGATCGTTGGCTGTTTCCAAGACCACTGTGAGAAGAGGACCACACTTTTCTTACTATATAAACACACTCTCTTCTCTACTCACTTCATCATCATCAACCTCAAGTTTATAATAACTCAAAAGCAAAACCTAAGAAGCCTCTGTTCTTCTTCTTCTTCTTTTTGTTTTCCATTCAACCAGTAAATATGAAGATGAGCAATGGAAGCTCAAAGAGAAGGCTATCAAGTAGAGGACTAGGAGCTGTTCTCAGAGAGCAAAGAGCTAGGCTCTATATAATAAGAAGATGTGTGGTCATGCTTCTTTGTTGGCACGAGTAAAAACCATTTTTGTTTCAGTCGTTCTTGGTGGAGTGTACATAGCTTCTTCGAGATATGGTTGTTGGAGAGATTTTACAATTTTTTTTTCTAAATTTCCCTTATGGGGTTTAGATGTAAACATTGATCGGATTAGTGATGAATCGAAATTTCCAATCATGGTTCTTTTCATTCTTTCTATTTTATTCTTCTGAGATGTGTTATAAGCTTGAGTGTTTAGCATCTTATTTCACTGGATTTATGTACTTCTTCAGGAGCTTGAAAATGGATATGAACAAGACCAAACTTATCATATGATGATCCCAAGTTTAGTTTAGCAATCAAGCACTAAGATTTTTCCTTTGCCTGTGAAGAGATGGAACAAGACAGCCAATGCCAGATATTGGCTATTGAATCTTGTGCCCAAAGGAAAAACCTTTCTTTTTTTAATTTGAGTCAGTTTTTAATTTGAGTCAGATTTAAGTCTCGTAAGACTCGAATTTATAAGACTTATAAGACTTAAATCCGAGTTTTTACTAAGTTTTAATAACTTGTTTGGAATGGGCTTAATTGAATTCAAGTATGTGATTGAATTCAAGTATGTGATTGAATTCAATTCATACATGTAATTGAAACCTATCTTCTCTGTAAATTGAATTCACTCCTCCAAGTATAGGAATTCAATTACATTGAAGCTTGAGATAGTGTCTTGCTCTTTTGCTCTTTCATTCTTTGGACCACTTCACTTTTTACTCTCTTGTGCTTCACTTTATTAAATTCTAAAGACTATTAATTAAAATATTATCAATAATTAATTAACAACAATATAATTAATTAAAATATAATTAATTAATTAAAATATTGTAATTAATTAATTAAAATACAATATTTAATTGATTAATATATTGTAATTGATTAATTACAATATAAGTAATTAAAATATGATTAATTAATTAATTAAAATATATTAAATTTTTATTTCTAAATATTTTTTACAAATCTACTACTGTTAATGGTAATAGTAATCATTCCTTCCTCTTAACCAATAATAATAATAATAATAATGTCCATTCTCGTTTCTCACTATATTCATTCTCATTCCAAACAGTGTAATTGAATTTATTTCTATTATTACTGAGTTTGTTTCAAACGGTGTAAATTGAATTCAATTTAATCTCATTAATGTAATTGAATCCAATTCGTTAATGAATTCAATTCAAAGGTTTCCAAACAGCCTGTAAGTTTTTCTGCTTTTAAGTTTCGAGCTTTAAATTTTACGTTGGATATGCTAAATTTAAAATCTATAAAATTTTTAATTATATATTTAAATTTAATCTAAATTTCAATTTATCAAAAAGGCATGCATTACCTATGTATGCAATCATCAGTAAGAAGCACCACTTATGGGTTGTAATAGGATTTTGTAATTTTAGGTATATATATATATATATATATATTATTGATAACTTGAGTTGAATTAAACTAACATATATGGGTTTTTATTATAAATTTTACTAAATAGATATGTTAAAGCTCAAAATTGAAAATCCAAATTATGAATTATGAATTATGAATTAAATTTATTAAGGTGAATTATTTGGAAACAGTCTCTCTATTAATTAGAAGTAAAGCTTCGTACTATTAGACCACTATAGAACTCCCGTGTTAATGGAATTGTTATGGGAGTTGTTGTTGTTACGAATTAAACTAAATTATATTAATTATTTATATTTTTGTTGATTATTATTTGTTGACACAGGTAATTTTAGGATTTCTAATTAAATTATTATGTTAAAACTAAATTTTAGGATTTATACTTAATAAATCTGTTAAAACTAAAATTTAAAATTTAAAATTGTGGATTAGCCTTCATTATATATGTGAGGATATTTTAAAATATTTAGGAGTAAAATAGAAATTTCTATTCCAATTTCACATTAAAAGTGGAGAAAATTTCTGAATTATATATTGAATATTTATTACAATTTTAAAGAAAAAATATATAATCAGATATAAAAGATTTGTATCATAAATCTCATATGAAAAAAAGTTATTGATGAAATATTAATAACTTATTAACTAATTATTTTGAAGGCATTTTACGAATCTTGACTTATAAGGATGACAATAGGTCAGTTTAGCCTCTAATTCAAAATTTGTTTGTGGTCTGCAGTAAATTAAATTAAAACTTCCTAAATTTACTTATTAAAATAATATCACTTTGAAAAGGAATTTGAATAATTCTTAAATCACAATTATCGAAATTGTTCTGCAATCATATCATTAATTATTAAAATTGGCATTAGTTCCAAAAATGATGTTCGTTAGTTAAAAAAATTATCAATACAAACACAACTATTCAAATTGTCACATTCAGAAGTATATATAATAAAAAACAATTTTATTCAATTTAATTTTAATTATACTCATGCACAATTGAAAATTTTAGTTATCAAAATTTTCACCAAGTTATCAAGCGATATACCTCATATTCGATCAACTCAAACCTAACACATTAGTTTCGGATCTGACTGAGAAAAAACTGCTAAACTGAGAGTTATTTCTTATCAATAATTGAAAAACTCAACCAATTCGACGAATTTAATCTTAAAAACTTTGAATCTTCCAACTTTTCAGTCGAATTTTTAACTTTTTGATTCAATTTATTTTAATAGCTTTTATTGTTAAAAATTGATTAATTTATTAATTAATCGGTTAATTTTTATAAATTAATAAGTTCATATAAACTAAAATAAATAATTTATTTTATTTTTTAATTTATTTTTTAATTAAACTTAAAATTTTTCGAATAATAAGAACAATATCTTTTAATCATGTTTTAAATTCTTTAATTTTATTTAAGTTTTAATTAATTTTATAACGATTTAATTTTAATTGAATCTTTTAAACGTATTACTTAGACAGACGTAAGGACACAATGCCTGTAATTTCCAACATAATGCATGCTCTGTTGTTGTCGTAGGTGCCACCTCTCACCACTCACAATGTCTGGTCTGAACCAGAGAGATAAAAGAGTGAAAGAAACTGGTCAAGACAGCAGCTTTAACGAAGCCCACGTGCAACTCCTAATCGAAAACCCCACCACCACCGTACATGGCCGATGAGAATACCCTTTTTCTGTTCCTCAATCATCTATACAGTGTCTAGACCACCTTCTTGATGGGCGTGTTTTTCATTAATCTTACCAAGCAATTAATTATTGATTTTGTAATATTCCTAAAAGATGAGATCTTTTTTAAAAAATAATACTTATAAAAATTTGAACATTGAAGATCTTTAAGCTGAATCTCAGTTGAAATTTTCACTCTCTTGTTAGGATAGAATGGGAAGTCCCAAAACTGAGCCAGGTTGTTTATTCAGGAAGTGCCTTTCTGCTCAACAGAACTCCAACCTTAAGTGTAATAACTCTTTTACCAATAGTTGCTGTCCTGTTTCACCAACCTTTTCAGGCAGGAAGGTCTCTTGGTTTCAATCTGCCATCCAATGAGTTTCTAGGATCATTACACGCAGTTATGCTTGCCAGCAACAAGACAACTATAGCCTGGAACCTACTAAAACATCGCAGGTTGTGGTCCATATGTTTGTCTCAATCCACTTTGAACAATCTGTAATGTTTCCACTAGCTCATGAAACGTTTCGATTTCAAGTTCCAACATTGGGGACTCTCGATTTGGTGTTGATCTGAAGACATGACACGAGTTCTGCTAATAATGAGATGGTCCATACTGAGTATGAACTCAAAACAAAAGAAACTTGCCGGGCTAGCTTGCCAGATAATTGCCTGATCCATTCCTGTCACCTGTTCTTGATTGTACACGATAATCTACATCTTAGGATAATGTATCTCTCTTTTTCTTCTTTTTGACAGGTTCAACTGTTCAAGGAATCAGGAATATCTGAACAGATACGAGCTTGAATCCTGTGTTAATCTTATGTTGTCTAAGTACTGCCTGAATATCTAAACAGATACGAGTTTGAATCCTGTGTTAATCTTATGTTGTCCAAGTACTGCCTGATCAACCTGCTCCTCGTGAACGTTAATAATGCCGAAATTGGATCATTAATCACAATCTAAGTAACATTTTCTGAAAATGAAAAAAGAAACCAAATTTGCAATTCATGTCGATTGATCTTGGATGCGAGTTGCTAGTTACAAAGGGAACACAATACTTTCCTGAAACCAAAGAGGCACATTGGACCATAAAGTTGGATCCTTTCCACACAAGCGTGGTTACAAAACATAAAAGAGTATCGACATTGGAACTTTGCCATCAGGAATTACAGATCAAGGCATTCAGTACAAAATCATGATCCAGAACCATCACCACTGGGCATACTTTTCGCAGCGATGAGTGCAAAAGTACAAAACTGTTAACACTGTACTGTAATAAACATCAGTCAGGCATCTTTACACCCCATGAAATGTAGCTATCCTGCGATCCAAAGTCCTGTAAGTAGATAAGGTATATTGCAGTTAGTAAACCGTGAAATTATCAGAATGAAGAATTATTTCATATGCGAACGTAAAACAAAATGAAGAAAAACATACTAGCTGGCTTAGTCTAAACTCTGGAGGCGTATCAAGATCTATGTTTGCCGGATCAAGGACTAGGTTTTGGCATTCCTCGAGATCTTTCTTCAGGTTCTCTGGTCCTAACTTGGCATAATCGGAAAGACGGGGTTTACCATCAGTTCTTTCGTTGTCATTTCCATCCCGGTTTGGAGATTGACTCTGAAGGAGATCATCACATAAAGACAGCCCTTCCACTAGTTGCTGTGAATCCATCAAGTTTTGACTGTCCCACCACTTTGGAAATTCCTGAGAATTTTCATTAGTTTCAGCCACTTGATTGCAATGAGTATCTGTCTTGGGCGGGTCACTGTTGTCCGGAATCTCACATTCAGGTAGATCACAACGATTTTCTGTCTTGGGTTGGTCATTGTTGTTCGGAATCTCAACCTCAGGTAGAAACTCATCTTCTATATCAACAATCTGAAGAAGCATCAACCTTAGACGTGAGTATCTTTTTCTGCAAACAATCTTTTAAAACGGAAAGGGAACTTGTTGCAACAACTAGCATAATATAGATTCCACTTAGTAATATATCAAAAAAATATTCCACATATAACAAACGATCTTGTAGTTAATATTAGCTTCACAAAACCAAAACATGATCAACTTGCAGTTAAACACTACTGGACAGGTGACAGAAAATGTATCCACATAATTCTTAGCTATGGAAATCTGCATTTGCTTGTCATAATCTAAATGAAAATTAAAGCATAGAAACACCTTTAGTTCTGCAGGCAGCAACGAATTGAAGAGGCAAAAAATGTTTACCTGAAGGAAAGGATCTTTGCAGATATTGGTAGTTGTCGGCTCTTTAACCAGGTTAGAATCTGGGCATCGTCTATCACTTCGAGGAGGATCAGGAGTCACTGAATTGGGAGTGACAGGGTCCACTTTTGAAATCATAGCATCACTGTTTTCAGATATTTCATCTTCATTTTTGTCACCCTTGTTGACCTGTTGCTGCTGATAAAATATCTTAGATATCACATATTCTCCGTCCCTCTCATCCTCTTCCGTACCAAGGTGATACTGATGCATCACCCAATTCGTTTTCTCAGCTTTACCTCCTCTGGCTGGGCTCATATACAGAACCATAATCTTCTTGCATCCTTTCTGGACTCCGTCCAAGATCACCGGCTTTGTTCTTCCAGTCTTGTGCCAGCGGACATCACCAAAATCATCACCTTGAATCTTTCTACGCTTTCGAGTACCGGTGTTGTAAGCCTTGATTGCCCTATGAAAGAAGTGAGACATGCTTCCATCTTGCTTAACGCCTACAAAATGCAAGTGTTAGAACTATAACAAACTAAAGATATGACCAAAGAACCATACTAACTTGACCTCTCGATAGCCAACCTGGTAAATTCCTAGGATGGGTGTAACAGATCCCGTCATCCTTTTCGACAGTAGGGATGAACTCAGTGATGAAAGGATGGGAGTTTTGACCCCCTTCAACAACTTTTGCTAGTAAATGCCAAATAATTTCTTGATCAGTTGGATCGAATTTCACACCTTTTGGTAATCCAGGCCAATCTTGAGTAACCTGGAACAGGTAGAGTTCAAGACTCCAACTCTATATCACTCTTGCTATTCCAAACTTCATTCAGGTAAAAGATGAAAAGAAAAGTTCATTGAGAAGAAGAGTAAGTACAATCTCCATATTTGACATGTGAGAGATGCTAATATATGATCTATGAGCATAACAGTATCCATTACTCAAATTCCAGAAGTGAAAATATTAATATCAACTCATGATAGACATGCCTCCATATACATTACACGTCTAGAAATTCCAAAAATAAAGTCATTATTCCTCAACTAAATCGAAAAAGTAACTATGGTCAAAGCAACCACGCACTACAACAAAGTGCAAAGCAGAACCCACACTAATCTGATGCAAATCACACAGAAAACTGATTATCTAATCATTTTATTTTTTAAGTGATTGTCAAAGCTAGAGTGTGAATCAAGTCAAAAGAATGAAGAAAATGTGTTGGAAAATCATATTAACAAGGTTCACATTTGTGTAAAACTGTAAATATACTTTTTATCAAGTTCAACTTTCAACTCTACACAACGAACAAGATTCTACTTATGCGTCCAATTCTAATGCTCAATCGTAAAAGCCCTGGTCTACAAGCACAATGATCATGATAAACTAGTTGAAAACAGCTATAATGTGAAAAACACTTTAGATCCAACATATCATCAAATAATAGTCCATACACCAAACCCATTTTCTTCAAGTGACTGTGCCAGCTACGGTGTGAAACAATTCAAAGGATGAAGAAATGGGATGGAAAGCCCTATTAACAAGGTTCACATTTATGTATATACATTTTGTACCAAGTTCAACTTTACCTCTACACAACTAACAAGATTTTACTTATGCTTCCAATTCTAATGCTCACTAGTAAAAACCCTGGTCCAACTTCACCTTTACACAAGGATGCTGATTCAGTACTTGAAAAGAGCTACAATGTGAAAAACAATGAAGTTCCAGCCTATTATCAAATAATAGTCCATCTATCAAACTCATTTGGGACCACACGCATAACAAATGGCCTCTATAACCCAAAAAGCCCCAACTTAGGTCTATGTCCCATGTGTACATGAATGCAGAAGTGCACATCAAACAAATGAATGGAACATATTTGAGCATACATCACTATTGTCAATAACATGCTGGCAATTTGGACAAGCCTTTGTAGGATTGCTCCTCCATGTAACTTTTCCAGGATCACACGCACTCTTGATTTTGGTTGCAATCCTGTTGCCATCCACCAGCCATGATGGACTGCATCAATTGCAAAACATGATAGTAGTCAAGACAAAGTTACTGTGATGGAGAAATGTAATCGTACATAGGGAGAAATGTAATCGAAATTACATCTCGTACTTGAATTATCTATTTCATCTCAACAACCCATACGCTGACATGATTTCTCAACTTTTAATAAACTTTAGTTTCAGTATCTATTTGGTAGTTCTTACTTCCCACACTATGGATCAAAACAAAGCTGCATAATTCAGAGCGACCAAATTGATTTTCCCTTTCAAGCATTCATAGAAAATCAGATTTTGTAGAAATATATTACTTGAGCAGTCAGCATCTAAAACTTAGCAGCTGGTTATCCCCGATAAAGACAAGGGAAAAACAGCAAAAGATGAAAGGATCTACAGCCAATCAACCATAAATTCCTAACAAATTTTCTACAAAGCTTTACAATTAGGGTTTTAAGTGAAGTCAAACATATCTACTATTACTTCCAGTCTTCCCCATGTCATTTTTCAAATAAACATCACAACATAGTGCCTTAGATGGCACTAAATTAACTAAAGAAACAACTTTTATCTGCCATTTGTTAAAGAATTGCATCTCTTTTCCAAATACAAGTTCTCATACGAAAATCAATACCTCAAGCCAGTTCCCTTTCTTAGCCTAGTTAATACTGATCGGATTCCTTCACCATCTCCAGTACCCAACCCAACCCAGAAAAGAAACCACAACGTTATTACCAAGATACACTCAATACACTAACAAACCAAGGTACATACTTCACAAAACGTGTATATTATCATATTCACAACTACCCAGATGATGAAATCGATGGAACTACTTAGAAATATAATGAAAATAGCCGAAGATCAGATGGGTAAGTAACAAGGATCAATCTTTACCGCAATCGGAACAAATCCAAGTAAACCCCTACAAAACAAAGTCAATGCAATCTCCATGATGATCCAAGAAAGCTGGAAAACGAAGAATAGTGTTACTTACCCAGCCATGAGAGAGCTGTGAGGGCAGTCAACAAATATGACTCAAAATCACTCCCCAAGAAGTGAACTTTAATTGCAGACAAAAAAAAAAAGGTGTCTTTTTTCTCCAAGCCTTTTCAAAATTCAAACCTTAATGAATTTGTTCACCTCGAGATTTAAAAAAAGAACAACCGTGTTTACCCTTCACTGTTCTTCCTGTACGGTCTACTAATGGAAAGGCAGACAAAAAGAAATGCAAATACAAAATCAAATATTTGGAATGTGGAACGGAAGCGCCAGGCTGACTATGGTGGTGACTGGGGAGGTGGGATCGGGTACGCGACCGTTTTCGTCTTGGTCCCATGCTCCCACTTGTCAAGGGCCACGAATTGTCCTGATTCTAATCCGCGCATCAAATGTTCAATCCACGGTAGGCTGATTGTAAGAGAGGAAGACAAACGATCAACTGAGGATAGACATGGGCCTAAGCTATGATTAAACTGGACTTGTCCTGTCATCAACATGAATGCATACTCTCCAGTCTGACTCTCGAGCCGTTTCAGTTGTCGTTTTTAAATCAATTGCTTTAGAATTAAATGCTAGAACACCTTTTAAAAAATATTTTATAAAAAATGAAATACTAAATATAATTATTTAAATAATTTATTTTAGTTAGTATAAAAATTATGATTAATTTTTTAATAAAATACTTATATATATATACACACGTAGATTTGTATTTATATTTAAAATAAAGCTAAATGTGTAATACGGGGCGATTAAGATGAGATCTAATATAGATCCAATTTTTTATTCACTCGTGAGATCTGGGAGGGCCACCACGGCTTCTCTCTTCTCGAGAATCCATACATCCCTTATCAACGTATGGACATTTATCTCTCGAGCACATGTTTAGGTTCGACCTCAATGGAAAAATAAAATGGAGCACCTAACAGCGTATCTTCACAGACCAATAACTACGAGATCGCCACTTTTATTATGGGGCGATAGAAGAATCATACCATTTGAGCCTTTTTTTCATGCTTTTTTCATAGGTCCTAAAAAAGCTACAATCAATAGGATTTTCTTAATCCTCCATTCCTGAAAGTAAAAACGTGAAATTCTTTTTCCTTTTCTCTCCTGGTCGATATATTATTAAATGTGTAATTTTA
>JAOQMR010000001.1:551725-563263 GCA_027563865.1 Erythroxylum pelleterianum
GGAAAGCGACGGAGAGATTAGATATTCTTGTTTGTGTTTGTTCGATGAGGTTTTGATTGACGAAAATGGACATTAAGACTGGTTAAATAACCAAAGAGGCAAAGACTATTCGCGTTTATTCGTCAATAAATTTAAATTTTAATTAAAAATTATTAATTTATTTTAGTTTATAAGAAATTACTAATTTAGAAAATTAAACCATCAATTAATAAACTAATGTTTTAAAAACTGAATCAAAAGTTAATGGCTGAGCTAAAAATTAAAGAAACTGTTCCTAAAATAAAACTTAACTGGAAAATAAATTATTAAATAAAAATTAAATATTAATTTTAAGTTATAAGAATTTATTAATTTACAAAAATTGATAGATTAATCAATTAACTGATTATTTTTTAACAACAAGAATTAGTAAAATAAATCGAATCGAAAAGTTAAAAATTGAACTGAAAAGTTAAATAATTCAAAATTTTTATCGATTGAACAGGTCGAACTGATTGAGTTTTTTAATCAATGTAATAAATTGGTCAGTTTTTAACAATAAAAGTTATTAAAATAAATTGAACCAAAAAATTAAACTATTTAAAATTTTTACGATTAAATTAATCAAACTAATTAATTTTTTTAACCAGTTAGCTTATAAAAGAACCGGAGGGGGTTAATTTGGTAACGTGGTCAAAATAGAAAATATCCCATTATCCTCTAGTTGCAAGTTAATTTTTTTAACCAGTTAGCTTATAAAAGAACCGGAGGGGGTTAATTTAGTAACGTGGTCAAAATAGAAAATATCCCATTATCCTCTAGTTGCAAGTTAAGGATTGTGTCTGTAGGAATAATATCTAAAGCTAAATTGTGATTAATATGTGAATGTGTCGGCTAAAATCGAATATAATTTAGTTAGTTGGTCGGCGAAGCCAGGAAGTTTTGCCAGTGGGGGCAAATTGGCAAACAAAAATTTCAGTGAGGGCAAAACTTAAAAAAAAAAAATTTGAGGGCAAAAAAAATAAATTACATCAAATTTTATTTTTTAAAAAAAATTTACATTAAATTTTTTAAAAAAATTTTTGGGGCAGTGTGGGCAGCTGCCCACAGTGCCCACACTGTCCCTTCGCCCACTTGGTGCTTTCTTAACAACCTTTTCCTTGTTGGACATTAGGTATTAAGCGGAGTGTAATTATCTTCTCCGCATGTTCATTAGGTAAGTTTAGGTAGGCATTATAATGAAGTCGGATTTGTTTTTACTTTAATTAATTTTTAAATTTATAAATCAAAATAATATTATTTAAATTTTAATGAGTTCAAATCATTAAGTCTGTGTTTCAAGTCGAATATGCTATCAAAACTTAACTAATTCGACTGATTTAACCGTAAAAATTTTTAACAGTTCAATTTTTTAATTCGGTTTATAACTTTTCAATTCGATTTACTTTAATAACTTTCATTGTTAAAAAATAAAAACTGGTCAGTTTTTAAATAACTGATCAATTTGTGTAAATTAATAAGTCATCATAAACCAAAACAAATCAATTAATTTTTATTTAACAATCTCTTATTTCAATTAAACTTCAAATTCTTTGATAGACAAAGACAATCTCTTTTAATTATATTTCAAATTCTTTCATTTATTCAATTTTATGATGGTTTAGTCCCGATTGAACCTTTTAAACTTTAAACATCTTATCTTACAAGTTTAAAGTTCAGTTCAAAATTTAAAATAGTAGTTAAAAGTCTAATTAAATCAAACAAACCTTGTCGTTCCTTAGTTTAGGAAATAAGAGGGGCTCAATTCAAATTTAACTATAGAAAATTTTGTTACGTCAAAATATATAATGAATTGTAACTAAGTAATTACGTTTTAACTTGAGTAATTTATAATCAATCTAAAGTACAAAATTAAACTCAAATCATAATATTAAGGTTGATAAAATGTCTTGCATCCAATCTTATTCAACCAACGAAAATTTAAGGTGATTAGATTCTGGTCCAATTTAGCTCATATCCCTTACTTCTTGCAATTAATAAGTAGATGCCTATTCATATCCTTTACTTCTTGCAAATATCATTAATGATTTAGTGGTACAACTACGACTATATCCATTAATATTTAATTGATTATCTTTGAGATATAACCATTGTAATGATTTTCGTACCGTACAAGTCATATAGGGTGGTACGTACCATACTGGTTAGAAAATAGTATAAAATATAATGTTTCAATATCTGGTTTAAATACAGGCCAATTTTAAATATTTAAAATATTGTTTATATATCAATCGGTACTGAAAATAAAAAAAATGAGGGACATTTTTACCCAAAATGAAAAATTTTAAAAACTCAACCCCCCAAAAGCACCTGACTCGGCTACCTTCTTCTCTTTATTTTTTCCCTCACAGTCTCACTCTCTCTCTTTTTAACCATCATCTATTTTTATTATTAATAATATAGTATTTAAATTCATATATTAAATAATAGTTATATTTTTCTACAAAGAATAATTAAAAAATGTTAAAATAAAAATTAAGTGGACTCAAATTTTTGTATTTCTTTTTAAAATTGTTAATATAAATATAACAATATTTTATTATTATTATTAATTACATATTAAGATAAAAGTATATTTTTATTATTGAAAATTAAATATTAAGATAGAAATTATATTTTATTATTGATAATAAGTATTTATATTTTATTATTGATAATAAGTATTCTTTTTATGTGATATTTTGATGTAATTATTATCTATTATATGATAAAATTATAATATTTTAAATACGTTGTATTGTTCTTAATTTTATATTTTTATGATGATAAAATAATATTTTACATATTAATTATGATTATTATTTATATGTGGCATACGTGAAAATAATATTAAGAAAAATAAATAAATTGTTGTTATTTTAAATTTCTATTATTATGATTTTTTGAGACAGGTTGGTTTAAATTATATAGTATAATATTGAAGGATTATTTTGCAATTTTTTAAAAAATTATGGACTATTTTATAAAATTAAAATTTTGCACGAAACGATACTCGGTATTGACCGATACTGATACATTATCGCACCATAATTTAATCTAGTTCCAGCAACTTAGGATCATATTGTGGGGTATAGTTGTGTCTGCTCAAGTATATTACAACTTTAATTGTACAACATATTATAATATTTACCATTTATTTATATTTGGATAATTTACTATATCCATATATAAATCTCTTTACTAATTTTCTATTTAAGATGAAAAAGACATTTAAGTTATTGAAAAAAGACACATTAACCATCCAATTTCGAGCCCCCACCCATCAGAAACATCGGACCAATGTAACATGAAAAGAAGAAATATGTGATTACGAGATATCTTTATTGTTCCTTATTGTTTCAAATGCTGGAGTCATGTAATTATATTCTCATCAGGATCGTTGGGTAAGTTTAGGTAGGCATCGCAAAAGGACAAGTCAACCCAATTAAATTTGTAAAATAATATTATTTTAATCTTAAATTCCTTTATCCCAAATATTAAAATGACGTAATTTTAATTGGAAAGAGTTTAAGTCGTTCAAAATATACTTTACACTAAACCTTAGATCTGAACATAATTTTAAATTAAATCAAATCAAATTTATCTTGTTAATTTTGATCAAGATGATATCAATTTTATCGTTCCTAACTTTAAAAAATAAAAGATTAATTCAAATTTAGCTATAGACAAATTTGTCATTTCAAAATGTGTTTACAAATAATTAATTTTAACTCGAGTAATTTATAACTAATCTAAACTTATAAAATTAAACTTAAATCATACTATTAGGAATGACACGTTAACAAATTGTTCTACAATTGATTTGAATTAACAAGAAAAAGTTTAAGTTGAATAGATTTCGATTTAAACTCAAATTTAAGAAGATTAATTTATCTCAACTCGAATTTAGTTTATTCAATCCTTTATATGTCATTTTAGTTCAACTTAGCTCAAATCTAGATCGTAGGTAACTCGAATTTATCAATGACTGTTAAAAAGGTCTAACTCATCCCAAAAGTTAGCTCAAGAGAGGGAGATTTATACACTATTATAAATTGTTGAATGCTCTCATAGTTGTCCGATGTGAGATTCCTGACACACCCCCTCAGTCCAAAGCAGGACTGGATATCTGATGGACATATTGGGCAAAGGGACATAACCGGGCACTGCTCCAAATCATCGAGGCAAACTGACTTTGATACTATGTTAGAAAGACCTAACTCACCCCCAAAAGCTAGTTCAAGAGAGGAGGTTTGCACACTATTATAAATTATTGAATGCTCTCATAGTTGTCCAATGTGGGATTCTTGACACTATTAGAAGTGCCTAACTCACCCTCAAAAGCTAGCTCAAAAGGAGGAGGTTTGCACACTATTATAAATTCTTGAATGCCCTCACAGTTGTCCGATATGGGATTCCTGACACCCCCCAGTCCAGAGCAGAACTGGACATCTAATGGATATATTGGGCAAAGGGACATAACCGGGTACCGCCCAAAATCATCGAGACAAACTGACTTTAATATCATGTTAGAAAGGCCTAACTCACCCTTAAAAACTAGCTCAAGAGGGGGAGGTTTGTACACTATTATAAATTGTTGAATGCCCTCATAATTGTTCGATGGAGGATAAGTGTCTAACTCACTTCCAAAAGCTAGGTCAAGAAGGAGAGGTTTGCACACTATTATAAATTATTAAATGCTCTTATACTTATCCGATGTAAGATTCCTGACAATGACTCCTTACCATATCTAATAAGAATCAGTACCATATACCTAAATATTAATTTATCATACTTAATAAGTAGAGGGCTCTTTTCTCGCAAATAATTAGTAATGTTTTATTGGTTTGACAATATTCATAAATATATAAATGATCATCGTAAAATTTAGGTTAAAACTTTGTTTTTATTAATGTGGATAATATATGAGCGTCACGGGTGACGGGATATTTAATAGACATATCAAAAATAATATTTTAATCTGAGTTATATAAATTTTAAAAAGTTAATCACTAAATTGAAATCTTTTTTAAAAATTGATATTAAATTAAAAAAACTCTAAAAAATTAGTAAATTTAATTTATTACTCCTAAAATGAAAGATATGAAACATGTTGGAAAAATAATTTACTCTCGATGCCATATTTCTAAAATAAAAAAATTTCCTACAAGTTTCATCTTACCTTTCAAAATAAGTAAGGTCCAAAAGACAAATCAATAATCTAATATCCAATATCCAATATCCAATATCAAACAAGTTGAATCATCTTGTGGGGATCAGTGTGTCAGCTCAATTATATTACAACTTTGATTGTACTATATATATATGTCTCTATCCATATATAAACCTCTTTCCTATTTTTCTATTTAAGATGAAAAAGACATTTAAGTTACTAAAAAGGACGAATAAACCCATGAATCTAACATGAAAAGAAGAAATATACGATTATGAGATATCTTTCTTTTGTTTGGTTGGATTTATACCAGTAGAATTTTTGTCAGTAGGATTTTTTCCATAGATATTTTATAAGAACTTTTCTAAGAAACCAGTTAACTGTTATTTAAAAAAGAATTTCATACAGTAGACTGTTTGGCAACATAAAAATAAAAAAGTATTTTTAATTTTAACTATATTTTATTCTGTAATAAAATTATCTATGCATATAAATATTATTTAAAGTATATTAAATAATATGCAAAACAAAATATATTAATTATTATATAAGTTTAAACCATACGAAATATAAATTAAAATATATATAACCAAATCTTGTATATAAATTATAACACAAGTAAACTAATGTAAATAATAAATAATAAAACATATAAAAAGTCAAATAATATTATATAAATCCCAAAATAAATATCCAAGTTGAATAGATAGTTAAATATATAATGAACGAGAAGATGAGTTTGTGGATATTGTGGGAATTATGTATAAAACATAAGGAAAAAAGAGACTACAAATAGACTCATTAATTAATTTGAAAATTTTACCTAAAAAAACGTTTTTTTGAGAGACTACAAATTTGAACTTCTTAAAAAGCTATATTTTGGCTGCCAAAAAAACCATATCTATTAAAGAAGTATCTTTTGTTTTATAATTAAATACCTATTTCAAAAAAACTTTTATGACGAATAAAAATACTTATTGGTCTTCTAAAAGTCTATCTAAACAAGCACTTTATAGGACGAGATCCGCTGTTCTATTCCCTCTGTTCAAAATTTGTAGCTAAAAGAAGATGACACGGAGTAAAAAGTAAAAACAGAGGGGATCGAGCAAAGAATCTCATACCTATCTTTATTGTTTGATTCAAATGATAAAAGAGGTGTCTGGCTTTTCCTCTTTGACAGTAGCATCTACGATAAACTAGATATGTTCTAAAGAAAACCTATTAATTTACTATGAGAACCAAAGTTTATATATTTTTTATTTTCACCACTTACACTCATTTGGTGTTTTTGGAATTCACTCTTAGATTCTTGTAACTATTCCCCGCACTCATTTTGTGTTTTTGGAAGCTCTATTCATGGTGTTTTTGACTTGTTCTTTGGAAACTCATAGAATCGAGCGTGATTACACTTATCCTACCTGATGCCTAACTCTACCCATCTTTATTTAACAGAATTAGATTTACTTGCAATACCGAGCAGGGCTATATGCCGTAGACTGTGAGCACCTAACACTGCAACAAGATCACGAAACTGAGTCAAAACAAGCAACTACAAGCTACCAAACCCTTATAAAACTAAGTGAAAGACGTGCCAGGTCTGTCAGTGCTTATTGTTGACTGTCACTGCTACTTCTGCTGGTACATACATGTCCAGCTAAAGGTAATTGTATCTCCATACTCATCAGTTACTTTCTGTTTCTATTCTTCTTCTTCTTCTTCGTCCATAAATTTAGCAACAGTTGGCAAAAAGGGTTAGGAATGAGACTTGCCAGTGTTGGTTTGTTTATACTGAAAATCTTTCAGGTTATAGTGTCTGCTTAATCCCAACGGTCTCAGCCGAATAACAGATGCCATTGTTTGTCTACTGGAAAATAACTAAATGCATTGCTTCTGCTGGAAGCCTGGAACACTTAAATGAACTTCCCTGTCACATATTAAGTCAGTGGAGTTGGATTTGAGATCCATTTCTTTTTTTCTTTTTTTTTGCTACAAGGGAAAGAAAACGAAAAAATACAACCCAAGCCTAACTAGCGCAGTGCCTGCAGTACACAAAACCATGCTGGTCTCGGAAAAGGTGGGCCTGGACAGACGTTGGAGTTCCCGAAAAAAGTGAAGACTTGGCTTGACAAACGTTGCGAGGGAGGCCAGGCTATCAGCACTTTGGTTACTTTCTCGATACACATGCTGGAGCTGTACGTCCCAAGGTTGACACAGTAACTCTCGGATACCTGTAACTAAAAAATACGTGTTCCTGGAAAGTTAGAAGAAGAGAGAATATTTATTACCTCAAGGGAATCGACTTCAGCGATAATACGTTGATATCCGAATGCCCAAGCCAGTTGTAGTCCCGTTTTAACACCCCAAAGCTCGGCCTCAAGAGGCGAGTCGCTCCCAATTCGGTGGATAAATTCGTTGCACCACTGCCTCTAGCAGTCCTTGAGGAGCCCCCCTGCCATAGCCGACTGGTGACCATGCCAAACTGCTCTATCAGTATTGAGCTTAACCCACCCTCCCCGGCGGCTTGGTCCACCCAATGAGTTGGCCGGCTGTAGAAGCGAAAGTGCCAAACACACTCTGTTCTGCGGATCGTGCCCTGTGAATCCAGTGAACACAATCTGTAACCGCTCGATGACCATCGTCAGGCCACTGAAAATTTGAGTAAAAAATGCTACGGTTCTGCCATTTCTACAGGAACCAGCAAGCAACTCCATAGAGAGTAGGCCATGAGAACTGATGCACTTGAGAATGGGACTTGAGATTGAAAGTCACCCAAGTATCAATATCCCGCTGGTAGAAAGCTGGGTTAATAAGGTCAGGGGCAAATCTACTCCAGAACATCTACTCCATTTCTGATTTCAAGGTTTGGCTGCTTGTTTATAGTATGGTATAGTTCTTCCAAAGATAGAAATCCCAAGAAGATAGGCATTCTATAAGTAGAAATCTCAGTTTTACTGACATGAACATGAGCTAAAAACAGCAAAAGGGGACTTCACTGTGAATATATATGATGACCAGTCTACCATTAAGGGTTCATTTTCTAAAAGTGACGATACAGAGGAAAGGTATTGAGGAGTACACAATATATAGACTATTGTGCAATGCATTTAAGACCTTTCTTGCAAAAAATTTCCAAATCAGTAGCAGATTATAATGTAATACCGTCTTCTTTGTTCTATTCTACTAAAAGTACATCGACAGCAAATTAGGTAAAAAGCAATGTCTAAGAAACCTAAACACCATTATAATTCTGATCTATCTAAGCAGACAATTATAATTCTGAACTAAGAATAATGACTCGTACCTAACCACCATATTGATGTAATCCTCCCAATTGCTTATGTATCGATCAGATTCAAGGATTTGGAACCGAGATTCAGTGGAGCTACTACTGAAAACCATATGTATCTCCTCCCAATTGAGGATCCAATTCCGTCTAATTCGGGTTTGGTTTGCAATTAATGTCTTGAATCCAAAGACGAAGAACATCTCACCACCTTCTCATCGTGGCTTTTAATTAGGTCATCTTCCAGAAACTCATTATTTGATTGATTTTAACCAATTAGAGAATCCTAATTTTCATTGCTGTCTTCATCTTCCTTGTCTCTATTGCACCTGTCGAACTCGATCAAGATCATGTCGTCATCGAGTGGGAGATCTTAACAACGTGAAAATCACTAAAAATATTAAAATTGGGAGAACATGTTTTTCAATTTAAATTAAACAATTTTTACAATATTATTTTTTAAAAAACTTTACCAATTTTTAGAATTTAAGTTCAATCTCGGGAAAATTGTAAAGTAAAAAATGCCCCTTTTATTTAGTGAAGTATTTCCATATACGATGATATTAGTATTTTGTTATGATTGAGAAACCGAATTAGTTTGGGTGATTTAATCATGAAAATCTTGAATCGACTAAGTTTTAAGTTTAGCTTTCAACTTTTCAGTTCGATTTATTTTGATAATCATCGCGTTAAAAATCTATCAATTTACTAATTAATCAATTGATTTTAATAAACTAAAATAAATTGATTAATTTTCGTTTAACAGTTTTTCCTTTCAATAAAACTTTAATTTAAGGGCAATTTTCTTCGATTTTATTTCAAATTCTTCAGTTTTATTCATCATTAAAATCGATTTTATGACAATCTAATGTCGGTTAAACTTTAAATTAGCTTAAATCTCTTATATTATCCGTTAACTTTGGGTCCGATTTTTAAAAAATTGAATTATTTTGTGTGGAGTAAAACTTAAACTTGAAATCCCTGAGTTCATATTATCTTTCACATTTTATTTTCATTTTGTAACGTTGAACATGTTTAGGTGTTGACACCTAAAGCAATTAAGAACTGAGACTTTTACAACACCAATCAACTTTGATTAAGATATGATTAACTATATTTTCCCACCTAACCCTCTTGTATTAATATCATGCTATTAATTTCTCTTTTCTGGTCTCTAATTATGATACTTTTTCAAATTAAGAAGAACTTGTTCTGAAAGACTTCTGAAAATATTTTCTTTACTGCTTAAGTAGCATATTTATAAAACCACAAGCTTTTCTGCAACTAGGAGGCTAGTAAAAAAAGTTTAATAAATGAACTAATAAAGTTAATATTCACTAAAATATTTTTTATTAAATTTTATCTCTTAAATTGCTTTCTTATTTTTAATTATTCATTAATTACTGATATAATTGTTCTTAATTATGTTATCTAGTAAATTGAATATTACATGGTAACTATATATTTTTATGTAGACTATATTTTGTAAAATGGAACATTGAATATGCAATAGAGCTATAAATCTTGGAAGATAGATGATAATGAATTGCTTTGAGAACATAATAAGGTAAGCATATCCTTTCAATAATATTCTCTACGTGTAGGTTATGCAAGTGGCAATAATTAAATACAACTAAAATTTGCAATTATTAAAAAAAGATTTGTGATCAAATTTTAATAGTTATTATTAATCATTATCATAAATAATAAAAATATTTTTAAATAAAATTATTATTATTATTAATTAATAGTAATAATAATAACGACTGATAACTACTAAAAATTGACTATATAATTGATCCAACTTCTGAAAATGACAGCTTTAAAAGAATATATAGTACTTCGTGAAAATTATTAAAGCAGATTGGACAATGAAAGAGAGCCTCTATCTTTCAAAACTTATTATGTTTTCTGTTTGAATCCAGTAAAACACATAATGGGTAATCATTACATGAGCTATAGGAGCAGACTAGTTTCATGAAATATTACAGGTGATCAAACTAAAGATTCTTCCCTACCTTTGTACACCTTATATGTTGGGAGAGATGCATGGATGGTCGAGTACACAGGATGACACACAGAAATAAGAAATGGAAGAATTGATTTTTATATGTTGATGTTGAGTCCTAATTATAGTTAAAGGGGTTATAATTAGCATAAGTTGCATGCAGTACTACAATCACCAAAAAGATTCAAAACTACTACACTTGGTTGCTACTTCAATTTCGTAAGTCTTGATTGTACATTTTGGAACAACAAGTTACAAAGTTGTAAAACTTTTTAGATTTGTTTCCCTCAATATTTTGTTAATAATTTATCAATATCAGGTTAAAAGGAAAAAAGTTGACATTTGTGTTGACGGATCATAATTTTATTTATCACAATTTATTTCATTACCCCTATAATTTTAGTATTAAATAAGTGTAATTATCATTATTAATTTCTGATAAAAAGTATAACCATCATTTGGTAGGATGTTCAGTAGAAGCAAAGACATAAGATTTGGAAGACTGAGAGTCACTAGATAATATGATTTTTCTACTTGCAAACGAAGAGTCAAGCTAGCAATGAATATCTCTTATATAGCAATGAACTCAAGTCATCAATCACAACTTACAGCCTGTTTGGAATGTGATGAATTGAATTCAATCTTGAGATTGAATTCAATTCATCTGTTTGGTATATAAAAAAGAGCAGGGGTTGAATTCATCCATGGGTTTCAAACCCACTTTTTTAAGGGGTTGAATTCACGTGAAAAATCACGCGAATTCAACCCATGCTCACAGCTGCTCCCAGTCTTTACCCACCATTCCATCAAATTGAATACTCAATATACCTGTCTATGTAATTGTTTTATAGGTTGAGCTAGTCGTTAAGGATGAGCTCTATGTTTTTCCTTCTGTGACCTTTATATAATTGTTTTATATGAATGAATTAATAATGATTAAATTAATTTGTGTTAACTAAATATATATTATTAAATTATCTTTAAAATATATAAATTTTAAATAAAATTTGATTTAATAATTAAAAATAATTTAAATAAACATTAAGTTTTAGATAA
>JAOQMR010000001.1:597072-608372 GCA_027563865.1 Erythroxylum pelleterianum
AGGGAGTTTAGGTTTAGAACTACGTCATTTCACTAACCAGGCTGAATTCTTTTAATAAAGCTGATGTGTCTGATTAGCGAGACTATATTGACACGTGACAGTGTGCTGCATCACCAAAGATAGCAGTAGGTGTCCCTTGTTTGAGAGGTCAAGTTAAATATGGATGGCGCTTGTAAACAACCCGCTTTTTCCGCACCGCTGGGGGCCTCCTTAGGGACAGTGCCGACAATTGGCTTAATGGTTTCATCCAGAATCTAGGCTGGTATTCTCCAGTGTTGGTGGAACTTTGAGAAGTGTACATAGGCCTTACTCTTGTGTGGGACCTAGGCTTCCGTAGGATCGAGCTTCAGGTGGACTCGGAAGTGGCACTCAACCTCCTCTCCTCCTCGGCCAGACTGCTACGATCCCCAATTCCATCATTCAGGGGATCCATGAGCTGTTCATACGGAACTGGACTGTGGTGCCTCGACATATCTATCGCTAGCGTAACTGATGTGCTGATTGGCTAGAGTCCTATGCTGAGAATTTTGCTTTAGGAACTACTTATTTTGCCGATACACCCATTGGGTGTCATGTAATCCTCTTATAGGATAAATCGGGACTCTGTTTTTCTAGACTTGTACTATAATCTGGTTCTCTTCCCTTCTAATAAAAAAAACAAAGAGAGCAGTAAGAGCAACGTTGGGTTAGAATTGAAAAAAATAAAAATATAAGTTTTAAAAAATAAGAATAAAATATTAATATTGTTATTTTTTAAAATTCACGCTACAATTGAAAATTAATTGAAAATTTAACAAGGTAAAACACTAAAATTAAAGAAATCTAAAAAAGTTCAAAATTTGTAATTTATTCTCTTTTAAATAAATTATTTAAAAACAACCTTTTATAGGTAATTTACAAGCATTAAGTCGGTACGAGACACTATTTGTACCTACTTGTTTAGGCCCACATTTAATTCTTTCATCTAATACTTGACAACAATGCACTCTTACACACTGAACAAGACAGGAAAGATCTTGATACAGTTGTGGTTATTATCAACCAAGTTATTGTCAAGTTCGTAGTCTACAATTTCCCAACAACTTATTAATCAGAAGCTTGCAAGTTTAGAAGTAATTAATTTCCCAACTACTCTATCATATCTACGAATAAAAATGACAGGAAACAATATGTTAATTGTCAATGATCTGGCCATAGTGTCTATGGAAGGATGTGTTACCTAATGAAAAGACTAATAAACTTTAAATTTGTATTTTCACGTTATTATATCCCGGATAAACGTTCATAAACCGTAACACCTCATACCTGATAATGGAATCGACATATGGAATGTTGCCATATTCTTAAATACCTAATACTTCAAACAACAACATTTCTTATTTAAAATCTCATTATTCTATCAATTAGTATTCACTTTATAAAATTTTGATAGAGTTTCTTCTGTATGTACTTAAAATTTCTTGCAAGAAACTTCGCTACACTTCTCATGTATAATACTCAACTATCCATTTCTATGTCAAACTTTGTGGAAAAACAAATAAAATACAATATAGTTTGAATCTTAGAGGTGTCATTATTTACCTCAGGATATACAATTCACGTCCCAAAAAATAATATTTATGAAATCGAGATTTTGGGGCATTACATAAACTTGCTAAAAAATTTTGGATTGAATCTGAGCCCTGTAAGGTCTGACCCAACTACTAATGCTTGATAACTGGGGACTTTTGTATATATTGCAAAGTTTGTCTGACCTGATTTGGCCTAATTTAACCTAGTTTTAAATTGGGTTTAGGATTTTTTTGAAAATTTTCAGATTTGAATCGGATTTAAGTTTTGATTTATTGAAATTTAAAAAAATGACATTATTTTTTAATTAAAAATATATTTGAGTTTGGTTTGGATTCCAACTTTGTGCTGTTCAAATGTAAGTGAGTGGGTCATAACTTTAGACATAATCAAACTTGGATCAAGTCTGGACCTGAACATAAAGTTTCAATCCAAGCCCGAGCTCGTCTCACTGCCACCTCAGTTTATATACATGGTCAAATTTGAAGCCTGAAGAGAAATTATGAGGTGACCGAGTATAAATCTCAGAAGAGAATATGGTTGATCAAGGTGAGGAAAGGAGGAAAGGTGAGAAATTTTAAAGGATCAGCAAATTCCTGTTTCTTTTATGTGATAATTTTCAACTTAATGCGATTCTAACATGAAACCAAATTGTATTATTCCTCATTAAATTGGTTTTCTTTTACTATTAGATCTCAAAACTGGTCATCTTGTTTGATGAACTCCAATCTATGAGATGTGATCTATACAATCAGAGAATAAGAAGAGGAAGATATAAGAATCTTTTTTAAGGTCAATGCTTATGGTGCTTCTAGCTTGTTCTCTCCACCCATTTGTGAATGTACACGGCTTCTCAGTTCTTCAAAAGCTTTCATACTATCTGCATCAAAACCTCCAGCGAACTGGGAAAAATAGAACAGATAGTAGAAAAGTTGGTAAGAACTAGTCGGAAGTCTCAGGTTTTGAAACTGAAAAATGATTGAATTTGCAGGTTTTTTCTGGATCGGAAGGTACCTGATGAACACGGAAAGCGAAACGAACACCTTGCAAAACCAAAAACTCTCTGTTGGGTTCCTTGTCAGGTCCTGTCAATGCATCAAGTTCTGATGATACACGTTTCATGTACTTCCTTGCAAGTTGCACGGACGAGAGCTTTATCTGCAATGGCAGATTCAAGGTCAGAGTTCAGTTCAGGTTTTTTTTTTTCCCCTATAATTCTATTATGAAACCTACCTTTCCAACCACTCCTGAATCTAATAACCAATCAACCGGGATCCTGAACTCTTTGTATCGTGAAACAGCCATGTCCCTGGTACGTAGCAATGCATAAACACTGTTTTCCACTCTGTGAAAGTGTGAGAAAACGTAAAAAAAATGATTAGAAATGGTGTATGAAAATGCCAGGTTCTGTTAAGAAACAAGAAAGTAGATGAATATGCCTACTTTTCAAGCAATTTGTACATCTTCTTCAAAGCAGCCTCGCATGGGAGGTTGGGATCATCAGAAAAACTTGAAACTTGCTTCTCCAATTTCATCAGGTCCTGATATTCGAAAGCCGCCTCTCTCAGCGCATCAGCTTTGCTTTCCGGCCAATCAAAATGCTTAAGTACTGCACGTTCATCAACCTGAAGTGAAGAGTGGTATGATCAGATGGGTCTCAATAAGTGCGTTGAAGAGAAATCATCAACTAGATGCCTGTTCAAGTTCGATACTGTCATCTTTCATAATCTTTAAGTGATTGTTAGCCATGAAAATTGAGTAATTTGTTACAGGTAAGAGGTAGGAGGAGAGACCAGGAAAGAGAGCTCTTCATCGAGCCAATTTACGAAGGCCACCAGGTCATCTATGTTAGTGAAGGAAGCTGCTCGAACTTCAGTAGCCAGTGACTGCACAAAGTCGCCTTGCGTTTCTACGTCAGCTTTCACCTGCAAGCCAGGAGATATGGTTAATATATTTTCTACTGGTGCTTTACTAAAAATGAAAACTAAATGAGAAGATTTAAGCACCGCTAAGAGGAATGATGATCTGTTCTCGATTTCCCCGATCATGTTGCTCCTAGCTTCTGCGGCATTTGATGCTGATGATGATGAAATCAGAGATGGTGTGTCCTTACTTGTCTCGCGTTTCATCAATTTCTGATAGAATTCAACAAGTTCAGGTGATCGGTGAACTTTATCACCATTTCCTGTCCCTCTTGGCAAGCTTCCAGGTAAAGGAGGTGGTGGAGGTGGTCCACCTGGTGGTGGCGGTGGCGGCGGAGGTGGTGGTCCACCTGTAGAAGTAACAGGTAGGAATCCGCTATTACTGCTAGGACCATTACCTGATGGCTTAGGAGGTGGACGAGGAACTTTAGGAGGCCTCTTCTCGATTTCTGCAAGTTTCACCTTGCTTATTGTCGAAGAATCAACATTCTTATCATCAACAGGTTGGTCTCCAGGAGTGCTTGAACCAACTGTTTTCTCTTTAATCTGAGCAAGTTTCGTTGGTAAACTAACAGGTGACATTGATGCAGATTCATAGCTTGATTTTCCTGCAAACCTTGCTGCTCTTGCTTGCTCAGCTTTTTCTTTAATATGCTTCTCCCTCTCCAAGGCCAACTTATGTCGATCTCTATAAGCAGGATACTTCTCTTCCAGAACTCCTCCACCTGATTTGGAGATTAAATTGAAAGATGAAGCTATAGAATCACCAGGTGAAGCTTTTGTTCCAGGAGAATCAGGAGACTCCTGTTCCATTGCTCCAAATGTCGTGATTGCTACACTATCTCCGACATTCCTCAACATCAATGCTTCTAACGGACCTCTTGATCGATGACTCATGCTTTTCCTGATCGGTGAACCTCCAGAAACGGAGATTGAAGATGGTGAAACAGGGCTCAAGTCATCTTTGCTTCTTCCCCATTTCTTCAACTTTTGGATTAAGCTTTGTTTCTTACTGTATCTGCTACTGGAACTATCAATGGAAGCATTGTCAAAGTCCTCACTTCCTGGAGAAGATGGATGTGAAAAATTGCTCTCAAGGTCTGTGTCTCCTTGTCCACGTTCTGATCCTGCATATTCTAACATCAACCGTTTAGCTTTCTCCTGAGATTTGGGACTAAGACTAATGTTCAGATCACGAGCTGATATTTTTCCAGGAGGTGCTTGGTAGTTTCGAAGTTCATATCTCAAGCAAGCGTTGACCCATCGAAGGTACACTAGTTCTTCAACTTCACTGAACCTGTTCACCTGAAGTCCTTCCACTTGTTTCAACAGGTCTTCATTGACATGTCTCAGATGATTGAGATCTTCTCTTGCCTTGACAGCCATTTCACTCTGAACCATAAAGATAAGGCAGAACATATTTAGTAGACCACAAATACTCTAGTTCTGTAAACTTACAAGCACAAAACAAAACAGAGGAAAAGATAAAGGGTTCTTTTTAAATATTTTGAAAAAAGAAATTAATTTTTAATTTTTCATTAAAAAAATCTTACTCTTAATCTACTCTTAAAAAAAATAAAGAATTACACATGACATGACAATATACATCCATCAATCAAATATTACTTATATAATAACTCAATTCAATTATTAAATTGGCTCAAATAATTTAAACTTAAGTGAAATTAAAAATTTAAGATAATTATAATAAATTATTTATTTGAATTGAATTTCAAGAAGTGAACCGAAACAAAATATCAATTTAACTTAATTTCCCAAAATAACATCGTTATGGTCTCGAGTTTCTAAGATTTAAAAACCAAAACATCGTTGTTTTGAAAAGTAAAACTAAAATGAAAAGTAAAACTAAAATCCAGGAAAAATTTCTCCAATACATAAAACTTACAAAACACAAAACTAGTTACCTCAGTCATGTTGGAAAGAGCTCCTAATTTAGCTTCACAAGCATCCAGTTTAACAATCAACTCTCTCTTTTCATGCTGAAGCTCTTTGTTCTTCCTCTTAAGTTCCACTACTTCCATCTCCAGTTCCTTGACAGCTTTCACTTTCTTCTCAAACTCCACCTCCTTCTTCATAGCTTCTTCCTCTTTCGCCTGAAGACCAGCAACCTGTTGTTTCAGTAACAACAAGTGCCCCTTCGTCTGGTTCGCATCAACCTCAATCTGCCTCTGCAACTCTTTAATTTTGCTCCTTGCAACCTCCAATTCCTTCTTCACAGAAGCTCCCTTAACTATCTGCTCTTGAAGCTTCTTTCGTTCAGCCTGCAATGAACTAATTGTAATATTCAACATGTCAATCTCCACCGTCTTGATCTTGAGTTGCTTGTGGACTTCATTAACGTCTGATTCTTGTTCCTTCAATCCATAATACTCGAGCAGTTCACCTTCAAGCGTCACCTCTCTTTCTTCCAATTCCTTCACAAGGTCTCGTAGACTTTTCAGTTCACTAGCATTGTTTGCCATTGCAGTTTCGTATATCACATCTTTGTCTATCTTGTCAAAATCTCCACCCGGAAACGGATGATCAATCTCCCCAGAAAGAAGCTTTTCAAATTCTGGTAACATGTCTTCGTCTTCTAGACCAGGTTGAATCCCCTGAGCATGGTTAAATATGCTGCTAATCAGTTTGACCTCTTCTTCATCTTTTTCCTCCTCCTCTTCCTCCTCCCCTTCCTCCTCCTACAACAATAGTATAAAACATGAATTCAAGTCCTTAAAAGCACATCAACTACAAAAATTTTAAACTAACCAATTTTCAGTTCGGTTTACATTGATAATCCTTGTTATTAAACAATTGCTAATTTTCGTAAACTAATCAATTTTTATAAACTTAAATAAACCAGTTAATTTTTATTAAGTCTTTTTTCAATTATACTTCATTGAAAAGCCTTTCTTCTTCTTCGACCATATTTCAAATTATTTGATTCTGTTTATCTTTATTATATAACATTGTTATGATTGTCTAATACCCGAATCTTAAATTTCTTATCTTATCGATTTAATTTCCGCCCTGGTGTTAAAATATTGTGAGTCGCTGCTACATACATCAAGAATCTATAAACAATTATTTGATTTCTATGAAATGTGAAGACCAACGACTATACATATCAAGAGTCCAGACAAAGTTATTTAATTTCTATGATTTACTCACAGTTCTATATCTGAGATTGTCATCGGAATACACAAACTGCTCTTTGTCTTCATCATTTGTCTGATGTTGCTCAAAGCTTGCTTCACCAGTTTCTGTATTGAAATTCACCAGATTAAGCACAGAGACAAAGGTCGAAGTTCGAGATACAAAAACAGAAACCAAAGAGACAAAAAGAGGATACAATTCCATACCTGAAGACTTAACTAAACGGTCTGACGACCTAGACCCTCTAACGTTAAGCTGCTTAATACCATAAGCTGCAATGGAAGCAGCAACCAGAAAGCCGAAACGGACAATCATGGAGGCACTTTCGATATCAGAATCATAACCTTCGACTCACTCATTTCTCTGCAGCGTCATAGCTTTGTTTGGAAATGAAAATTCAACCAACATTCAAACAAATAATTATCGACTCATCCTGTTTATGGAATGACAGACTTGGTTCTGAACAAAAGAGGTCTCGATGAACAGACCTTTTATCGCACCTCCTGTCAAGCTAAGAACTATTGGAGCCACCAATTAACAAGTGGCCACTTTTGCTCCAAGAAGATGTTGACAATGGTGGGGCCTAGTGCGTTATTATTTTGTCTCGAAGGAACGGATTCACTGTTAAACAATCAGGGAATAAAGGAAAGAAGCAGACATTATAGATGATGTAAATTTATAAGAGACCTTTAGTTTTTTTATATTATTTGTCTAATATCCAATTTCTTAAAATTCTTTAATTTTGATAAATTGATTTTAAAAATTTATCAATTGACTTATTTTAAAGAATATTGCGTCAATATGAAAATTCCTAATACGCATTTAAAGAGTAACAAATGCGAGTTTAAGAAACTTTGTTAGAAGTTCCTAACTTACCTCCCAAACGCTAGCTTAAGAGGGAAATGTTTGCAGACTATTATAAATTCTTGAATGTCCTTATAGTTGTCCGATGTGGAATTCCTGACACACCCCCTCAGTTCACAGTAGGACTGGATATTTGATAGAAATATTGAGCAAAAAGACATAACCAGGCACCGCCCCAAATCATTGAGGCAAACTGGCTTTGATATTATGTTAGACGTGCCTAACTAACCCCCAAAAGCTAGCACAAGAGAATAAAATTTACACATTATTATAAATTCTTGAATATATTTATAATTGTTTCGATGTAAAATTTGTGACAAACTTTATAAATAATGGGTTAAAGTTGGCTTCCATTATATGGTTTTCTTTGCCTTACTTAATGGATGTCATTAAGGAATAGATTAAAATAAGTAGTAGGTCCAAAGTCAAAGAACCTCACCGCCTTCTTCCTGAGTCATTACGAAGGACAAGTAGATGGAGCATGCTTTGAATATATGATTGGTTGCTCGCTCAATACACATGTTAAGTGGTCTTTTTGAGTTTTCTGGATTTTCCTCTTGTTAACACTTTTCTGGGATTGGTTTGAAGAAAACTAAAGATTAGATGTTTTCCTTCTATTTCTCTTGAACGTTTTTGGATGGAAGATTTTGTAGAAAAGCTTCAAGATATGAAAAGCACACATAGGTAAGCTCACTCAACAAAAGTGAAACTTCTGTGCCAATGAATGATTTACATGTATGAGGGATAAAAGATAGGAGGATTCCTTTTAATTTAAGTGACTTTAGAAGATTTTTAATATTTTAAAATTCTCAAAAAATTTGTTGTTTTCAATTTAAAAAAAAAATGAATTTAAACTTTTGTTAAAAATAATAATAAAATACGTGTGATATGAATAACAAATATTGATTAATTAAATATAGTAGATACGTAAAATATTTTTAAATCTAATAAGAACCAGATAAATTTAATTTGAATTAATAATTTAAGATAATTATAATAAATTATTAGTTTATATCGAATTTAATTAGTTCAGTTAAGTTTAATGTAAATATCATTTGATTTTAATGAGTTTATTGGAAACAATTTCTCAACTAATTAGGAGTACGTCTGGGTACTTCTAGACTTTTTCAAATCCTACGTCTTTATAGAATTTTTATTGAGTTGTTGTTATTGTTGTTATTATTTTATGTCATTATCATTCGATATTCATATTATAAGTATTTCATTATCTTTTCAACGAGATTCAAAAGAAAAAGTATTTAAAAAATTAAAACTATATAACTTTTTTCAAAATTTTTAAATTAAGTCCAATTAGTATTAATTAAATATGATTTAAGTAAAATTTTAAAATAATTATAATAACGTATTTTTAAATGAATTTAATTAGTTCGATTAGAATCTAAAAGTTGAGTTAAGTCGTTATATTCTCAATATCTGATTAGTTTGTATATAATATTTAAGTCACATATGTTTTACTATTATTTTTTTTAAAATATATATATATAAAAGAATTCTTTAAAAAAATTTAAAATTACATACTTTTTAAAATTTTTAAAAATTAAGATATTTTTCATAAATTTCTTAAACCACATAAAAACTATTATCTCTTATCACTTCTCTCGTTTCTTTTTCACAAAGCAAAGAACCAGAATCGATGAGAAAGGTGACTCGGCAGAGTGTTGGAGCAGACAAAACATGACAGAAACACGTAATCAGTATCATTGTCTGGCCAAGGTATTACATGAATATAAGCGAAAGCAAACTAAGAAAGCTGAAAAATGGCCATTCCCTTTCAAGCTTCTTAAATAGAGTGGACCCTCCACTCTCCAATTCTCACAGTAACAGCCAAAGTATTATCTAAACCAATTCAGTGGCTATGCGCCTCTTCATTATTATCTCACTGTTTTGGAGATATGTGAAGAGGTACTCCTGTTCAAAATTCACAAGTGGAATACTCATACCTTTGGAAAAACGAATAAGGATAAAGTGAATTATATATAAAACTAGAGCTCATAATTTATTGTCTTTAAGTTTTAAATTGAGATATGATATCTCAGTCAAGGTTTTAAAATTCAGACCGGATATCAAACCGGAAGTTTTACTAGTCACCGATTCAATCGGTTCAACCACCAGTCGAACCGATGTGACGTCATAATTATGCAATAATTATATTTAATTATATATATAATGTTAGTAATATTAAAAATAAAAAAATATACCAAATAATATAAAAATAAAAAATAAACAATTCATTAAACCCCGGTTCTCACTGGTTCAATGAGAAACCGATTTTTAAGAGTCATCCGGACCGAATAGTCGACCGGTCACCAATCAAATCAATCAAATTGGTCAATCTGATCCGAGTTTCAAAACAATATCTCAGCTACATATGAGCTCACTTTGATTTGGTCGAATTTCTTCTCAGCCCTTTAAAATCTTTCATTAGTATCAAAGCTAGGGTGACGAAGTCCAATAAATAGAGAATCATGGATCTAGATAAGATGAATAGATAATTCATGAATGGCCCCTCAAAACCCTTCATTGACATATGAAAGCTTGAATAGAGATTCATAAGTTTAGGTTATTCCCAAACCTCCTCAAAATCTTTCAATAACAATTAGAGTTTGAGTCCAACCTAATTGATCAAATCAATATGGTAAATAAGTTTAAGGTTAAAAGTAATGACAATAGGGTCCAAAAAAAAAATTTCGACTCAAATTCTGTTTAAAATTCGAGCGACTTGAATCAAACCCGAAAACTAACATCAAGATATGTGTCAACTAGGATTATAGAACGTATTATCATTTAACATTTTTTTTAGACTCGAGTTTGTTGGATCGAGTTAGAATCAAACCTAAAACTGACACAAAATATACATAGCTACCAGTATATCAAAAATGTATTAGAACCCTTTTGTATTATGGTACAATGATTACATAAATCTTTAGTGTCAAATGTTACACATAATTGAACAGAAACTGAGTGTATTTCATTTAGTTTATGTTTGATTAAGTAAGAATCAGAGTTGTTGTTATTGATTTCTTATGCATGCTTTTCAAACTGGTACGAAAATAGAAGCAATTAAGCTTTTATTATTCTTGACTTCCATTCTCACATCGGAATAAACAAAAAATGTAATAAAAATATAAAATACCGACTTATTTAATTGTGTTGATTATTAGAGATGAGATTTTAAGTTCTAAGTTAACGAATCAGATTCAAGTTAATCGAATTTTGAGTCAAGATCAGATTTGGAGGTCCAACCCGAACTCACAAAAATTATTGAACTTGATCCGATATAATATATTGCCAATCCTAACATCAAGATAAATGAGTGTGGTTAAGAGAAGGAGATAAGTAAAACTTTGAATGAGAAAATTACTTGATGGCTTTAAATCATATTATAATTTTGCAGGCCTTCCACTTCAAAAACCTGCTGATTTCACCTTATATGTTTTGATGCATGGACACAAGTATATAATAATCTCTTTACTATCCACACATTTTCTATAAAATAATTGTTTAGTTGTTATATTTGTAATCTTTGACTAATTGGTTTAACTTTTAAGTGTTGTCAGCTCATAACTTAATATAAACTTAATACAAATGTCTTATCAAGAGTTAGGTACACATGATCTTAGAGTTGACCAGCTTTCAAACTAAGTTTAAATTTGCGGATTGGCCCGATCTAAAAGACTTGACTCTCTTCATAAAAAATGATATCATTTTAAACCGAAATTCAAATCAATTTGAATAAACTCGGATCCTATTTAAACCGATTCATTGTTA
>JAOQMR010000001.1:632254-647785 GCA_027563865.1 Erythroxylum pelleterianum
GTGAGGGAAAGGAATCATTTTCTTGCTTTAGTGGACAAACACAAAAGTTGCGACAATTGCAGAGACATAACCAGGGAGTTTGTCCTTTCTGATCTTCTTCCACCTAATATTGAAAATAGTAAGATCCTTCTTGCAACCCAACATGACAAATCTCTGAAGAATAATAAAAGTGGCCCAGATATTACTGTAAAAAAGTCTGCAGGTGAACTTGACCATTCAAATTCTCAAGGGCGAATGTCTTGGCTCCAGAAATGCACCTCAAAAATATTTAGCATATCGCCAACCAAAAAAATTGAGCAGGTTCCCGTTCCAGCTTTGGATGGAGAGTTGCATTCATCTCAACCACACGTCAATGCTGAGGAAAAATCTGAACACATGAGTTTACTTGTTACCAAAGAGACTTCATGCACCCATGCTACTGGAGATAAACCACGTCTACCCGTAGGTACTGCTGGTGATTCCCAGGACACTCAACTGCTTCAATCAGAAAGCATCAGAAAAGATGAAAATAGTGCATATTCTGTTTCTGTTGATGATCGTAGCTATATAGATAGTAAGGGACAATCAACTCCAGATGATTCGGAGCCATCTGAACGAAAGAGTAATCTTAATAAGCCAGGTAGGAGACAAAAGGCTGGTCCACATCGAACAAAGTCAGTTAAAGCAGTAGTTGAGGACGCAAAAATGTTTCTTGGAAATGAATCTCAAGGGCCAGACCATAGGGCAAGTGGGCAGGCTATCGAGAAAGCAGCTAGCAACACTGCAAAGAAAAGACAACGGGCACCTGCTGGGATTGAACAGGATAATGGTGACAGTGAAGGGCGTTCTGATAGTGTAGCAACTGGTGGGAGGAGGCAGAAGCAACAAAAGGTGGCTTCTGTTGCGCATACACCAGGACAGAGCAGATACAATCTTAGGCGAGCCAAGATGTAAGTTTAGATTTCCATTTTCATTGTTATGAGTCATGCTGGGCAGCCACTAGTAATTTGCATGTGACTTGGTGAATGTAGTTCTGAAGTTGAGAATAATGAAGTGCCTCAAAAGTTTTTTATGCCTCTTAAGTTTTTATGTTGGCTGTTCCGTTGATATTTTTTTGGCAGTTCCATGTTAATACACTTAAGCAGTCTCTTTGGATTGTGTGGTCTAATTGTCGATCCCATTTCCATTTTTTCTAGATGCCTGTTTAATCATGATTTCATCAGCTGTTTATGTGCAGTTTTCCATTTTGTTTTTGGATTGATTGGGAAGGGGTTATTCTTCAAAACGTGACATGCTAGGACAATGTTTTCTAGATTTTTTCATGGTGGATGGGTTTACTTGTATATTTGATTACATTGATCCTATATATAAATTGTGATGGATAAGGACAAGTTTTATGCAGGAATATTAGCATCTGTGATGATTTTGAAATTCTGTTTCTTTCAGAGCGGGTTCGTCATCTATGGCCCAAACATCATCCGACTTGAAGAAGAAAGCGGAGAAAAAAGCTGATGCCACCTCTCACATGGATCCTGGGCCAAACCCTGAAGCAACTTCTGCACTGTCTTTTGGATTTGCTGATGAGCCTGGCAAATCTACAGATTTGGTCCAGGTCACAATACAAAAGACACAGGAGTTCTCGCAGGAGAGGGTTGAGGTAGCATCATAGTCTTTTTCAACAAGTTCCACTATTGTTTTCATTCTGTTTTCTGTATCTGTAGCAAGTTCTATTATTGTTGTCGTACAGCTCAAAACAACAGATGTTGATGATCCAATCGATGCAACAAAATCAGTTGAGATTGCAGTGTTGAGTGAGGAAGTGAATGATGCACCAGAAGATGGGGTTGAAGATGAGAATGGCAGCACAATGCATGAGGATGATGAAGATGAATATGATGATGATGATGAGCAAGAGCATCCTGGTCAAGTTTCAATAGGAAAGAAAATATGGAACTTCTTTACCACATAACTTCCTACCTTTATAGGCTCTATGTTATTGTGTTCTTACAGTCTCTCTCTCTCAGGGTGATTCCTAGATAATGTTCTAGTTTAGGTTCCCCTTCTGTTTTTGGTTCTTACGAAACTTGTAAAGTAAGGACTGGAAGTATATGGCATGCATGTGATTGTAGCAATAAGGACTGGAAGTATATGGCATGCATGTGATTGTAGCAATATTTTGATCCATTGCCCTGAACTGGTCTGTATAGGAGTAGTCTTTTCTCTTTAGAAACAACACCAACCCACTTCCTAAGTATTCTGAATTGTGGGGTGAAGAAAAAAAACCTTTCTTTGTTGTGACAATAATCTAGCCTGTAGGGATTTATTGAATTAGTTTGTTCCTGATTTGAGTTGTTCTTTGTCCTCGAAATTGATTTGAAACTGATACTGGAATTTTTTTTTTCAATTGGCAAGAAATTACACTTAATAAGATGTTTTTAGGCAAAACCACCAAAAGGGTTGCCGCCTTCAATTCGAAAAGTTGTCTTCTCCATTTCTTGTTTCATTACTTTGAGGATAGGACTTCTGCAAGTTCAGTAAATGTCAAAATGATTTCTATATGAATAGTATTGACATCACATATATTTAAGCATTCTTTATATATTCATATTAAACACTATTTTACTCTTTAAAGGGTCGTCTTTTTTTAGTTTTTCTGAGCTAATGTGAGTTTGAAAAATACAAGTGAAGGGTGACAATGAAGAGGACCACATCTAAAGTAATATGCAGTAGAAAGTGAACAGCTAGAGACTATGGAAGCCACTTTTGCAGTTTCATAAAGAATGAATCCTAATCTATCCATAAACAGAGTAGACTTCTACTCATCTAGTGAATATAAAGAGATGGATTAGTGTAAATGTAAAGGCTGAGGCACTACAACTATTACTATTACAGTAGATTTAAGCTCTATCTTCTTGTGTTCTTACAGCCTCTCTCAGGGTGATTCCTAGATAATGTTCTAGTTTAGGTCCACAAACAGAGTAGACTTCTACTCATCTAGTGGATATAAAGAGATGGATTAGTGTAAATGTAAAGGCTGAGACACTACAACTACTACTACCATTACAGTAGATTTAGCTCGTAGCTGCTAAATCTCTCCAAGGACAAGCAATGCAAGGCACATCACAAAAGGCAAATGTAGAAAAGGACATGACAAACTGTGATAGGCCTGCAAGAAATTTATGTATAGTTGTGGGCTATGCCTATGCTCTGTATTAGTCTCTTTAACCCTCAATCCCAGCAGAGCAAAGTGGTCCATATCCCCACTACTAGAGGCTCCAAAAGTCAATTACTGAATGCTTGGCCGTTCTGTTCTGTCTGTTCTGTTTCTGTTCTGAGCCTCGCTGTTCTTCTAACCCCTTCATTGTGCATATGAGTTTTTCTTGGAAACCTCGTTCATCTTTTGGACTTTGTTGGGCTGCACCATGGACCAGCTTCTGACACATCCTAATTCCTAACATTTATTTTGATGCCCTTCAGCTCCAAAATCACATGTCACATAGATTGGCCTTGCAAGCCATTCCATATAATATGCAAGTTATTAAAAAAAGAAGGAATCATTGGCCTAACTAGACACTCATTGTTATGATATTTAGTATATCCTACCATTGCTTCTGGTGCTGTCATTAATCTCAAGGTTCATTCTGATAGCGACAAATATATTTATCTTCAGGATGCAAGTTGACAAGAGAAAATCTTTCTTGGTCCATTACAGGGATGACACCAGATGTGTTCTTTCTATAAGCAGCCGCTAGATACTGCATGTAAAATAGTTAGTCTGCAGCCCATGGAAAGAACTTATCTTTCTAGTCAGCAATTGCAAAAGCAGGGGTTATGGATTACATTTTAAGGACAAACATTAATTTCCAAGCCAAACCAAACTGTTTTAAGGTCCATTTGCAGAGTCTGAGTATCCCAACTTTTTCACCTCAATGCTTACTTTCTCCTTTACTGTGACTCTCTGTGAGTCTGTTAAGAACTCAGATATACAGCAGCCCAAAAAGAAAGAACAGAAGAGCAAGAGATAAAACCCGAGTTTGTCTTGCATGCACTCTGTTCTTTTGCATGGGAAATGGTCCCCTCCTCACCAAAAAATGGAAAAAGAAACATAATAACCCAAAGCTAACTAATCCCATGTCTTGGTCTAACCTCTTAAATCCATAAAATCTTCCAACGACCTTTTAAGTTGTTAACCATCTGTGGTAAACAATTCAATGGATGTAACTATCATAATAACCCACAGGTTGTTTGTTAAAGGTAAGACCTTTTTCCAAGCCTTAAGAAGAATTATCTCAATGGGTGCAAACCAAAAACTGTGTAAAGGCTGTATCTTTGGATTTCGCTTTCAAGTAAACACTACTCAATGCCCTTCAGTTACTACCGTGCAGAGATCCTATATTATTGTCATTACTGTTATTACTTTCACAGCCTTGAGAACTGTGCTTATATCTTGTATTCTTTGCCCTTTCCTTGTTTCCTTAGCTGTTTTCTATAAACATAAGTTAGCGGGTGTTCATTTTTTTGCTTTTTAGGCTTAGCTTCTGTTTTCACTTCCACTTTTCTTCTTCTTACTTACCATTCTATGCTTTATTTCTCCTCCCAAAGTTGGTGATATCTGGTTCTTCTCAAAGGGAGAGGGTCCCATCCTATGATATGTTTCTAAAGCTCTTTGCATAAGTTCTGGTGGTGTTTTGAGTCCTTTGTTGCTTCCAATTTTGGTTTAGTTCTGTATACAGAAACCTTCATTTTCTAACGAGTTTAAAGCTCCCATCTTTTTTCTTACGACTCAGATGTCCACCATGGCTCAATCCAAGCATATCTACGCTAGTTTTTTCAGTTCAGTTTTCAACAGATAAGCTTAGAAATATCCCCATAAATCTTCAAGAACTCTGCTTAAGCTACACCGCAATGGCCATGAAGGGTTTTGTCTCAATCAGTCGAGTTGTTTTGGTGCTGTGCCTGTTGTGGTTGAATGCTTGGTGCTCTGATGAAGCAGATAACGATGTAGCTCCAATGGAGAAGGCAGAGCAACAAGCACTTTACTCTGCAATACAGGGCTTTGTGGGTAACTGGTGGAATGGCTCAGACCTTTATCCCGATCCTTGTGGCTGGACTCCTATTCAGGTACCTTTTAAGTTTCTTACTTCATCTGTTTTCACTGTTACATTGCAATACTGAACCAAGATTATCATGTGTTGTCCTTTAGACACTGTTCTCTATTATATTTCCTTTCTTGAAAGACAACAGTGGAGTGTTAAGCTTAAACGTTTTTGTTTCAAGAACCTTTTGGACTTTCTTTCTGCATCTGGTTCTGAATTCATATTAGGACTTGGAGAGCTTCTTGCAATATTTTCTAATCTAACTTCAATAACTGTTAGACCCTTAACTATAATCCCATCTGATAATCTAAATGTTTTAAGAGGATGGTATTGTTGTAACTGAGAAATTGGAACTTCTGTATCTTATGTTCAGAAGTCTCATAAGTTGTGATATTGAAGCTTTAATTTCGTTCTGCAGGGAGTGTCCTGTGATCTCTTCGATGGTCTATGGTATGTCACCGCATTAAGCATTGGACCTGTTCATGACAACTCTCTTGGTTGTGCTCAAAATGTGAAGTTTAGGCCACAGTTGTTTCAACTCAAGCACCTAAAGGCTCTATCCTTCTTCAGTTGCTTTGTGTCACCTAAAAAACATCTAATGACCATTCCTAACACAAGCTGGGAAAACCTTGCAGAAAACTTGGAAACTCTCGAGTTTCGAGCGAACCCCGGCCTTGTTGGAGAATTGCCCTCCAGCTTAGGTAGCCTAATCAAACTTCAATCTTTAGTGATACTTGAAAATGGATTAACAGGTGAGCTGCCAAGAAGTTTTGGTAACTTAGTCCACTTGAAGAGGTTAGTTCTTGCTGGAAACTTGTTCAGAGGCAGCATTCCAGACACTTATGGTGGGTTAACTGAACTGTTAATCCTGGATTTGAGTAGGAATTCATTGTCAGGGTCTTTTCCTCTTACTTTTGGAGGTCTAACCTCACTCTTGAAACTTGACTTGAGCAACAATCAGCTAGAGGGAAACCTGCCAATGGTGATTGGTTATCTCAGGAATCTGACACTTTTGGACCTAAGAAACAACAAATTTTCTGGTGGATTAACAGAATCCCTTCAGGACTTGCATTCCTTGGAAGAGATGGCCTTGTCGAAAAATCCAATAGGTGGAAGCATGATGAGCATAAAGTGGCAGAACTTACAGAATTTGGTCATTTTGGATCTCTCTAATATTGGCTTAGTTGGTGAGATTCCTGAGTCTATTGCAGAGTTGAACAATCTGAGATTTTTGGGTCTCAGTGACAACTATCTCTCAGGCAATATCCCGACCAAGCTAGCAAATTTACCTGGTCTTGATGCTCTATACCTTAGTAGAAACAATCTGACAGGAGAACTTAAATTCTCTGAACTGTTTTATGGGAAACTAGGCAGGCGATTTGAGGCTTGGAATAATCCAAATCTGTGTTACCCTCTTGAGATAATGTCAGCTAACCATGCTCCATCTGGGGTCAAGCCATGTCAAAAGCAGGATAAGGTCACATTGCTTGAACTCAACTCAAACTCCAAGTTGGTTGGTGCCAGTTCCAATCCGAATTCCGAATTTACGGGCTCTTTTGGATTCTCAACCCACGGAATCAAAACAGTTCAGTTAGTTTTTCTGCAACAGATCTTAACAATGGCTCTGCTATTGAATTAGCATATTCCAACCCTGGAAGTTGAAGAAGGTTAGAAGCAACTGAAATACTTGCCAACGTTCTCTCCCTAATAACTTAACCTTGGATCTAACATGTATTGTTCTGCAACAGAAACCAGTTTGCTGATGTAGTAGATAAACCATATGCTAATGTTGGTAGTTCTCCAAGCAGTTTGGAACTACGTATAATACAAGAAAGTTTGAATCTTGAGGGATGAATCTTTTACTTCTTGTTCAAGTTCTTGTTTTTAACTCTTTGTTGCACATAAAAGTTTAAGCAATGTTCTGACAAGATTTAGCCAGTTACTGCCTAGTGCATATTTAGTGAAGGCCACTGCAAGTAAATCATAAATGCCGGAGAATTTTCACTAGTTGGGTAGTCATGAGCTTGATGGCTTGAAATGGAGATGTTGGATTGTTTTTGGTATCACAGAAGAGATATAAAGGCATGGCAGTTGAGGCAATAAAAGCTTTGATAGTGAAATGCAATGTGGAGGTGTAGTGTGAACAGACAAGTCTTTATCCATGGAAGGAACCTCACGTCAGGTATAAAGCTGATTGATAAGGAAAAAAAAAAGAAAAATCAGAACTATTTGGTAGCTGTTCTGCTCTCGTTTTCTTTCTTTCTTTTTTTTAAACCTATTTTCGTTCCCCTTAATCATAATTTTGGGTTGGCACTTTTGTTCGGGCCAACTCATCCCAAAGTCAATGGATTTAGGTTAACTTGACCGGGTTCTCAGTTAGGAATGGTCTTTCAAAAAAAAAAAAAAAACCTTGGACTTCGATTTAGGTTTAGGCTCGAACCTTTTGGTAAAGGTTAGTGTAAAGCTTGAATAACCATAAATAAAACAAATGTTGGTGTAAAGCTCGAATAGCCATAAATAAAATGAAGATTTTGTCATTTTTAAATTAAATAAAAAATTTTAAAACTTAAAATTTGCAATAAAAAAGAAAATTTGGGCTTGGCTAGATCATAATCGAGCTCAAGACATGCATGAGTCCTAGGCCTTGGCCCAAGTTCGACACAACCAAGCCTATTGCCATCCTACTAAAATTTTGTTATGATAAAATTCACAAATTAAGTCCAGCCGAAAGTGATCGAACATCGGTTAGGTTTAGGTTTGGAGAGCGAACTCAAAGCCCTTATCGAACTGCTTGATTGGCCAAAATGTTATTCCTAAAACATCATTTTAGCAACAAAATGACGCTATTTTGATTTGTGAATTGTGAATTGTGAATTTAAAAATTTTAATACCAAAATGTCATTTTGCCAATAACACTAAAATAACATGGTTCTGGTTCCGATGAATTCAGTCTAATTTAACCTAAATTTAGCGAGTCAAGTATAATTAAAAAAATTTTGCGTCAGACTCGAGCTTAAGAATAGGTGTAAAACCTAACTCTTTATTCGCTTTCGGGTCTAAATGACCCATTTTGGTCTGTTCGTTTAAAAAACTTAAGACTAAAACGATGACAATTCGAGTAAATACAACCGGGCTTCGGGCCGGTAAGCCCGGTTTGTAGTGTGTCCATGCCCGGTTTGTAGTGAATGCTTAACAAGTCCAAGTAATGATAACCCTGCTGACTGTAATGGGCTCAAACCCACGGAAGTTCTCTTCAGACAGCTCTTGTGGTAAGTAACAAATCGTAATTGGACATTTGTGTTTCATGAAACTCGTATATGTCGTGTAACATGACTCTATCTTCTAACATCACTGTCTAAATCTACCAACCCCACAAACACTTGGAATTAGCACTTGTTCTTGAACTAGTCATATACCTTAATTTTTTGATAATGACTCAGTAAAATATCTAGATTATAAATTTTGACTAAGTTAAGTTTAATTGAATTAGTTTTTTTTCTTTTTATTTGTATTTTTTAATATTTTAAAAACTAGACCGGAAGTTAAACCTATAAGACAAGAGATTTAAAGTTTAAAAGGTTCAACCGGTATTAGACTGTCATAAAATCAGTTAAAAAATGAACAAAATTAAAGAATTTTAAATATTATTAAAAAAGATTATCTTTATTTATTGAATAATTTGAAGTTTAATTGAAAAAACGGTTGTTAAATAAAAATTAGTTGATTTATTTTAGTTTATAAAAATTGATTAGTTTATGAATATTGATCAATTAATTAATAAATTTATCAGTTTTTAACAAGCATGATTAAAGTAAACCGAACCGTAAGGTTAAAAATCAAATTGAAAAATTAATTAATTCAAAAATTTTAAATCTAACATGAGTTAACCCTTTTGATTTTTCAACCGTTTGTATTTTTAGTTGACTTGTCATTTTTTTCCGGTGTGAACTCTTTTAGGGTAAGTAACAAGCATTCACTTTCTTCATGCCAAGTGGAAGTTGAGAATTGGAGCAATAAGGTCTTACCTTGGATTCTTTCTTCTTTGGGTAGCCATGGAAGAGTCAACGCAAGAAATGGAAAAGTCAACAAGGTCCATGTTTATATTCCTGGTCTAATGCCGGTTTGTTTGCAAGAGATTTGGTTGATAGCTATTGACCTTGAAAACTTAGATGACAAGTTTTGACCTTGGAAAGGAACATAACATGAAATTTTGCTTCTTAGTCTTAGGTTTAGATGGCAATTGACCCAAATTGCTTAAACTCAAGGGTTAAATCCGGTTTGATTTAAGTTTTCGAATGAATTTAAATTTTGAAATATTGACTCGATCAAAATAATTTAGATAAATTTCATCGTTTTTTAATAATTCATCAAAACAATAAATCGAAAATTTTTGAAGTATCTAAACCCGATTAGATAAGACTCGAAATTTTTGGGTCGAGCCCAACTAAGTTAGACTAACGACTAGATCCAACTCGGTGTCATCTATAATTAATCCTAATTAAATATTTTATAGAGCTTATGAGAGTTTTTGTTTTCTTATTTGCAAAGAAAAGTGGAAGTAGGCTAAACCCTAAGTCAAGTTCAACCATACGATTAATCCAGCACGAGTTACATGAGCTCCTAGTAGTTTACCCGATATGAGTAAAATTTAGGCTCTTTTATTTACAATTAACCCATATGAAAATTTTTTATAATAACTGAAAAATGGTATAAAAATTGAATAATAAATTTTAAGATAGGATTAAAATTTTAAAAAATCAAATCATATTAATAGATTTCTTGTTTCTGTAGATTGTTTAAAAAAATCAAATCATACATGCATGCATTTGGATGCTTTTTAACATTTCTTATAGTCATACGCCACACATTATGTCCTTGGAACACCAACGTTGATCTCAACATCTTCACTTTGACTTAGACAAAAGATACTACATGCCATCGACCTTCAACGTTCAATTCTGAAATTGTTTGAATTCCTCGAATATAAAATGTTCATTAATGTGATCTTCAATACAGAAACTTGACAAGTTCAAAACAATGCTTTGGTATGCAAGACTCAAGTCAAAATATCTTACATGTTTGTTTAGTTTTTAGTTTTTTTAATTTAATAAAAATTATTCGTTTGAGTTTCTAATTTTGATTTTTTTTCTATTTTTATAATTTATGAAAATTATATGAAATTCTTGTTATTAATATAATTTATTTTTATAATTATTTTTTAAAAATAAAAAATAAAAAATAAAAATTTAATAATTAATTTATAAGTATAATTTATATTTAAAATATCTTAACATACTTACTAAATTTAGTTTTAATAATTTAAAATATATAACAAAATATTCATTTTTAAACAAACTTTTTAATTATTAAATTATTAGTAAATATTATATAAGAGATTGAAACTAAATTGTTTAATTAACTTAATAATATAATTGTATTAATATTAACATTAACAATAAAATAAATTATTGCTTTTATTTAAGAAAAATAGAAAATTAAAATTAAAAATCACAATAACCAAAAGATCTCTGCCCATGAATTTGAAATGGATGCTAGGGTTTGTCTAAAAGAATTTGTACATGTTTTAAATTTATCAACACTACAAAGTCGAGGTAAGAATGTAAGATAGCTCCCACATAACATGATGACTAGGGCATGTGACGCTCTGTTCTGTAGAGTTGGAGGCCATCGTGTGTTTCACATTCAGAAGGCAGCACTCACGTCAGGAAACCTGGAAAATGACACCTTCATTCACTTAGAGCTTGGAGGGGTTCTCCTGAATCAATGCTCAACCAACTTTGGTCCACAAGTCTCGCAGTTGGTTTTTTTTGTTAATGTCCTCCTCGTAAGACACCCATGTCCTAATCCTCACTGCCTAATTCTTACTCTTGATTGAATTAAACATCAGTTCAATCACATTGACGTTTGAGAAATTCCTGATCGAAGTTGGATTCTCACCCAACTTCACAATTGCTTGTCATTTGTAGAGTACGTAAGTGTTTGTTTCTTCAAGGTTGCTTGAAGTTCTTACTCTCTTGTTGCCGTAACGATCTAACTAGCTAATCAGGATGTAATTGTCAACTCAAGATACAGAAACAAAGTCCATCTTACATTTTGATGTTTTACTAAAACTTTAAGTATAATTTTTTAGAAAAAATTAAGATCAAGTGAAACGAATTCAGTCACTATATTACAATCAAACCGGAAATTAAATGGTTAGGATAAAAAGTATAAGATTTAAAGGTTCAATTGATATTGAATTGTCATAAGATTAGTATACAGTAGAAATTGAACTAAATTAAAGAATTTAAAATAAGATTTAAAGAATTCTCCTTACGAAAAAATTGAAGCTAAATTAAAAAATATTGATTTATAAAAATCAGTTAGTTTGCAAAAACCGGTTGATTAATTAAAAAATCAATCGATTTTTAATAACATCAGTTATTAAAATAAATTGAACCAAAAATTGACTATTTCAAGATGTTTACGACTAAATCAGCTGAACTGATTTGATTTTTATAATTATTAATATTAACTGTTTAGATGTCAGAAATTAATTAAAATTTAATTTCATTAGAATTTAATATGTTATTAATGCCCTTTAAAAATGTAAAATGATACTATAAATAATATTAAGAATTTACTTGACCTTTTTAATTCTGGTGGCAGTTATGTCATTAAGGCGGATATAATTTAATATGGAGTTAGTACTGAGATTTTATACCAAATACAGGTATCTGTCAGGATATGAGTGGACCCAATAAACCGGTTTCTTGCTAGACTTTGACACGCAAAACATGCTACTCTGGAAAAATATGAAACTGAACATATGGGATTAGCTTCTTAATCCATAATTAAGCACTTAAGATCGTTTGACTTGATTAAAAACTGAACAGACCCTTTTTGCAGAATCCAAATGGCAGTAATTACTAATTACCATGACGTAATTTGCTGGCCTTGCTTCTTTAATCTTAGGTTAAAATTTTCTTAATTAATACCCTAAGAGCATGGTTTGTAAAAATTATATATAAAAAGAAAAAGTTATGACATGGATCATTGTAGACATTCCAAATGGCAGTGAATCCCTGAAATATTTTTTAAAATATTTTCATTATTTTAAATTATATAAAAAACACTTTATATTAAAAATACTTTTAAAATATAAATTTAGGTCAATATTCTTATATTATATTATAAATTATTGAATACATGATAAGTCTTTTAATCTAATGATTAAAAAGTCTAACTGGTTCATCGGTTTATTCGATTTTTTATTTTCTAGTTTGATTTAATTTAATAATTCTTGTTGTTAAAAACTAATCAATTTATTAATTAATCAGTTAAGTTTTTGTAAATTAGTAAGTTCTTATAAACTAAAATAAATCAATTAATTTTTATTTAATAATCTTCTTTTCAATTAAACTTCAAATTCTTCAACAAACAAAGACAATCTCTTTCAATCATATATTACATTCTTTAATTTTTAGCCGATTTTATGATGGTTTAATACCGGTTGAACCTTTTAACTCTTAAATTTCTTATCTTACCGGTTTAACTTCCAATCTAATTTTTAAAACATTGATATAATCATTTTAATCGTACTTTTAATAACGGATTATATTAAAATAACTAAATAAACTTGGTAGATTTTTCATTCTTAATAAAGATGAGAATGTTAGATAGAGTTTCAACTTGGAAAAAAAGGGTTTTTCATTTTTAAAGCTCATTTGTTTAAGATCTCATGGAAAAGGAGACAGTCACATTTTCCATATATTTGGAAAAGGCCTTTGTCAATGGGAGTTGGCAAGAACAGATAACAGAGAATTGTGTTTTTATTTTATTAGTATCTCTATCAATCCCATCAAAATCTGCCTAGATATTCTTTGCAAATATATTGCTTGCAAAACTAGATAAACTTCACTTTAATTTTGACATTATTAGATTTAGACCCACTAGATCCCAAACAAAAATCATCTTTATCCTCAAACAATTACCTATTTTGATTCCTTGATCTATTAAATGGACGTAAATGGGATCAATTTACTTATTTCCGTTTTTGTGTAATATTTAATGGATGAATTGATGGAGAAAAGAACAGGGTGACACACGAAAACGGGCACAATCACCCTATGCCCGACGCAAATTCTCTGTTCTAAATTTTACGTGTCATCGTGTGTCAAACTTCTCTCATCCACATATTTAACATTTATTTACAATGTAAAATATGAGGATAGGAGACAGGCAATCCGGAACAAACGATCTCAAGCCCTGTTAAATAACTTACTGAGAAGACATGATTTATCGAGGATTGCATATATCTAACTTGGTCATACATCTAACTAACAATTGGACTGACATTATCACATTAAAGAAGATGTTTCATCCTTCTAACAAAGTCTAGTTTACCCAAAAAAAGAGAATCAAGAGTCCATTTGCTAGTTGTCAATTGTATAAAAAGTCTTAGCCGGCACCAAAGAATAGTTTCTGAAATTTTTATATAGAACCATAGACAAACCAGAGAAAAGAATGAAAGAGTTCCTGATACGCTTGCGTGTGCTTCACTTCTGTCCCACAGCTCTTTCCTCTTCCACACCCTAATTTTCCAAACCCATTTTAAGTTTCTCCATGCACATTTATATATAAGGAGATATTAAGACCATCTCTCTGTAAAAAAATCGCAAAAGCTTGTGTTTTCTCTCTGAAACCCTACTTTAGCTAGCTTGCCTTTTCACAAACGCGACAACCATCTTCTTCAATGGCTTCCTTTTCTTCTTGTTCTCAGTCTAAACACTTTTCATCATTCAACATCATTTCTCTTCTTCTCTGGACCCTTCTTCTTCTTGTCGCTTGTGCTACTGCCGCTAGACCTGGTGTGTCACTAATGGGGGAGGGTCGAACTTTGCAGGAAGCAGAGGCTGATAGGAGATTGTATGAAACTAGCTTCTTCTACAGAGGTCAGATGTTCAACTTCTTTCCAAAGGGTTCTCCTATACCACCCTCTGGTCCTTCGAAGAAGCACAACTCTGTGGAGAACTGATCAATCAGAGTAATTCACCAAGTTCTAGCGCTGTCATCATATATACTTGGCTTTATACCGTTCTGAAAGTTTTGGGTTCTTTAGATTCTCTTGATTAGAGGATTATATAGGTATTTTTGAGTGAGAAAGTGTTGAGACTTATGAGATCAGGTCATAAGAAGATGATTCATTTTTCTGTGTTCATTATTCTCAATTTCACTGTACAGTTTGTTATGTAGAAGATGATTTACATGTTCAAACACTTCTATGAGTATATATTTACATACAATCATTCCAAAATGATTGGAACTGCACAACTTTTTCTGGTTTGTTAGTGCTGTAATGATCATGAACTATGGTGGTGATTGAGTTTTCTGTGTTCTTGTTCCTGTAACTACAAGTTCTTACAAAGGTTTAGCTGTCTCCTAAGTTCCTCCTAGCGTCTCAAATTTCATGTATAGTTTCTGCATTTTCAGCGCCAGCTCGGAAACAACATGTTCTTTTGACTTTTTAATGATTCAACAAAAGCCAGCATTCGGATTTACTCGAGAAAGATCCAAGTTTTTCAACTTTACCTTAAACGTCACTCGAACGTGGCTCTGTTTTTCATACTAGACTTGCTGTCCACTACATAAAATCCAATTATTTTTGGACCTAATAGCTTTAACTCGTGACTCTTTTTAAATTTAAGTTCCTATCCACTGAAAATCGTTTAATTTATACAATAATTAAGTCGAATGACATTGTTTGTAAGTTATTCCTAATCATATTTAAATAATAATGAAGAATTTCCCCGATATTTAATAAAAAAAAGAATTTTTGATAAAACGGAATGATCCATCGTTGAGTTTCTTTATTTTTTAATCAAATTTAGTTACCAACCTAAAAGGGTTTATTAAAGCTAAAAGAAACTATATAACTTATGGTTTATAATTAAAAATAGGCCATGTTGGTCTTATATGTGGCTATAAAAGACTCCATCTTTCAGTGACCCTTTACGTGTTTTAGTTTCATTTCTTCCATTTAACAAAGTTATATAAAAAATAGATGCTAAACATTAAAAAAGAAGCAACAATTAACAAATCAATGGTGTCCTGCTCGAGCAATTAAATGTACAAAATAAACAATATTCATATGCATGAAACTGATATTGCGTCTTGAAGTCTTCAAAGTAAGCAGGTCTCGTGCAAGGCATGTCTCATAATTCAAATCCTGTAATCCAAATCCTAGTCTCAATGTCCCCCCAGAGGCATGTTTGTCATCTGGACCACTTCTTAGATCTTACCTCATTTTCCAACTAACCCCAATTAAAATATGAAGATTAGATATGTAAATTAATTCCAGGAATGCCAACTTTGCAAAATTTGAGGACCATGTTAGTAAAAAGGATCATTGACTCCGAGAAAGTGATTGTTTTAGATGTTAATTTATGAGATTTGT
>JAOQMR010000001.1:655849-665930 GCA_027563865.1 Erythroxylum pelleterianum
AATGTGTTATCGACTTTTAACTTTATTTGGCCCAAACTGAAAATGGAAGTATGTCTATATTAGTGTTTCAAAAAAAAATTTATACCGATATGTGAGCGATTGACTGGTTTAGCATGCTACTTTCACGGGCATGGACTCGAATATCATCGTCGATGTCGGGTTCGAGTCTTGCGGAGGTGGGATGCTACAAAACAAATCTCAGACCGGAAATTTCAATTTTCGCGATCAGCTTGCTCGTGTTTCAAAATAATCAAGGCTTGTTGCTGATTATCTTCATCCAACGCATGTTTGTAGACTACGCAAGGCCATTTACAAGCTTAAACAAGCTCCTCACACTTGATACAATGAGTTAACATCACACTTAATTTCCATGGGTTTTGTTAAATCCAAATCAGATCCCTCCTTCTTTATTTGCCATCATTCCAAAGGTACTATGTATCTTCTCATTTATATAGATGACATAATTCTTACTGATGGTAATGTAACACTGATCAAACAAATTATGATGACATAATTCTCGTTTATATAGATGACATAATTCTTTAGCATCACAGTTTCCTCTCAAAGACTTGGGCCCATTAACTTATTTTCTTAGTATTGAAGTTCATTATGATGAAAAAGGACTCATTCTTTCACAATCCAAGTATATATCAAAACTTGTCCACGATCTCAATATGCATGAGTGTTATGCTATTTTGACTCTTATGAGTTTCACTCAAAGTCTACAGCTCAATAATGGCACACCTTTACATGATGCTACTAAATACCGACAGGTCATTGGCAAACTTTAATATCTGTATTTCACTAGACCTGATGTCTGCTTCGTTGTCAACAAGTTATCCCAGTTCATGCATGCTCCATCTGAAGCTCATTAGAAAGTTGTTAAACGCCTCCTCAGATATCTTAAAGGAACAACTGATTATGGCCTTCGTCTTAGTCAAACTACGCAATGTCAGTTATCCATGTACTCTAACGTCGATTGGGCAGGAAATCACTCTGATAGGCGCTCAACCACAGGCTACCTTCTTTTTCTTGGAAACAATCATGTCAGTTGGCCCTTAAAAAACAAAACACAATTGCATGCTCCTCTACCGAAGCAGAGTATCGACCTGTTGCAAGTGCACTTGCTGAAACAACTTCGGTCAAAAATCTCCTCCTAGAGCTTGATGTCTCTCTCACTCATCAAACTACAATTTACTGTGACAATTTAGGTGTCACATACTTGTGTCATAACCCTGTTTTCACATCAAAATGAAACATGTGGCTGTCGACTTCCATTTTGTTCGTGAACAGATAAAAAATCAGCACATTCTTATCACTCACATCTCAAGTTCCGATCAACTAGCCAACACATTGACGAAACCGCTTCCTAAAGACTCATTCCAACATCATCTCGTCAAGCTAGTTGTTGTGCCACACCATTTACCTTGAGAGGGGTGTATCGGCACATGTGATATTTGTAATTGTTTGTTAATACCTTTCTGTTGTACTTTGATACTTATGACCTTGTCTTCAAGCTGTTCCTGATTTTATGGTTTGTTTTGACCTGGATAATTTTTCCATGTTTATAGAAGTCCTTGTCGTATCTCTGTTATATAGTAGTATATATATCCATTTGATCAGCTTAACAATATATACTTTCCCTCATTTTTGGTCTTGTTTATATGGATCATGTAATATTTACTCACTCACCCACTCACCAAGAATACACAGCTACAAATATTAATCAATTGACTTTCTTGTTTGATTTAGTTTAATAATCTTTATTTTAAAAACTGATCAGTTTATTAATTGATCGACCAATTTTTGTAAACTAATTAGTTTTTATAAACAAAAATAAACTGATTATTTTCATTTAGCAATTTTTTCAATCAAACTTTAAATTCTTAAATAACTATGGATAGTCTTATTAAATCATTTTTTGAATTCTTTAGTTTTATTCAATTTTTAACTAAATTTATGGTAGTTTAATACTAGTTGAACCTTTTAAATCTTAAAATTATTATCTTACCATTATAATTTTCAGTCCGATTATTGAAACATTATTCATTGTCCTATCTCAACACAATTAAGTTTTATCATTATCTTTAATAAATGAGTGTATGTCTTTTAAGACATAATTTCTATTATTATAAAATTATAATTATAATATAACAATATTTTACCCTTAATTCAAGATATCCTATTATATATTAAGAAAAACAAAATTGATTTAAATGGACATAACTGAACTTGAATTTAAGACAATACTCTAGACCATTAATACAAAGTTTTAAAGAGTTCAAGAAATATTAAACCAATAAAAAAAGAAATATTAAACCAAGACTTTTTAGTATTTGAAAATATGTTATTTTTTAAATATTGCTACTTATTAAAAATTTTAAAATTACACATTAGAGGAATCATAGTTAATTTATTAAGATAAACATTAAGTTACTCAAACAAAATGACAAAAGGTAATGATTAAGAAACTCAATCGTTTCGACTGATTTAATAGTAAAAATTTTGGTCCAACTAATTTTTTTATTGGATTTTTAACTTTTTGATTTGATTTACTTTGTTAACTTTTATTGTTAAAATTTGATCAATTTATTAATTAATCAGTTGATTTTCATAAATTAATAATTTGTTATAAACCAAAATCAATCAATTAAGTTTTATTTGACAATTTTTTAATCCAACTTCAAATTATTTGACGTGTAATGATAATCTCTTTCAATCATATTTAAAATTCTTTAATTTTATTTAATCTTTAGTCAATTTTATTGTTAGTGAATATATAAAACTAATTAAATTGGTCTCACACAACAGTTTAATCTATTGTGATGAAACGGTCACTTCACATAGTATCAGAGCCTTTGTGACCAAGTGGTCGTGAGTTCAAATCTTATCACCCACCTATTATTCAGCACAAGGTATAGTGAGCCTGTGCAAGTTTCAAGCTCAAAGGGCTTTTACTTAAGAGGGTGTGTTAGTGAATATATAAAACCAATTAAGTTGGTCTCACACAACAACTTAAGTTGTTGTGATGAAATGGTCATTTAACATTTATGACGTTCTAATACAGGTTGAATATTTTAAATCTTAATTTTTTTTGATTTAACTTTTAGTTTGATTTTTAAAATATTGACAAAAGGTTATTATAGATTTTTTTTGTTCGATTTTTAACTTTTTGGTTTGATTTACTTTGTTAACTTTTGTTGTTAAAAACTGATTAATTTATTAATTAATCAGTTGATTTTCATAAATTAACAATTTGTTATAAACCAAAATCAATCAATTAAGCTTTATTTAACATTTTTTTAATTCAACTAAAAATCCTTTGATGTGTAATGATAATCTCTTTCAATTATATTTAAAATTCTTTAATTTTATTTAATCTTTATTCGGTTTTATGACGTTCTAATACCGATTAAATCTTTTAAATTTTAAATCTCTTATTTTTTTGGATTTAACTTTCAGTTCTATTGTTAAATTGACAAAGAGTTATTATAAGACACCCAAAAGAGGAAACATGCTTCAAATTGAAGTTGAGTTTGTAGAAGAAATAGACAGTAGTTTGGTATTTCATAGTTATTGCTTTACATATTAATGATTATTATGTAGGTTGCTTTCTTAAGGAATTAGTTGTTTTCTCCTCATCTTTCTTACCAAAAAAAAAAATGATTATTATGTACACGAGTTGCTTTCACTTCACTTGAGTTTATACCTTAAAAAGGTCTAAACCTTTTCAAAGTTGTAACTTTTAATGTCAATTTGGAGCTTTTTCGATCTCAACTTGTTGATTCAGATAAAAGCTTTATCAATTAACACTTTCAATGAACCAACTCACAGAGAACAAGAAAATGTTAAGAACACCATCCTCGATCCGATACCGAATTTAGTTTTAGTATGATATGATACTAATCAATCCGAGTATCGTTTTAGACAAGAAGTAATCGAAGCAAACAAAAAGCATATGAGCTTGAGTAGATTATAGATACCAAATGGATGCTTAATACAGACTCTTCTGAGTTCTGACACCCAAATAGCACTAAACTCTAAGCAGATAAACACTGAGTTCAGGTCCTCCAGACCCATCAGGATTCATCATGTAAAAAGCTTCCGAGTCTTTGGACCCAACAACTCGCTCAAACCTGGCTCTCATGTACATGAGTTCACCTAACTCGGACCCACCTCCATCCCCTGGTAAAACTCCAGCCCCCATTGAAATGGGTTCCACAGCTTTCAGAACCTTCAACTCTTCAACCCCACACTCACGTCTCACTGCATACCCGCATTTCTTTCCATTGCAATACGTCCTCCATAGAGGCTCATCCAGCAACTTCTTTGGTTTCTTCTCTGATTTCTTCTCACATTCCAATGCAATCCTAACCAACCCAGAAGCCATTTCACGAACTAGTAAGCTTGTTGGTGTTGCAAGCTCGATGAAGAAAGCTGGACCGAGCTTAGCATCCTCTTGGAATGCAAAATGGACATGGCCTCGTCGATACCCGAAAAGGGTACCTATCACTTTGGTGCCTAAACCCGGAGTGTTGGTCGATCGGTTTTTACTGAAAACAGTAAGAGCTGATCTGAGCTTGGAAACAGACACCATAACCAGCTTCTTTCTTGGTGCTCTCACTGAAGGAAGACATTGAGTAGGGAATGTGATTCTGAGCTGTTCTTCATTTTCCTCCTCAAAATGAGGAGAAGAAGAAGAAAGAGTGTTGAAAGCTAAGATTTCCAAGTCACGATCTTCCTCATCTTCAACAACTTTCTTCCTCCAGTTGAAGTATCTCCTGGAGAAAGAGAAAGAAGAGTCATGAGGGGTCTTCGCCATTATTGTCTTCATCTGTGTAAAAAACAAGAAAAAGCTGAAGAGAACAAAGAGATGGAAACAAATTGTTTCAACAGAAGATTTGGACTCGAGAGAGAGCACAAGAGATGGAAAATAATGTATGGTTTGGTTGATTTATTCTTATTCTTTGCACAGATTGATTGTTTGTTTTTCAGGTCAGCTTTGTGCGACTGAAGGGACTAGCAAAAGAGAATCCTGACAAAAGGAAGGTGAGCAGACCTACCTAACTGGAACAAGAACAAAGAAACTGAGAAAAAGCTTTATAGAGACAAAAACTGAGAGAAAGAGAGAGTTGGAAATAGACAAGAGATCAGATTTTTCAAATGGAATTGACAACCAAAGAAAAAAAAAACCAGTGGAATCTCAGCAGACAGCAACAGGATTGTGTTATTTCTTAATCAATGTGTGGGGGCTCAAACTTTGTCAATCTTGGAAGAAGAGTGCTTCTCCCATGGAAATCTTTTTTTTTTTTACATTGATAAGAAATTAGTTTATTAATAAAATTGTCAATAAAAGATATAAGCTTCCTTTGTATTTTAAATTTTTTATATTTAATTTTATAAAAAATCTCCTTTTTATATTTTAGTTAAATAAAACACATATAACATAATTATTATATATAAATTAATCAAAATTTATTACATAATATTTTAATGCAACTCTTAAATTTGGCTTGAATTAATTAAGTCTATATAAATTAATAATTTAATACAACTATAGTAATAATTTTTTCAAAATTTCTTAAATCATAAGAAAGTTCTTTATTCAGGTTTGCTCGTGAACCAAGTCCAAATCTTGAGCCTTGATTTGGTCTGAAATCTGAACCGGAGTGTACTTGAGGTAAGTTCGATTAAATTTTTTAATTTTTTAAAATTCAAAGTAATGTTATTTTATTTGAAAATTTTAGCTTCGAGTCGAGTAGGATTGAACAGCTCAAGCTCAAATTTGACTCAAATTTTGAAATTTTTAAGGTCGAACTTAGATCAAAATCTAATTAACTCTAGTCGGATTCATTAACTTTGAATTAAGCCGAATCGAACCGAACCAAACCGAACCAAATTAAGCAATTTTTCTCATTCCTAATCCTAACCCTGACTCCAAAGCTTGCCAAAATTGGTCTTAACCAGCTGCATTGGGAACATATCAGAGCAGGTAAGGCTACACCAAACCATACCCACCAAAAGCTATACCAAAGCTGCTTCTTCAGTCACTTCCTGCTTCCTACTAGACCCAAAAAAGGGCACTCAAGCCACCTATGCACATGCACCCATGAGCCACCATTAGCCACCACCAGCCACCATTAGCCACCATTGAGTTCTGTGTTTAGACTTTAGAGCTCCCTTTCTTATGTTTCCTTTCTGTGAGTGAGTGTGAATGATTAGCCAGATATAGTTGCAGCTAATGTGAAATTAAGAAGCTTCTTTTGTTCAGATTTGTGTCTTGTCAAGACTAGTGACTATTTTCCTTTTCTAACCTGACATCTCCACTTTTTTTTTTATGACAGAACAGAACAAGCTGCTTAGTTCCAATGAACTAATAATATTAAAATTATTTATTTTTACAATATTATTAAGAATATTCAAAATACTTTCATAGTTTCATTTATTTTCATAATTAATTAAAAATTTGAAAAACTTACTTAATTTTAAAATGTTAATTTATTGAATAATATAATACAACAGCAAAAGTTTTGCTGAATATTGAGTGCGAGAAGGTTCATAAATACGCAATCTTATTCTTAACTAATAAAAAATCTGTTTAATTTTATAAAATTACTTAAAATTATTAATTAAAATATTCAAAATAGTCATGTAGTTAATTTTGAAATTAATTAAAAAATAAAATATTTAATAAATTATTAAAAATATATTATATATTATTTTATATAAACCTATAAAGTCAAATTTTACCGACAATAATAGAAAGGAGACCCTACCTAGATCAATCCAATATCCTCTCATCCACTAAGTGCCTACACATTATGATTAACTGTTCACAATAAGTGCATCAATGTCAATTTTGTGTCTAATCATGATGCCTAGAACCGTCGAGCCAATAAACTCCTACAACATATTGTGCCTCGTAGTGTGGCTTCTATGATTTTTTTTAAGTGAAAGAGTTAACAAGTAGTTAGAGCTTGTACCTAAAGGTGGAACGCTTACTTTAAGCGTCCCCACACTTCGGCCCCGAGTTAACAACTAGTTAGAGCTAATAATAAGATTAATGTGCCGAGTGCGACTAACACCCATGTGATCATCATTGAGAGTTTGCAGTATAACCGCCGGGGGCTGTTGAAAAACCACCACACCCAAAGACATCTCAGGTCTGATTCGAGCCATAGCATCAGCTGTAGCGTTACCCTCCCTAAAAACATGATGAATCGTGACTTGTCAACTGCGGGACATCAGGTCATTGTCAGTTGATGCCTTCCCTAAAAACCTGAATATGGTTGTTGAGCCATTGAATCACCTACATATTATCACTCTCAACCTCGACCTTGTTGATGCCCATACGCCAAGCGAATTACTATCCATCAGTCGTTTAAATATAATTGAACTCAAACTTGAATTGTGAATTTCAGATTCATTTCATTTCAAGTTAGGTTCGAACTCAATTATTCGAAAAAGACCTAACCTCTTACCAATCCTATCCTATAGACTTTGGATGTCACATTCCAATATCTTTGAAATTCCAAACCTTGTTGAATTTTGAGGTACCATCATCGTCAATTGTTGGGAAAAAGCTTTCTCTTAGTCAAGTCTTCTGTTACAAGAAACCGACAAAAGCCACAGATGAGCTAACTATGGTCGAAAACCCAACAACTTGGGAAAAAATCTAACACGGATTTAGGTTTATCCAACAGCCACAATCTCAGTAACTAATCCCTCACATGAGAACTATTAAAAATATGATTTGGGTTTTTAAGAATTGAGTTAACTGAGTCAAATTCCAACAGCTCCTTACCAACCAGAAATACCTGTGCATGCAAAGTTTCTTTTGGTAGGTATGAATATAAAATAAAAGGACAACACTGTCAACATCTACTGTAATCCAACAAAATTTTAAGGTTTGAAGAGGTTTAATAATACGCAGCCTTATTTTTAATTAATAGAAAAGTTATTTTAATATAATAAAAGAAAATAAGTTAAAAATAATATTTAAATTTATTTTCTAATTTTTAATTTTCTAAAAGTTCTTAAATTTTAATTAAAAGAAACTGACAAAATATACATATCATAAATATTACACTTATATAAATCAAATGTTATTTATGTGACAATTTAACCTGATCTTTAAGCTTAGACGAAACTAACTAAACCTAATATTAATTAGTATTTGTTTTAAATTTTAAATTATTAATTTAATTTAATTTATTTAGATCAAGTTTAGATATTAACTTGAACTAAAATTTTTAAAATACAAATTAAATATATATTTTTTTGGTATAAATTTGATGACCTCCTCCTTTCTAACAAACCTACTGACTGTTATGGATTGGTGAAAGTTGAGATGAACAGGTACAACTAATGATTTTGGTGTCACTGTCTCTACCCTAAGCACGAGCATGGCCATAACTAATCATCACTGTGATAATCAAATCTTAAGGACCACTCGCTCACTCACTCACTCTTTCACACACGAGACAGCGACCTTTCACAGCTCGTGCTGCTCCTGATTTCCAGAATTGAAAGCCATTGTTGCTCTCGAAATGATTAATTCATGGTGGGACTAACTTTGTTGCTATCCATACACATTGTAAATTACATATGGCCCAAAGAGTGTATTAAAACAGAGAGTTTGGGATTCGTGACATGAGCTCCAACTAGATCGAATCTCGGGTGGTTCGAAGTCTAATCGGCCTTGGGTTAAAATTAGTTTTTTTTTTTAATTTAAATTTAAATTATTTGATTTAATTTAAAAATGACCGAATGATTTAGTTTTGCTTATCTCCCCATTGGACTTTAAGGTGGCACAAACTTAAATTTGTTCAAATTTAGCAATTTTAAATAGTTCGAAACTAACCTAAAGTTTAGTCAAATAAGATTTTAGATGGCTAGAAAGCCAATCGCATACGAATCAAAGTAAGATTAATTTAAAATGAGACATCGTTTTGTTATGATAATTTGAGTTTTAAGGTGGCATGAACCTAAGTCTAATTTGAAGTCTAAACTTTTAAAATAACATAAAATTTAACTTAAAATTTGATCAAATCAAGCTAAATATGTTAATTTCAGACTGGACCAGACCTAAAAAAAATGGCTTAGCTTAATACATATAAGGATGGTAATGGGTGAGCTAAGCTCACCAATGACTAAGCCCAACTAAATAGTTTTTGCTTAGGTTAAGATAATCAAGTCCGAGCTCGAGCTCAAGTTTGACTCAGCCTAACTTAATTTTTTATTTTTAAAAGTTTATAAATAAAAATAAAATTTTTTTGTCTTATAATTATCGGATCTTAGGCCGGACATGAAATCGGGTTTTAATTTTTTGAAAAACATCATGTCTGCCTGTTGTTCTCGGGAGGCGGCGGGCCTTGGGCCATCCTGCATACATGACATGTGGGATCTGATTTTGTATTAGGAACTGTGGTCATATAAAATGTAAATGGTTCCTTTAAAGCTTATTCTTCGAGGAATAGGTGATAATTTATTAAATAAATATAGAGAAAAAATCTATTTTAGTTTCCAACACTTTTCAGCTTATTATTTAAATAATTTCCTAAATTTTAAATTTATTGAAAAGCAATTTTGTAATTCACACTTTTCTATAATAATTCCATTAAGTCAATAAATTTGTACTTAATTTTAATTTTTCAAAATTGGTCGGAAAATTAAACTGGTAAGAAGAATTTTTAAAGTTTAAAAGATTCAATTAGTATCAAACCTTTATAAAATCCGTTAAAAGTCGAATAAAATTGAAAATGATTAAAAAATATTGTTCTTATTCATCAAAAAATTAAAGTTTAATTAAAAAAATTGTTAAATATTTATTAGTTTATAAAAATTGACTGATTAATTAACAAATTTATCGATTTTTATCTTTATTTAATTAAATCAAACAAAAAAATTAAAAATTGAGTCAAAAAATTAACCAATTTAATGTGTTCACTATCAAATCAGTTGAATCGGTTCAGTTTTTAAGAGATTGCTTAATATCACAAAAAATGTCATTAATCGACCTAAATTCAAAATACTCAATCCATCTATACTTAAATTAAGTACATCTATGAAATCTGCTTTT
>JAOQMR010000001.1:666030-711939 GCA_027563865.1 Erythroxylum pelleterianum
ATGTCATTAATCGACCTAAATTCAAAATACTCAATCCATCTATACTTAAATTAAGTACATCTATGAAATCTGCTTTTGAATTGAACTCCAAGAAATCTTGGTAAGTAGTGTCAACCATAAACTCAAATCAACTCACAGTGACTAAGTAGGAAAAGGGTTGAAGCCAGTCTTCACCATTTTCTCCAATGGCCAAAACAAAGGCTGTGGGAGACTGTCCCAATTGAACCAATCCCAACCATAGCACTTGTCCGGTTCCAGATTCTGCGGAACTTGGCTAGGATCAGTCAAAAACGAGCGAACGAAAACGGTGACGTAGTGAGACGGTTTGGGTTCCTCCAAAAAGACGTTGTTCGTAACGGTCAAATACTCCGTTCCGTTAATGTCCAGCCCTGTTTCCTCCTTACACTCACGTGCAGCGCACGCCTCAAAGCTCTCTCCTAAAATATATATTTTTATTAATTTAATTAATTAATGGTGTTAAATTAGGGAAATCTAAAACATCTAATTAAATGTGGACTTACCGAACTCGAGATGACCCCCGGGAAGCGCAAAAGTTGAATCACCAGTAGAGGAGCGGCGCTTCCCCAACAACACTGACTTCCCGTTCAGCAGAAACACCACCACCGCCACCCTTGGCTCTGGTTTCCGGCCACCACTCTCCATCTCCCTCTCTCCAATTTGACCACCAGCTGCTCGTCGAAGTTGAAAAACCGGGGTATTAAGCCATTTTATAGAGGGAGCTGCAACGACGTCGTTGATCATTCAACAGCTCTGTACCAATGGACTATGGCCACGTGTAAAGTTACGTGGCTCTATTGGATTTTTTTTTTGGAAACTAGTAATAAGTTCTGTTAAGCACTTGGCCTCCAAGTAAAAGACCGTGGACCAATTCGACAAGTCAAAGTCAAAGTTAATTTTTCATTCAGCTTTTGTCGTACTATTTTGACAATATATACAAATAGAATTTAATCCTAAGAATTAAAAAAAACTTATTTACTTCAACCAAAAAAAAAAACTTATTTACAGTAAAAGGTAAATTTAGTTACTTTCAGGTAATCTGTGGGTAAGGCTAGGTTTAGATTGATTTGAAACTCAATTATTCTAAACAAAATGATATCGTTTTATTTAAAAGAGTTAGGTATCATATAAATTTGGATCTATACATTTCAGACCTAAATCTAATTAAAAAAATTGTTCTGTATTTTTAATTTTAAAAAATTATTCTAAAAATTTTGGCAATGGCTCGTGAGTCGGACCATTGTCATTCTTAATTATAATTTTTTTTAATAATCAAACTCTTTTTTTTTGTTGAATAATAGTTAAAGTAAATGTAGAATACAATTTTTCATTATATTAATTGAAGTAACATCATGTGTATCTTTAGAGCGTGTTGGGTTTATAAGTCCAAGTTCATATGTATGTTATGGGCTTCGTGGTGTTAGTATGTGATAAGTGTCAAATTCTCATTAGTCATGGCAATGGAAACAAAAAAAAAAAGAAATATTTAGTTTTATATGGTATTTGTTTCTCTTTGCAATTCTTATAGGTTGAAACTAAGTTTATTCAAAATTGATTCAATTCACTTGGTATAATTGATGGAGGTTGAAATTAAAGAACTCGAGTTTTAAGAATTAGTGAATTAATTGAATTTAAATTTTAAAAATAAATTCACAAAAATTAATAATTAAATTTAAATTATAAAAATAAAATACATGATTATGAAACCTTTTATGAAATTGTGATGATAAAGTGATGTGTCGTGATAATGTGATTGAATAGGTTATACATGTTCTGAAATGATATATGTGAAATGTGTATCATTCATTATGTTTTATTCAGATGGAAAATATTTGTGAAATTGATTGGTTGGGGTGACATTTGTGTACTTGACTTGAGTAAAATCATCAATGATGGTTCACTCATTGAGTTCACAAAACTTGTCAAAAATTGCAACATAACTTTTCAGGTACGAGATAGGAGACCTTGTTCTTAAGATTTTATAGATGAACATTTTGAATTAAGATATAACTCAAAGGCCAATCAACTAACATTAGAAAAGTTATAAATTGTATTTTGTAGTTTCTTTGACATATAGAACTTTTGTATTAAGAATCGTAAACTTTCTCATGTTACGTAATATAAATACTTGTTTCAATGATTACAATGTAAACTTTTGTTAATGAATGAAATGAAGTGTTGATATTTTAAGTATTATATATTCTTTCTCATGCCATTTAAGATATTACGTTTGCTCTAGCATATCATTGTCATAGAATATGTACTTGAATGTCTTCTGGATGTCCAGGTATATACTCTCTAGAAGGGAGGTGTTACAATTAAATATGAAACGTTTATAAATAATTTATAAATACTTTAAAGTATAATCGTTATTCAATATTTATTTAAAATTAATTACTATTAATGTATTATTAAAGTGCTCAAATCTTATTATAGTATACATTTTATAATTATGTATCTATTTTTATGAACTATGATTCATATTTTGCATATATTATTCTAAGATATTATATTCTTATTTCAAAATAGTTTTATATTTTTATTTTATTTAACACATAATTTATAACAATAGCGTCTTAATAAGAATCTCGCTGAGATGCAGGATCTAAGGAGGTCTAGAAATATATTCTCTTATTTCTAGTTAATAAAAATGTTATTTCCGATAAACTCATATAAAAAGAAAAGAAAAAAAGGTTTTGAAAATAGTTAAAAATAATTGTCAAATACGTAAACAAATAATTGAATAAATCAAAAAATATATAATAAACTCAAAATAAGCATAGACATAAAGATAAAAGTAATTAAATAAATACAAAGAAAAACAAATAAGTAAATTAAAAAATAAGCAGTTTTAAACAATATTAAAGAAATAAATAAAATCACTAAATTTACGGAAATGATTCAAAATGCCTAATAGTGAAGGATTTTTTAATTAGTCAACGTTTCCTATTGACTAAGATAACAAAGCATTATCATCTTTGTAATCATTAATTTGTAACTATTTGATCGGTTAACACACCATCCCATAAATATATAGTTGACCTAATTGTTAAACAAAAGAATTTATCTTTTAATTTAAGTAGTATTTTGTTGTCACATAAAACTCATAAAGTGTTCTTCTATTTAAGTTGCCCTAATTTGATATGAGAACTATATCATCATATTTCTGGTCATTGCTTTGGATAAGAACCTAAGATACTTTTTTTTAAACGAGAGAATAACTATTATCTCGAGGAATAATGATCCAAGATACAGTCAGGTACATCAACCCGCACCTGAAAGTGACTATAGAGAACAGACGCCCGAGCAAGAGAGTGGGCTCCCCTATTCCCCAAATGCCTAATCCAAGTTACAGAGATATTGTCCCTAGTGCATAAGATATCTTTACAGTCCGAAATGATAAGACCAAAATAGGAAAAAATCCAAAGACCTGGAGTTCAAAGCACTGATAAGGAGTTGACTATTAGTAAAAATAGAACATGCTTGTAACATGCCATCGCAAGCAAATAAGAAGCACTGCCGAAGAGCAAGCGCCTTCGCCATCGCAGGACCTCCATTACCTTCCTCGTAGCCAAAAAGTGCTAATGAAAAGGAGCCTTCTCTGTCTTCAAAGAGAATGTCAAACCAAAGAAAGCCAGCATCTGCAAAGATCGAGCCATCAATGAAAGCCAACCAACTAGAGGACGACGTCAGGATGGTTGCCGACCGAAAACACAACGGTAGCCTGAGAGCAACAGTCAGGGGATTGCCGGTGGGCGTCAGCTCCTTGAAGTCCGCAAAGTAAGAATTTGCTTGAGTATGAATATGGTGTGGCGTAACCCGTTTATCATGCCAGAGTTTGTCATTCCGTGCCAACCAAAGCTTCCATGCCTGAATGCCGATTCTAGCGGCACGATCCCTTCCTGTTGTCTTTAGGATATAGGCAAAAAAATCCTGAAAAGATGACAAAGAGGATGTGAGAACCAAACCCGATAACCTCTATAACTCCTTAGCCATAGGACAATCAAGGAACATATGCTTCATGAATTCATGTTCATGACAAAATAAACAGTGCAAGTCAACGTTCACTCCTCGGTGTTGCAAATTATCTTTAGTTGGTAACACGCCACGACAACACCGCCATAGGAAGTCGCGTACTTTGGGAGGTACATCAAGGGACCAGATTTGCTTCCATACAATGCCTTGCACCCATTGCCTATGGTCTACCAAATCCGCAAGCGCTTCATAATAAGCGGTTTTAAACGAGTAAAGCCCTCTTCTGTCACAAGTCGAAATGATTGTATTCGGTGTGGGGTTAATGCTCAAGGGGATACCTAAGATAGCATGCAAATCATCAAAACTGAAATAAGACAGCAACGTCGCAGGGTCCCACCACCTCTCCCCGGGGATGAATAAGTCACAAACCCGCATAGCATCATGAATGGCCAGAGGACCATCGTCTGGATGGAAATCACCCGCCTTTGGGATCCAAGGGTCCCTATTGACAAAGATATGTTGGCCGTCCTCGACTCTCCACCTTACCCCCCTTAACAACACTTTTTGAGCAAGCAATGCACTCTTCCAGATGAAGCTATAGTTGGTACCTAATTGAGCTGTCAAAAAGTCCCCTCGAGGGAAATATTTAGCTTTGAGAACTTGATACAAAAGAGTGTTAGTGTCAACCATAAGTCTCCACCCTTGTTTCTCCAAAAGAGCAGTATTAAAACACCGGAGGTCTTAAAAACCCATACCTCCCATCGACTTCTCACAACACATACGATCCCAGGACAACCAATTAATACCCCTATAACTTTTGTGTCAATCTTGATCTCTGCATCGAATGCAACTATATGACTTGAAAAGTTACAATGTAAATATTTAGTCTTAGTCTCTATTTAGTTGAGTTTATATCAGTAGAATTTTTGTCAGCAGAGTTTTTTCTATAAATCTTTTATGAGAAGAACTTTTATAAGAAGCCAGTTGACTGTTTGACTGTCATTTAAAAAATAACTTTTTTGAAAGAACTTCGTACACTGTTTGACAATATAAAAATAAAAAATTTTAATTTTAACTATATTTTATTTTGTAATAAAAATTATTTATGCATATAAAAATTATTTAAAGTATATTAAATAATATGCAAAGCACAATATATTAATTATTATATAATTTTGAACCATATGAAATATAAATGAAAATATATCAAACCAAATCTTTTATATAGATTATAATATAACATAAGTAAACTAATCTCAAAAATAAATATTAAAACGTATAAAAAGTCAAATAATATTATATAAATCTAAAAATAAATATCCAAGTTGAGTAAATTGTTAAATATATAATAAATAAAAAGATGAGTTCATGGGTATTATGGGAATTATGTGTAAAACATAAGGGCAAAAGAGACTAAAAAATAGGCTCATTAATTTATATGAAAAATTTATTTGAAAAAGTGTTTTTTTGAGAAGTTCTAAATTTGAGTTTCTTAAAAATTTGTATTTTTGCTGCCAAAAAAGTTATATATTTTAAACAAATACTTTTTTATTTTATAGTCAAACAACTATTTTTCTTTAAAAAGGCTTTTGTAATGGAGAAAAATACTTATTGTCCTTCTAAAAGTTCAACCAATCAGACACTTGGTCGGTCTTAATTAAAAAAAATCTTATATTTTAATGTAAGCGAATAAGTACTTATTAAAATCTTTTATTTTAAATTAAACAAATCTGTTAGTATCTAGAGTGGATATACCCATTTTTGTCTCATCTTTGAAAATAATATTCTCTTATCAAAGAGTCGTGAGCAAGCTTTGCAATTCAAAGAAACGACAAGTAGTTTGCGGAAGGAGTTGGCTCTACCGTGCAGCCTAGAGGCCGGCAATTCCATTTCACAATCAATTATTCTTTAACGAAATATTAAAATAATTATTTAATAAATTAAATAACATACTCAATTTAAATAATTGTTACACTTCAACTCCTTATTATTTAATAAATTAAAAAACATACTCGATACAACTAATTGTTAGGCTCCTAACTTCTTAATTGATTCGACTGATTCACCCGTAAAAACTTTGAACCATCTAACTTTTTAGTTCGGTTTTTAACTTTCTAGTTAGATTTATTTTAATAACCCTTGTTGTTAAAAACTAATTAGTTTATTATTTAATCATTTAATTTTGTAAATTAATAAATTATTATAAATCAAAATAAATCAATTAATTTTTATCTAATAATTTGTAGTTAGTTTTTAAATTCTTCAATCGATAATAGTAATGTTTTTTAATTATATTTCAAATTTTTAATTTTATTTAATCTTTAGTCGGTTTTATGACGATCTAATACCGGCTTAACCTTTTAAACATTAAAGCTCTCATTTTACTAGTTTAACTTTTAGTCCGATTTTTAAAATATTGTAATTTTTCTTTTTAGTTTCAAACTTATATTATTAGTAACTTTTTCGCTTTAATTTTATAATTTAAAAATGATTATTTATCTATTTAAAGTTATGCGTTTTTATTGCTCGTTTTTTCTAATATTATTTTTGATGAAAAAACTCAATAATAAATATTGAAATAATGTTGTAGGTAATTATTATGTGAAACAATATTTATACAATACTTATCTTTTATTCTACAAAATACAAATAATGCAATGTCCTTCACTATTTTCTAACAAAAATTGATGATAGAGTACACTTTAAGATAAATAATGATTCTCAAAAATAAAAATTAAAGTAAAAAATATTAAATTATAAAAGGGTATGATATAATTTATAAAAAAAAGATCTCATAAAATTTAAATTTAAACCGTAAATTAACCTCTAACATACAATAATATGAATAATCTTTTTAGCCCTAAGGTCCGACCAAACCAATAGGCATATCCTATGGAGTAAGTGGGCCTAGTAAAGTATTTAAATGCATGGCATGACACTAAAAATTATGTACTGTCTATAAAAGTAGGAGACAAAGTGAGTGGAAGACGGTGAAGTTGCTTCTTTGTAGGATTTAATGTGATGGCCATTGTTGTTGTGACGTGCATTTTTATATTTTGGGTTTGCTAAGACTGTCTCATATAAAATTCCTTAACTTCATGGGACCATATTGCCAAGTTGGTTACTTCAATAATTTGCAATTCGACAGTGACGCGTACACAGATGTATGCTCTTACAAATCATATCATATGTTACATAGATAAAGGATATTATTTTTCAAAAATGAAAAATAGTATAATTCACTTCTAATGATAATGATTAAAAAATTGAACTGATTTGGCCAGTTTAATAATAAAGATTTTGAATCAATAAACTGATTGGTTTTTAAGAACACATATTATTAAAGTAAATTGAACTGGATAAATTGATCGATTTTTAACAGTTAGTCGGTTCAATTTACTTTAATAATCTTTATTGTTCAATCGATTTATTAAGTGATTGGCTAATTTTTGTAAATTAGTTGATTTTTATAAACCAAAATAAACAAATTAAATTTTATTTAACAATTTTCTTTTTCAATTAAGTTTCAAATTATTTGACGAATAAGAACGGTCTTTTTCAATCATATTAAATTTTGTTTAATATTATTCAATATTAAACCCATTTTATGAAGGTCTAATATCAATTGAATCTTTTAAACCTTAACTCTCTTATCTTGTCGATATAACTTTCTGGTCAGTTTTTAAAATATTGCTTGAAGATACATTAAAATTCATAAATACCAATTAGACTAAAATTATCATTTAAATTCAATTTATTAATTCATCAAATAATTTATCAAAAACACATAATCTATAATTATTATGTACATTCAAATTTTTATTTAATATACATTAAAAGAATAATATTAGTGAATTATATTATTACAATATTATAAATAATATTATAAAAGATTTACTTATGACTCCTTCCTTTAGTTTTATAGTAATTCTTCACAAATTTAGAAGTATTATGAATTCAAAGTGCAAGTCATTTAGACTTTTTAAGATTTTGCACATTAGAGAATTCCAAAGTTTTGCATTATAAATTACTTAAATATAACATTTCACTTTACTTAAATTTATATGAACGTATAATTAATAAATTAGTACATAAATGAGTTTGACTTATTCTTAAGAATTTCTAATAATGATGTAGATCAATGTTCGATTTCAAAACATAAATTTAGAATGAGAAAAGAATAACAAAAAAATCAAAAGATCTATTGTAGTCCTTGCTAACTACATTCTTAGTCTTATTATTGTTAATTTTTTTCTTCCTCTTAGTAATAATAATAATAATAATAATAATAATATTAATATGATTATTATTATTGTTGTTGTTGTTCACCACTACCATTTCAGGAATAGCTAAAGATAAGATTATCTATTCTGTATAATTTTTTCAACCAAACAAAGTAACAACTTGTTTATCAGGAACAGATGAAGAATGGAATATCTATTACTCTCAATCAAACAGCCCATTAGCATTAGCTATATGTAAGGATGTTAATGGGTCAGGTCGAACACGGGCCACTCCTGGCTTGCCTCAGCCCGACCACGAACTAACTAGCATGTGATTGAGAAATGATGTCGTTTTTGTCTATTCGGTCAGGCCCCATGTTGGACCAGGTCAAAATTGACATTCTCAACTATATGCTAATGATAAATCAAAACCATAATAAAAATTGTACAATTAATCAATATTTTTAAAATCATACCATAAGTTTAATTGGTATTAAATCATCATAAAATCAATCAAATATTAAATGCAATTTAAGAATTTAAAAAATGATTGAAAAAGATTATGATTATTGAAAAATTTAAAATTTAATAAAAAGATTATTAAATAAAAATTAATTAATTTTTATAAAAACTAATTATGTTACAAAAATTAGAAATTAATTTATAAACTAAACCATTTTCAATAGTAAAAATTATTAAATTAAATTAAAAATTTAAATTGAACTGAAAAATTAGTTGATTTAAATTTTTTACTATTAAATCGATAGAATTTATTTAGCTTGTAAAACATTATAATTAATAGACTTTAAAATAATTTAAACAATCCCAAAAATAGAAATAGCAAAGGCAAAATTTTCCCGAGAAAATTGAAACGATTCTCGGGAGATCCGAGAATCACAAAAGGTTATGAGTCAGTACTACCGCCAACAAAGGACCTGACCGTGACTTGCTCTCCTTTCGCCACGTTACTTTCTGTTGCTGGTTTTTCAAATTGTAATAAAAGGAAAAAAAATCAGTGTACTGGGTCCCAGGTTAACATACAAATGGCCGTACAAAACAAAATAAAAGAGACACTCCTCCCTTCATCTTCTTGCTTCATCCTTTCACCATATCTGTGCATGTAGTTGGAGTATTGTGTGTGTGTGAATAGGTGGTGTGATTGTTGCTATTTAGTGGGTTTTGCTCTGTTTTGTTTGTGGTTCATACAATGACGGACACGACTGACGATATAGCGGAGGAGATCTCTTTCCAGAGCTTTGATGATGATTGTAAACTGCTTGGGAATCTGTTAAACGATGTGTTGCAGAGAGAAGTTGGTGGCCGATTCATGGAGAAGCTTGAAAGGAACAGAATCCTCGCTCAAGTTTGCTCCTTTTTCCCTTTCCCACTTCAATTTTCGTGTTGGACTTCTTGTTTTTAGTCAGCGCTGTGGCGGTGGTTTGAGATTGTTAGATGTTTATGAGCGTTTTTTTTTTCTTCTGAAAATGGTTCTTGTTTTTTGCAAGTTTTGTGTTTTGTGATATTGCACTTTGCATGGTTTTGTTTGTTTGCTCAGGAAACAGAGAAAATCGAAAATATGAGGCATTTCTTTAAGTTTTGTGACGCTTTTATGTAAAATATGAAAACTAAAACATCTTAACAAAGTTCTCTGTTTTTTTTTTTTGCTTAGATCATTCCTCCTCCTGTGAAGATCGCACCTTTTCTTTGAAATCTCTAGTTTTTACCTTGTTGATGTCTTTTATGTTGATTGTAGAAAAAGAAGAATCAGTATGCCTACTAGATAATAGGAATTCTAGTAAATGGTTGATGATTGCGAGTCTTGCTTAGTGTGCTTTTCAAGCGTTCTGTATTTATTATGTAATTCAAAATGATCGTGAACATTATGACGATATCTGCACAATAAACATGGTAAATGCTTTTCCATTGTATTATAGAGTGCTTGCAATATGAGATTGGCGGGGATCGAGGATGCAGCTGAAATCCTGGAGAAGAAACTGGCATTGGAGATATCGACTATGACACTAGAGGAAGCCTTCACCATTGCTCGAGCATTTGGCCATTATCTCAATTTGATGGGAATTGCTGAGACTTATCATAGGTTCTTGTTTATGAGCACCTCTTCTTATTAGTTAGCATGATTAGGTTATTAGTTCTATTGCATAATGCATTGATTACTTTCATATAGTCTCAAATTAAGTATTTTAGCTAGGAAATATATTAATGCATTATTTTTAATAAAGAATCTTTTGGTTTCTATATAGTGTTATAAGGCAGGATAACTAAAATCATGCAGAAAGTTTGCATTTGTTGGTTTTCTTCTTATACATGTAATAAAAGGTTAAGAAGTTGGTTGATGATAATTACTGAAGAAGGTGGGATTTTGGTCGTATTTTGTCGATACTGTTTTTGGCAGGGTTCGTAAAACACGAAGTGGGGCACATATATCGAAGTCTTGTGATGACATATTTAATCAGCTGGTGCAAAGTGGTGTATCTGCTGAGGAGCTTTATAACACTGTCTGCAAGCAGGTATGTTCTCTATTGTACTCTTCTCAGGGATTGGTTGGTTAGCTGTGTAGAAATTGTGCAAAGCAACTAACAATTTCTATAATTCAACTTATATTCCTAAACTTAATGAGCTAAAATAATACCTTAAATTGTCCAAAATAACAAAACAAGTTTTTAATTACTCAAATCTTTTGCCCAAAAGTCTTGGAAGAAAATTGATCTAGTAACAAGTTGTGAATGTGACTTTTTTTCAAGGCCTTGTCTGTTCTTCTACTTATCAAATCTTTGTTATTGCAGGAGGTTGAAATTGTTCTTACTGCACATCCTACTCAAATTAATCGTCGTACCTTGCAATATAAGCACATTAGGATTGCTGTAAGTTTTTGCCAGCTGCTCTGAGTTCTATTGATGTTTTGAAATTGATCACCTAAGTTACGTGGGTGTATGATAAATCTGAAGGTCAAATTTTATGCAATGTGCAGCATCTTCTAGAATACAATGACCGACCTGATCTTACTCATGAAGATCGAGAGATGTTGATTGAAGATTTGGTATGTTTGGAACAGCAACAAATCCATGATCCTTTCTAACAGACCTGGAAATTTGGATGTATGTTCAGTAAAAAGCAATGCTCCCTTGAAGTTTATATTGTTTTTTCTTGTTTTTATAGGTAAGAGAGATTACTTCAATATGGCAGACTGATGAGCTGAGGCGGCAAAAACCAACACCAGTAGACGAAGCTAGGGCAGGTTTTCTTCAAAATTCTAATGTTTTCATCCACATGTTTGGTAGTGTTAGAGAGTTATAACTTCATTGCAGCAGAGAGGTTATTTATGAGGATTGCAGCTTGACTGTAGATAGCTGACGGTATTTAATGCTCCATTCAGGCTTGAACATTGTGGAGCAGTCCCTATGGAAAGCTGTACCTCATTATTTACGCCGTCTTAGCAACACCCTAAAGAAGGTTTACCAATCATTTCTTCTTTCTTATTTTTAGAACTTAGAAGGCATGTAATGGAATTGTTGACTTACTCTCATTTATGATTTTGACTAAAGCATTTGTGCTTTCTAACCTTAGCATACTGGAAAGGCTCTCCCATTAACTTGCACTCCAATAAAGTTTGGATCTTGGATGGGAGGTGATAGAGATGGAAATCCAAATGTCACAGCAAAGGTGAGGATTCCATACACAATGTTTCTTTTGAGTTGAATTGTCCTCCTGATTACTTCAAGGTTAATTTCATCAAGAATTGGTATGTTATCATCAGAAAATATTTCATGTTTAAAGACACCCGTGATGTGAATCAGTTTCTTAACTAACTTATGGTGAGTGAATCCCACGAGTATGGAAGCCCTGCTAAATGGTGAACATAGCATGATTTTTAAAGACATTATTTCGAAGCACACTTCAATGATGCCTTTATTCCATTTGAAGACCAAAAACCTCACCACCTTATTGAAGAGATGACGAACAATCAAGTGCCTAATGATATGCTTTAAATTCAACATCATACTTTCCCTTTCAAGCAGAGATAGTTGCCTGCTTATAGAAGTCTAACAATTAATATTGAGGCCTCTAAGTACGATGTAGAAGCCCCACAATTAGAACAGGTTGTAGTGATGGTATACTTGTTCCACTTTCAGCTATAGATGTCTTTTTTACCGCTGAAAGTGAATAATCATATTTGCTTTCCTCATGTCTCAAATGAATCTGTTATTAAAATATTATATTCTTTTCAGGTAATTCTTTTCAAAACTATGAGGGCAGTGTAATTCACTACAACTTGTTTTACTTCCACACTGTATTACTACTGTCATGGACATATTTCAGCAAGTGGTTTCTTTTTTTCTGTTTCAGGTTACCAGAGATGTGTCACTTTTGTCTAGGTGGATGGCTATTGATCTTTACATACGGGAAGTTGACAGCCTTAGATTCGAACTTTCCATGAGTCACTGCAGTGATAAGCTATTAAGAGCGGCTCGTGATATTCTAGAAGCAGGTTAAATATGTCTGCTTCTCTAAAAAAAAGCAATTTTTAGAAAAATCTTCTTGAACAATCAAATAAGAAACTGCCTGCACAGATATATAAAGTTCTGAGTCTATTAAGTTCAGTCAGTATGGAAAAATAAATTTGTTATAGTTATACCTTCACTTTCTGTACTAAGACATGTATCTTGATATAATGATCCATGCACATGTCTCATGAACGTGGAATTTATTTTTCATGTAAATCGATTTTGTATCACCTGAAGCTCATGTTGCTACACTTTCAGGACTTCTCTTATGCTTATATAATCTGACCCTGAGTCGAATACTTTACAGAGAATTCTTCAGATGATCGGCATGAGGGTTGGACTCAACCTGTTAGCAGAAATCAAATGAAGCTTCATGGACAACCAGTTTCATCCCTTCCTACACAGCTTCCTGCTAGAGCTGATCTCCCTGCCTGCAGTGGTGAGGGAAACTACTAGTTTAATTAAAATTTTGTACAAGTATTCTAGACATTATAATATTAAGTGCATGTTGCATTTTGGTATAGAAAAATCATGAAAAATTTGAACTGTGGAAGTCCTGGTCCAATTCATTGAGTAGGGAAATTTAGTCCATGTCTGAATTCATCTAGACAGACCCTAATCCTAGTCTTAATAATCATAAACTTTAGTCAGTTATTTCGTTTTGAGCAAATGATATTTTTACGCGCCATATTGACTATATTGATTTCTTTTAATGTATCTCTTCATATAGAATGTGGTGATGGAGCATCTCAGTATCCCAAGCTGGAGCTTCCACGGACTAATTACATGCCTTTGAATCGTCAGGTGAATAAAGTTCTTGAAATTGTTGTCTTATAGCTAATTAAGTAATCTTGTTGATATTGGATGTACTTAAATTCCTACCTTCTTTTTCTTTATGTATATATTATTGGATCCTCAGGTTTCTTCAAATTCAGAAAATTCGGCTAAGGATTGCAGTCATGGTTTACATAAATCACCTTCAAATGGAAATGTTTCTAGTCCTAATGATTCTCCATCCACTGGAGCTCCACGTACGTCTTCTTTCAACTCCAGTCAACTTGTTGCTCAGAGGAAACTCTTTGCGGAATCCAAGATAGGGCGTAACAGCTTCCAGAAGCTTCTAGAGCCAAGTTTGCCTCAACTTCCTGGAATTGCTCCCTACCGAGTATTCCTTGGAAATGTGAAAGATAAGGTATTGTTTCTCTTCACAACTCATTATGAGTTGTCAACAGTATACAGTTACCATGAAGTTGTAAATGCAGAATCCAGTAGATGGTAGAGCTGATAATAATTTACACAGGCTTGATAAAGCATCATGCTAGTTCTTATTTTAAATGTTTTTCATAGTTTTGTTCAGTTGAAACCTTTCACTCACTTTTCCTGACTCATCGATATTCCCCCTTTGGAATGTATGTGGTGCTAAGGCAACAATGGTAAATTCCTTTAATAATAGGAACTGAGTTTACCACCGGAAAGCATAGAAGTTTTCCATGAATATTAAGATAGGTACACATCAAGATGGATGTGGATTTACAATACAAGAAAACTTTTCTTTCGGTATAATGCTATTAGCCGACAAGAGGTTAAAAGTCAATGAATTATTATTGATATGTTTAATTTGTATTCACTATATGTCTGTACATAGGAACAAGGAATAGCTAGGTTTATATACAAACTTCCTAGGACTATTTAGGAAGTAATCTAACTATTAACTATAGGAAATCTCTCAATTATAGGAGAGATTATAGGAGCAATAATAAACATATCAATACAAGATCAATCCTAATTAATACAAAATCAATTCTAATAACTCTAGTCAACAATTATCAACAGGATAGATTTGATGCAATATAGTTGTGTAGACTGCAGTGTTACCATGAATTGAATTTATTTATTAGAATTTCAATACAAACTCATTAATTTCTTAGCCATCTATATAGATGCAATTAAGGTGCATTTCTTTATCCAACAATCCAATTATTTTGTGCTGATATGTCCTCAGGATAATCGTGATTAGAGAAAATAGAAGTGAGAGAGTTACTGAAAAAGTGCTCTTTCTTTTTTTGTCTTTTGATCAAAATCTCTTGTTAAATATGCTTTAAGGATCACATCATCCTATAATTCCTGAAAGGGTGATACTAATACCACTCATTGAAGATAAATTCCACATCAAGTGTTGTAGGGTTTTGTGATCAACTTCCTTTCAATAATCATAAATCCTATGGTGACACTGTCAAGGGTTTTCTTGGATCAATCAACTCATTGCCTCTGTTAGACAAACAATAATGAATGCTTGTACATGGTATTCTAAATATTTCAGCTTATTAAGACAAGAAGACGGTTGGAACTTCTCCTTGAGGATCTTCCTTGTGACTATGATCCTTGGGACTATTATGAAACTACCGATCAGTTACTGGAACCCCTGCTTCTATGCTATGAATCCCTGGTAAGAGCATTCTCATGCCAGTGTGTCCTCCGAAAATGATCATTGTACACTAACAATGTGGAGTAATTGGAGGATTTACTTTCATTTATTTTCATTGATGAATTTTACAGCAATCATGTGGAGCTGGAGTCCTGGCTGATGGTCGATTAGTTGATCTGATAAGAAGAGTTGCTACATTTGGAATGGTATTGATGAAGCTAGATTTGCGTCAGGTGAGCCTGTTTCTGACTGTTAGCCAAATCCATGTACTTGAGGTGCATGCTTTAATTTAATATTTTGTGATGCAACAGGAATCTGCTAGACATTCTGAAGCACTTGATGCAATAACCAAATATTTGGATATGGGAGCATACAGTGAGTGGGACGAAGAAAAGAAACTGGAATTTCTGACAAAAGAACTGAAAGGAAAGAGACCACTGATTCCTGTTTCCATTGAGGTATTTATTTAAACAGCATCTGTGAACAAGTTGTGGCAATATGAGCATGATACATTTAACATTATGCTTTAAAAAATGGAAGTTCTTCGTTTAAATATTTAGGAAAGATGAAAGAGAAGGAAAATGAGGAAAACTTTCTCTTTGATGCCAATTTCATAACCTCTGCAATATTCTTTGGATTTTAATTTTTTCCTTCCTAACTAGGAGACGTCGCCGTGGCTGTTGACATAATGTGTAATAAACCCTTGGTTTTTGATATTATCTTTCTTTCTGCTTCTCTAAGTATGATGCTGTTCCTTACTGGGTCTTTGCAGGTACCACTGGATGTCAAGGAAGTCTTAGATACTTTCCATGTTGCTGCTGAGCTAGGGAGCGACTCACTTGGAGCTTATGTGATTTCTATGGCATCAAATGTGGGTTTTCTTTTTTAAGTTTTCCTCTTTAAAGAGAGTTTTGAGGAGTTTATGATATCATGAAGTGCTATAACTTGTATATGTAAATGTTATTATTGGCTCTATTCATGTGTTTTGGCAGGCAAGTGATGTCCTTGCAGTGGAGCTTTTGCAGAAAGATTCCAGACTTGCTGTTAGTGGGGAGTTAGGGAGACCGTGTCCTGGTGGATCGTGAGTATATCAATTCTATGTTCAGGTTTTTGTGAATATTTTTGCGTGGTAGCTCAGTAGAATCATAATCAATTGAATTTATCATCAGAAGGTTGTCAAACCAGAAGGTAGGCCACTTAATGCAGAATATAGGATCCGTCTTTTCTTCTTCTACAGTTGAAAAATAACTAGAAACACGTTGATAGTGCCAAATGGAGAATCCCTTAACTAACAATCTTTTTTGCATTGATGCCTTTGGAAATGGAGAAAACATTTTTGCTTGTTTTTAGTCTAAAAGCACCATCGATGAAATATTCTGACCAAATATGTATTTATCCTGTAAAAGGTTGCGGGTAGTTCCGTTGTTTGAAACTGTAAAAGATCTGAGAGGAGCTGGTTCAGTGATCAGAAAATTACTGTCAATTGATTGGTACCGTGAACACATTATCAAGAACCATAATGGGCATCAGGAGGTACTTGTGCATCTTTTCTCAAAACTCCTTTCAGTTTGCTCTGAGGAAATTTTGAAGCTTATGAAATTTATATCATTATAACGATAGGTCATGGTTGGATATTCTGATTCTGGAAAAGACGCGGGGCGTTTCACTGCTGCATGGGAACTCTACAAAGCCCAAGAAGATGTTGTTGCTGCCTGCAATGAGTTTGGTATTAAAGTAACTCTGTTCCATGGAAGAGGAGGGAGTATTGGTCGTGGAGGTGGCCCCACGTATCTTGCCATTCAGTCCCAACCACCAGGCTCGGTGATGGTGAGTATGCTTAGTTCTTTGTCAGCCTGATCTTTCATTCTGCTCTTACTGATCACAGTCTGGCCAACTTTCAGTCTTCGGACTGATATATTTTGGTAATCTGCCATTGTTGAGGTTCTGAGACCTATATCTATTTAGTATAATTTGTTCTTCCAATGGTGATTGTTTGCAAGTTGGTTTATACTCGAAGAAGGGAAAAAGATGATCTATTGTTTAGGAGCTATAAATCTGTACAAGTTATCTGATGTAAATTCTGCTGACAGGGTACTCTTAGATCCACCGAACAAGGTGAAATGGTGCAGGCCAAGTTTGGGCTGCCCCAGACAGCTGTGAGACAACTGGAGATATACACAACTGCAGTGCTGCTTGCAACTTTACGTCCCCCGCTTTCTCCCCGAGAACAAAAATGGCGTAATCTCATGGAGGACATTTCGAAGATCAGCTGTCAGAACTATCGGAGTACAGTCTATGAAAATCCAGAATTTATTGCCTACTTCAATGAAGCTACCCCGCAGGCTGAGCTTGGCTTCCTTAACATTGGAAGTCGCCCTACAAGAAGAAAGAGCTCGACAGGAATTGGACATCTTCGCGCCATTCCATGGGTGTTTGCATGGACACAAACAAGATTGGTTCTTCCAGCATGGCTTGGAGTTGGATCAGGTTTGAAGGGTGTTTGTGAGAAGGGTCATACAGAAGACTTGAAAGCTATGTACAAAGAATGGCCATTCTTCCAATCCACAATAGACCTTATAGAGATGGTCTTGGGTAAGGCAGACATTCCAATAGCGAAGCACTATGATGAAGTGCTCGTGTCTCCGAGTAGAAGAGAGCTTGGTGCTCAAATAAGAAGCGAACTATTAACAACTGAGAAATATGTATTAGCAGTTAGCGGACACGAGAAACTATCTGAGAACAACCGGAGCTTGAGGAGGCTTATCGAGAGCAGGCTGCCGTATCTGAATCCTATGAACATGTTGCAGGTGGAGATCCTGAAGAGATTGAGAAGCGATGACGATAACAATAAACTCAGAGATGGCCTGCTTATTACGATAAACGGGATTGCAGCTGGTATGAGGAACACAGGTTGAGATGCATCTAAATCAATATACATATGAGAAACTTGTTCTCTCTGACAGTTTCTAGCTGAATGGTGAATTTATACTTATATATGCCCCATTTGAGATCGTAACTTTTGTGGATTATGAATTTAAAAAAAAAAAATCTTTTGTGGATTATGCAAGTTGATAATGAACTTGTTGGATTTTCATAGTTGCAATGTTGGTATGATCTGTTCTTCAATTTTGGAACTCCTGAATTACTCTAGATTGCTTATATGTTGCTGAATGGATGAGCATTCAGGATTTGTTCTTCTGCTGAATTGCTTACCAGGACAAATCAAGCTTGTAGGAATGCATTTTCCAGGTGAATATTGCATGAACATTCAAACTAGCTCATTTTTGCTCCTCTTTGATCCCATTAAGGTTTGGTATAGAATTTGACGTGTTTAGGAAGGACTACATGATGCTATATGATGATGGTTACTATTGATAACCTTTTAATCAAATTATTTTTTTAGTGTTTTTAATATTACAAATTGTTTTTTTAATAAATAAATTTGGATAATAAAGTATTTTTAAAATGAGTAAAATAACAAAATAAGTTTGTATATATATTTTCCAAAAGAAAAACATCTTTACCAAATTTATGTAGTGATTTCCATGGGAGCCTCCCAATTTTTTTTTAAATTAAAAGTGTAAAACATATATTTTTTAATTGAGCTCGACCTTAGTTTGCCTAGGCCCAGGTTCAGACTTGTTCGAGACCTAATTTTCTTAAATAAATCAATGTCATTTTAATTAGAAGAATTAGATTTCAGGTCAATCTAGGCCTGAGCTTAACTTTTTGATCAGCCCATTGAAAACATCTTAATTTAGGTCATGGGATAACTCATCCCTAAATTTATGTTGCTTAAGCTTGTGATAATAAGAAAACATGAGGAAAAGTTTCGCCATAAACCCTTTTTTTTGGAATTCAATTTTACCATAAACTTTAGGTTAACCTATATGACAATGGCAACTTAAAGTCCATCCACAGAAGTCTTACAGTTACTTTTGATTTTCCCTAAGCTGTAAAAGAGTTTCATACAAAATTTTTGATACCCTTTTGTGAAAGAGCATACTATATAATAATTATGATTAATATTATTTAATTTATTCTTACACAGTAACAAATAATTAATGATATATATATAAAGAAAATTTTAATTAAGGATTAAATGCCCTAGAACTCCTAGAATTTGACATTTTTCATATTTCGTTCATATTAAATTATTTTTTACTTAAAATAGCGTATTATTAAAATTCTTAAATTCTAATACAAGGTCGTCATAAAGATGTAAATAATAAAATTTTAAATATAAACATTAAAAAAATCAGTTTACAAGAGAGTTAAAATTAATTAATCCTTTAATTAACGATAATGATAATAATTATGTGGTGAAGAAAATGGTGACTAATAATTTTTTTCCTTTTTAAAAATGTTAAATAGTAAAATATGAACACACCATCTAAGCTATTCCAACCTAAATATGTATAAAAACAAAAAGTCAATACCATAAATAGTAGGTTTTCACTAATTATAGATTCCAGTAATCCAAATATGTGTAAACAAGCCTCAAGCATTCTGAATTATCGTGTTTCTATGCATTTCTAAAGTATGTTCCCGAAAAGAGATGCCATTTGCATCCAATCCTTTTCTTTGTTTTTCATCTAAAGTATTGAACTGTTGAACAAAGAAGAAGAAGTACCAACTATTTTCTTAAACATTAAGAATTATAAGAAAAAGAAAGATTTTAATCTTATATACGTATAGGATTATTCAATGACTAAAAATTCAACTGATTCGGTCAATTTAATTCCGAAAACTTTGAACATGATGACTTTTCAGGTCTTTTTTTTTAATTTTTTGATTCAATTTACTTGTTTTTTTTGGTTTTTCACGAGGTGTCATAGGCGGATCTCAACTATAGGAAGGTACCTTTAAACCATCCACACCCAGACTAATCCCCGCTCGAGCCGGATAGGTCCCTTGTGGGAGGCAAAGCTTTGGTCCCAAGTTTTAAACGGCTGCATATATGAGAGCGGTTCGAACCCACGACCTCACTTAAGCCAGGAGACCCCCTTACTTATTCAATTTACTTTAATAACTCTTATTGTTAAAAACCGACCAGTTTATTAATTAGTCGGTCAGTTTCATAAATTAATTAAAATAAATCAATTAATTTTATTTAGCGGACTCTTTTTTCAATTAAACTTCAAATTCTCCTATAAATAAGGACGATCTCTTTCAATTATATTTCAAAATTTTTAATTATATTTAATTTTTAATCTGTTTTATAACAACCTAATATTAATTGGGCCTTTTAAATCTAAACTTTTTATTTTACTGATTTAATTTTCGGTATGGTTTTTAAAAAATTGGTATTAATCAATGCCTAAACTTAGATCCATGATCTTTCCAAACTTGTAATATTTTCATATATTAACACATAATTAAGCACACTAAACTCTTAAATATCAAAAGATATAATTCATGGCTATTCATATATTTAATTTGAGTCTAACATGCTCATTTTTTTATTAATATTTAATTTATTATAAAATATTACAAACAAACACACACTCCCAGTATTAATCAATGCCTAAACTTAGATTCATGATATCTTTCCAAACTCGTAAGATTTTCATAAATTTACACAATAATAAACTCTTAAATCTCAAGGATATAATTCACCACTATTCGTATATTTAATTTAAGTCTAACATACTCATTTTTATTATAAATATTTAAATTTATTATAAATTCTGATGAACTTAGAATCTATTTCTTCTTTTAGAATGATATTGTGATGTCTATGTCGAGAAGTTCTGAACTAAATTGGGTCGTACATGTCTGTTAAGTGGAAGTCACTTCAGACTTTCATCTGGATTCTGCTTACATATCCCTGTAAGCAATTTAGGTGCAAAGACACGATCGGACTTTGCGTGAATCACTGAATTGGTTTAGTGCAATCTATCATGTTTAGGTTCTAATTTGACAGATATGTATTTTAGTACAGAACATGATCATTACAGACACTTCTTGTCTATGTCAAATAGCAAAAATGGTTTCGAACAAACACCTTTGACCCGCCACACAATAAGAAAGAATTTGTTCCTAAAAACTACAATGGGATTCGAGAGTTGGTCGTGGATTTGTGGCCAACCATGTCCTTTCATCACCAGTTTGGCTTGGAGCACATATACTCACTAGAATTCAACTATCTTTGACTAATATTTTAAAAATTGCATCCAAAATTAAATTGATAAAATAAAAGTTTAATCATAAAATTAATATATAGTAAATAAATAAAAATAAAATAGGTAAAAATAATAAAATAAAATACTTTATTAAAATATGAATATCTATTAACATGAATAATAATAATAATAGTGTAATTCAATGTAAAATTGATGAACCAGGAAACATAGCCAACGCTGTCGATGACAGAAAAGAAGATGGAGAAAACGGTGATGTTGTGAGATTTGAGCTTAGATAGTTCTGAAGACACGATTAGTTTTTTTTGGGTTTGTGAGGGCTTTTTGGATCCGGGTCTTGATCAGGTCGGGTTTTGATCCAGTCTTATGACTCAGGCCCAGTCTTCCACCAGATCATTAGATGCTCTCTTCTTTGCTCACTGGATCTAATGCAGATAGGACTCGACCCACTGATGGAGCCCTTCTATTTCTCCTACTCCCTCTGATTCATAATAAGTGTCGTTTTAGATACATTTTAATTATTCAAAATAAGTGTCATTCTTGATTTTGTATGCGTGCTTATAATTTTACTTCCAAAATTAACCTTTAATTTCTCTCACATCTTAATTACACAGATTATATTTTCAAGGCACTTTAACATGTAATTAATAAGGGTATATCGGACATTTCATTAACTTTCTTAATAAGTGTGCATTTCTTTAAAACGGCACGTATTATTAATCGGAGGGAGTATTTTCCTTCTTCTTTTTTGTTTTCCCTTTCTATTTTTGCCGAAGTTTGTTACAATTATGTTTTCCTCCTAGCTGTCTTTGTACAAGTGGCTATAAATATTAGCCCTTCATCATTCAATAATGAGTGGAGAAAATACATTATTGTTCTTTTCACCCAAATTACAGTTTTTTATGGTATCAGAGCAATACCTTCATTGGTCTCCTCCTTAATTCTTGTGTTCCTTTTTTTCGGCATAGTAGCCTCCCTCCTTAGTTTCTCTTTTCTTCCTCATAATGTCTGGGCCTTCTTATGCTCATGTTGCCGGAAATCAGGTCAGTAGTCAACCTGAAGATCACCTAACATTCCTTTCTATCTTCACCCCAATGAGAATCCGTCTCTTATCTTGGTATCATCTCCTTTGATTGGACCCAATTATTACTCATGGTCGAGGTCAATGAAGATGGCTCTCCTATCTAAAAATAAGCCAAAATTTACCCATTACCATACAAAAAAAATTACCCATTACCATACAAAAAAAAATGAACCTACCTTTGTGTACTGGGAATGTTGCAACACTATGGTTTTGTCTTGACTCATGCGCTTTGTCAGTGAATCCATCGCACAGAGCATCATCTGGTTGGATTCAGCTACTGACATTTGGAAGGATCTGCATGACCCTTTTTCCCAAGCGGATTCCTTTCGTATCTCCAACCTTCAAGAAGAAATCTACAACTTTAAACTGGGAAGTCTTTCTATCACAGACTATTATACACACCTCAAAATGCTTTGGGATGAACTCTATAATCCTAGGACAATACCAAAATGCAGACGTAATCCTCGATGCTCTTGTGATGTTAATACTACTATAAGATCCTACCAGAAATCTGACTATGTTATTCATTTTTTAGAGGGACTTAGTGACTCATATACCACAGTAAGGTCTCAGATAATCTTGATTGAAACTTTAATTGATATCAAAAAGGTTTTCTCTCTAGTCACCCAACACGAAAGACAATTGTTGTATTCCTCCCAAACCTCTAGCCACGATTCCCAAGCTTTTTTCACTAAGACAGATTCAAGGAAAAGTTTTCAGCATAACAAAAGGCCACATTGCACTTACTATGGTAATCAAGGACATATAAAGTATAAATGTTATAGAAAACATGGGTTCCACCCACAATAACAAGCAACCCAGAGACAACCCCAAACACAAATTCAAATTTGCAAACCAAATGGAGACTCACCTAGAATCATCTTCAGATCCAAGCCAACTGGAAATGACATCAGAGAACTCTTCTTTTGCTCCTAGTTATAACCTATGTGAGATCTCACATCGGTTGGAGAGGAGAACGAAGTACGCCTTATAAGGGTACGGATACCTCTCCCTTACAGATGCGTTTTCCATTACTTAATTCATCGGATCCCATCGGAACTCCGAAGTTAAACGTGCTTGGGTATGAGTAGTTCTACGATGGGTGACCTCCTGGGAAGGCCTTGGGAAAAACAAAACTGTGAGGGCTTGGCTGGGCTAAGGTTCAAAGTGGACAATATCTGTAAGCGGGTGATCTGGGATGTTACAAGTGGTATCAGAGCCAGTACCCAAACTGTTGTGCTAGCTAGGCTGGGCCCTAAAGAGGGATGGGCCCTAAGGGGGGCGGAGAGTATGAGATCCTACATCGGTTGGAGAGGAGAACGAAGTATGCCTTATAAGAGTACGAATACCTCTCCCTTACAGACGCGTTTTTCATGGCCTAATGCATCAGATCCCATTGGAACTCCGAGGTTAAGTGCACTTGGGTAAGAGTAGTACTAGGATGGGTGACCTCCTGGGAAGGTCTCGAGAAAAGAAAAATCATGAGGGCTTGGCTGGGCCAAGGTCCAAAGCTGGCAATATTTGTAAGCGGGTGATCTAGGCTGTTACAAGTGGTATCAGAGCCAGTACTCAAACCGTTGTGCCAGCTAGGCTGAGCCCAAAGAAGGCAGAGCCTTAAGGGGGGTGGAGAGTGTGAGATCCCACATCGGTTGGGGAGGGTAACGAAGTACGCCTTATAAAGGTACAAATACCTTTCCCTTACAGACGCGTTTTTCATGGCCTAATACACCAGATCCCATCGGAACTCCGAGGTTAAACGTGCTTGGGCAAGAGTAGTTCTAGGATGGATGACCTCCTGGGAAGGCCTCGGAAAAAGCAAAACCGTGAGGGCTTAGCTAAGCCAAGGCCCAAAGCAGATAATATCTGTAAGCGGGTGATCTGGGATGTTATAACCTAACCCAAGAGGAGTATTATTAGTTAAAGGAATTGTTGAATAAGGACAAGGATACCTTACCATCCACGTCGGCCATACACCAGATCAATACAATCTCTAAGAACACTTCAAGTAAACCTCCACTTGACAATTTTCCCCATGGTCATCTGTTTGGATTTTGGATTTAGGCGCTACAGACCATATCGATTGCAGTCTTCACCTCTTTTATGCCTATTCCATTTCCAAGAACCTGGCAGTCAAACTACCCAATGGTCAGCATGTTCCTGTTACACATACTGGATAAGTCCAACTCTCTTTACTATTTTTAACTAATGTTCTCTATTTGCCTTTCTTTACATTCAATCTCATATCTGTTAGTCAACTTACTCAATCTTCTCACTGTCAACTAACCTCTTCCCCTTCCAACAACCTACCACTGAAAATTCAACCATCCCAGGTGTTGTTCTCCCTACCACCACAGATTCTCCTCCCTATGAATCAACTTAGGTTCCCCTTTGCCTATGAACCCTGACCTCCCTTCTTCCTCCTCTTCTTTACCACCCTCTTCACCTTCACTACCACCTCGTCACTCTAGTTGACAGTCCCATCCTTCAACTTATCTTCATGACTATGACTGCCCTACCTTGCCTTTAACCTCCCTTAACTCGGTTTCATCAGTCTTGTCCTATACCAATATTTTCTCACAACATCAAAACTTGTCCCTATCTCTTTCTGCTCTTATGGAACCCCATACCTACAATGAAGCTATACAGTTTAAAGAGTGGCAAATTTCTATGAATGAAGAACTTGAACCCTTAATTAAGAATGATACCTGGGAGCTCACCTTTTTACCCCCAGACAAGGCCACAGTTGGATTGCAAATGGATCCACAAGCTAAAATTCCATCCTGACGATTCTCTTCATCGATGTAAAAGTCATGTTGTCGCCAAAGGGTTTACACAACAACTTGGTTTAGACTACACCGACACCTTTTCTCATGTTGTCAAGCATACTACCATTAGGACATTACTTGCACTCACTGCCTCCCAAGGATGGTACATCTACCAACTTGACATCAACAATGTGTTTATCCATGACCAACTTGACATCAACAATGCGTTTCTCCATGATAACCTTCACGAAGAGGTTTATATGAAACCTCATCCAGGTCTTGAACTACCTGAAAAAGATATGGTTTGTAAATTAAAAAAGAGCATATATGGCCTTAAACAAGCCAGTCGTCAGTGGCATGCTAAGCTCACCTCAACCTTGACTTCTACTGGCTTCATCCAAACTTCTCCTGACCATGCCATGTTTACTAAGCGCCAGGACAATGACTTCCTTGTTCTCCTCATCTACGTCGATGATTTATTGTTAGTAGGTGGCAATCTCAACCTAATGAATTGTACAAAAACCTTTTTAGATCATACCTTTCACATTAAGGACCTTGGCTCGACAAAATAATTCCTTGGATTGGAACTTGCAAGATCCTCTGTCGGTATCAACATTTCCCAGCATAAATACACCCTAGATATCTTGAAAGACGTCGACTTTACTGTAAGCCTTTGTCCACCCCTATGGCACCTCATACTCGGTTGATAGCCTTGGGTGCGCCTCACCTTGACGTAACTGGGTATCGATGACTGGTAGGCAAGCTTCTGTATCTCACCATCATGAGGCCAGGCATCTTCTTTGCGATTCAGCAGCTCTCCCAATTCCTTGACAAGCCAACCACTGACCATGTCCACTCTAGCCACTGCATCCATCGATATCTGAAGAGTGCTCCGGGTCAAGGGCTCCTCTACCCCCGTAACTCCTCCCTTCAGATAAGGGCCTTCTCCGACTTTAATTGGGTCATCTACCTCGATTTTAGAAAATTCCTTTTGTATATTCCTCATCTCCTTCTTGATATCATAGAAGTCCAAGAAGCAAACCACGATATCCATAAGCTCCTTGAAGGCAGAATATTGTGCTTTAGCTTCCACGGCCTATGAAGTACAGTGGCTGCTTTATCTTATTGGCGATTTTGGCTTTCCCCACTCCTGCGTCGCCTCCATCTACTGCGACAATCATTCCGCCATCCACCTCGCTCAAAATCCGATCTTTCATGAGTGGACGAAGCATATTGAGATAGATTGTCATGTCATCCGAGAAAAGATCGTTTATGGGGTTGTCCATCTTCTCCCCGTTTCTTCTCAGGCATAGCTCGCTGACGTTCTCACCAAGCCGTTCCTCGTACCATCTTTTGCTTCTCTCAAATCTAAGTTGGGCATCCACGATGTATACGCTCCAGCTTACGAGGAGGTGATGCACTAGGCAACACAGCTATCGCCGTCGATGATAGAGAAAAAGATGGAGAAAACGACGATGTTGTGAGATTTGAGCTTAGATGGTTCTGGAGACACAATTAGTTTTTTTTTTGGGTTTTTGTGGCCTTTCGAATCCGAGTCTTGATCAGGCCGAGTTTTGATCCAGTCTTATGACTCAGGCCTAGTCTTCTACCAGACCACCAGATGCTGTCTTCTTTGCGCACTTAACCTAATGCAGATAGGACCGACCCACTAATGGAGCCCTTCTATTTCTCCTATTTTCCTTCTTCTTTTTTGTTCTCCCTTTCTATTTTTGCCGAAGTTTGTTACAGTTCTGTTTTCCTCGTAGCTGTCTCTATACACAAGTGGCTATAAATATTAGCCCTTCATCATTCAATAATGAGCAGAGAGAAAAATACCTTTTTTTTTTCTTTTCACCCAAATTACAATTTTTCAAAAATTCAACCATAATTCTCTTTCAGTCATTTCTGTATTTCTTGTAGCAAGATTATTAAGATAATTATGATTTCAGATGGATAACGCTCAAAAGCAATGAGATGAGAGTAATTTGATGAAAGAATGAATACTATTTGAAGTTTAATTAAAGAAAGACACTGTAAAATGCAAATTAAATAATTTATTCTAATTTCTAAAAACAGATTGATTCATACAAATTAATTGATTAATTAACGAATCAATTGATTTTTATTAACAAAAATTATTAAAATAAATCAAATCAAAAAATTAGTCAATTTAATATTTTTATAATTAAATCGGTCAAATTATTTCGATTTGTAATTATCAGGGAGTACTGCTGACTCTAAATCAATTCTCAATAATGAAACGTCTGAGGTGAAACAAATTCTGAATAATGGAGTTTCTTAAAAGGAATGGTTGCTTGTGCTTGAAAGTTTTTGACCAGATCATTATTCTCCCCACTTCGGACTTCCATCATTTCATGCCATTACAGTTTATGGAAGAAAGTCAGAAAGCATTTTACAGGATGTCAGGAGTACACGCATCAAGAGTCCAAGTTCATGTTCTTGGGATACCTTGAAATGGGTTTTTAATAGAACACGAAACAAATTGGAAAACACGTAGGTTCACTGGAAAATATTAGCTCGATATTGGCATAAGTAGGACAAAAGAAATATGCAAAACATGAAAACCTTAATAAACACGTAAATGACAATACATAATTATAAATGCAATGTTTTAAAAACTTGATTGAAAATTACACCGAGAGGAGAAATTTAACGTTTAAAAGGTTTAATAAATATTAAAGCATCATAAAATTGGCTAAAAATTTAATAAAATTTAAAATTTAAAATATGATTAAAAAATATTGCCCTTACTTATTAAAAAATTTAAATTTTAATTAAAAAATATTTAAGAATTAATTGATTTATTTTGATTCACAAGAATTTATTAATTAATAAAAATTGACTAATTAATAAATAAATTGATTGGTTTTTAACGACAAGAGTTATTATAATAAATCGAATCGAAAAATAAAACAATTTAAAATTTTTACGATTGAATCGGCAAATCGATTAAATTTTGTAATCATTGTCTATAAATACTAAAAACACAACATCTAGAAGAAATTTTTCGTAAATATATAATGTGTAATATATTCTATTCTTATTTAATTTATAATTTTATTTTGCAGATTTGGAATATTCCTACATTTTGAGATTTATAAAAAGCTGGAGGGTATAAAACAAAACATGGCCCAATATTGTTAACGCATTGAACTTGAAAAATTAAATATTTTTAACTTTTTTTTCAATGGTGAGAACTTGTTTACTATTAATTTTTATTGAATAAAAATTATTTGTATAATAACAATTGCTGCACTCTTTTTAATTAAGGTTTGATTGTTGGTCTATCTCCTTGTATTAAAACTAATGTTTTAAAAACCAAACTGTTTTGAACAGTTTAATAATAAAAATCTTGAACAAATCAATTTTTCAGTTCAATTTTTAAAAATGTTGGTTTAATTTACTTTAATAATTTTTGTTGTTAAAAATTGATTAATTTATTAATTAATCAGTTATTTTTCATAAACTAATCAATTTTATAAACTAATTAATTTTTATTTAATAATATCCTTTTTCAGTTAAATTTTAAATTTCGATAAGTAAGAACAATCTTTTAAGTTATTTTTAAATTTTATTTAATCTTTAACCGATTTTTTGATGATCTACTAATGGTGGAACCTTTTAAACCTTAAACTTTTTTTTACCGGTTTAATTTCTCATTTGGTTTTGAAAACAGTGATTAAAGCATGTGAAATAGGCACAATATTGCCAAAATTAAGATCTAAAAAATGTTTTCTGACTTGCCGAAAATGATCAGAAAAAAATGAGAATAAGAAGTCTCATAAATTAATTAAAACTCATTTTTTTAAAAAAAGCCAAACCCCAATATTTTAGTTATTTAATATTTTTTTTTGAACACCCTACACGTGAAGTTCCTACTCCACCTTGAGTTGGAAGTAAAGCTTTAAGAAAACGTGACCTAAGAAGCTAATAAGTTAATGTGATGCATAACAAATTAATCGACAGCACTTTAATTAATTTCTAAATGCAGAAGGACACAATCCAAAGTCAAAAGGTGGATGCTTTAACAATTAAATATCCTTAATTTGGTCCCCTAAAGTGGTGTAAGTGGTTGGATGACACTCCCTAAAAATCTCTAAGCAATATTAGATCTTAGATTTGAGTCAAATTCAATAGACTTTATAAGAATTAAGTGCTTAAATTTGTCGCATTCGCATGTTAAAATATTGAATCTTTAAATTAACTTGTTAATTGATTTTAAATTATTAACTTGTTAAATAATTCAATTAAAATATGTAATTTACGAATTAATGTGTATTTCAAAATTTATTAAACACACCCAAAAAATAAGGATTATGACTTTTTTTATGAAAACAAAAAGGAAATTTCTCCATTTTTTACTTGTCTAATTGCCATCATTGTACCTAAAAAGTAACTAGTATTCTTTACCAGTTATTCATGAAGAAAAAAAAGTATAAGTCAAGTTTTCATGAAAATGTCTTTTGGTTACTAAAATACAAGAGTTATAATTGAAAAAGGACTTTGACAAGTACAATTATTAGGGAACTCTGACATGAAAAGATCACAGTATGTTACATGTTTGAACACTTTTTTTTTAATGTTTATCTATATATTTAATATGAATATAATTAAAGTTACTTTTGTAAAATAAATTCTATTGCTTCTATCACTCATGTCACTCTACATCTTTACATTCTAAAATTTAGACAATTGCACATTAATTAAAACCCTTATTCTATACTAGAATTCAAAACCAGAGAAATAGGAAGATTTTTGTTGGGTCAATGTGTGATAATAAGTCTAATGATAATATAAGAAAAAAGATATAGAAGTCCTCTTTAATTTTAAAAATTGTTGATTTTAAAAATTTTCAAAAAAATCTTTATAATTTTTAATTTTTCCAAAAAACTTATTTTCTTTAACTTTAGTTAAAAAATAACGTTGAAACATATATATCATGAATATCACACTTGGATAAATCAAATAATGTTTATATGACATTTCAAACCAGCTTTTAATTTCGAATCGAACTAACTAAATTTGATCTAAACTAATAATTTATTATAATAATCTTCAATTAATAGTTTAAGTCAACTTTAATTGATTCATATTAGGTTTAAGAGCTAAGTTGGATTGTCATATCAGTGACATTTGATTAATCATCATTAATTTAAACCCAAATTTAAAAGAAGATATTTTTCTAAAAAATTTAAAAAAGATTTTTAAATTTTTGTAAAAAATGGATTTTTAAAATTTTCTTAAATTATAGAGGAGATGTATGTTTTTTATCCAATGATATATTGTAAAAGTTTAAACAATCTATTTGTTAATTTTAAAATCTTAATAAAACTTTTAGTATTGTTTAATGTAAAGAAATGATAAGGGTCCAAGACGACCATTTTTAATTTTATTAGGGTTCAAATTTGAGCCATATTTATGTGGAGAGGGTATTATATCATCTAGCCCTAGTATAGTAACACATAAATAATTCAAAGAAGGGGAAAAGTTCCAATTCTCCTAACCTTTTCCACCAATCTAGCAAGGACCTCGGATGAGAGAACATAAAGTGAAAATTGGAAAGTACTTCTTGTGTTCGTGATAGAAGTCCCAATAAACAAGTTATTGTCGTCACATTGTTGTTGTGACCAAGCATCCAATTATGCAAAAGAAGAGGAATGTTTTCTTTTGCTTTTTTTTTTTTCATAAGAGTGGAACCTTAACCAATATCTTAAATAATGTATTTTAGACAAATCACTTAGACGAATTAGCAATTTAAATTCAAGTGATGCGTTCGATTTAAATGATATTTATATGTCATAACATGTCTTAGTATGTCTTCACTCTCAACCAACCATTCTTATCAAGGTTGAAACAAATCAGATTCTTTTTTATTATAACCCAAACTTTAAACCTTTTGAGCGATTTAAACTCAAGTAATATGTTCGACCTAAGTGACGCCCATAGGTTATAATATGTTTCTCCTTTAATTAATTATTCTTATTAAGATTAAAGTGAATTACATATAAGTCGAGCTTTTAATGTTTTAAAATAATTTTTTAAAACCAGATTAAGTAAAAAAAAAGGGAAATATTTGATTAGAAACGTGTAATTAGCTATAAGCATTTGTTAGTGGGTTAGTGGGGAATATGACACATATGTTGGAATTGCAGGAACCTCAAGACACTATTGGAATACATATGTTTGATCAAATAAAATTTCCTTCACTAGGGAATTTATCCTTTGACAAGATTGAGATAAACTTGTGTTGGTTCGGTTTGGCTTTTTAGTTCCTCTTTCTCTCTTTTAGGATACATTTAATCTTCGGAGAGTTTCCTTAATGACAAGTTTTGTGGTTTATGGTTCGATGTATCATAAGTCGATGGAATGATTGTGGAGTTCTTTGGAGCTTGAAAGTGGGTGGAAAAGGCTCTTTGCCAATATGCACTATAAAACTAGCTAGTACCTTGAATCTAAGAAAGCTTTGAATGCATGATCAAAGTGGATGTACTTACCAAGAAAAAATGATCAAAGTGGATGCTTCCCTTTAACAAGACAATGACAAATAGTTTGTGGGATTTAGAGCATCCCATTTGAAGGTATTGATGTACAGTGGGGCTTAGGATCATGAGACTCCAAGAGAAAAAGTGAGCAACAATTGTTGGATCTCTAAGCTCATCTCATCCCTTATTTGTCTTTACTTCTTTTTCTTCACTCTTTTTTTTTTCCCTATTGTTATAATGTAATGTAAGAAATTTTCAATTTTCCTTTTGATCATTTCCTCCGAAGGTTTAATAGTGGTTTTACCTTTTTATTATGTCTAGAGCATTTAGACTATGTCTAAAGAAGGTATATTTTATTTAAAGACGCAAACGTTGAAAGTTGCGTAAATTTTAGGATTTTTTTATACTTTAAAAATAAAAATATAATTTTTACAAAATTATACTTTTCTTTCATAAATTCTATCTCATCTCTGATTTGGTCAAGAAATAATTTCAATATTTTTTATAATGATGAAATCAACAACTATTTTTTTGTGTACTTATCAAATAAATTTTTTAGTATATATACTTAATAACTTATGATTTACATATTTTAAAAAAAATTATTTAACGAGTTAATGAGTAGAATTAAGTGAAATAATCGATCCAACTAATGTTTGCAAGTCTCAAGTATCTTCACTCTCAATCAATCATATATATTGTTTAAGGTTTTAAGTGAATTTCCAACTCCCTTTCTTACAACTCGATCTTACAAGCTCTTGAATTGAAATAGTTTAAAAGGGTTTGTTTCATTAATTGAACCACCCCTTAGAAGCAACTATTCCCAATATTACAAGGCCTATGGCAAGTAAATTTGTCACTAAGATTTAGAATCTTACATTTACATTTACATATATGTAACTTTGACGATCCTGCTTGGATCAAGACTATATATGGTGTCATATATATATGTATTATGAAAATTCCTATAAAAATTAAGATCAAGACCATGATGTCATATATATGTATTATGAAAATTCCTATAAAAGTTAAGTATGACTTGATCAAAGCAGACAAAGGAGGAACACGACAGTGTTACTCAAAGTGACGGGTCTCCAGAAAGGGTGTGAATCTGAATGGCCACTAAAACCATTGTCCTGAGAAAGCTAGAACCAAAGGACTAACAACTAGTAAGAGCTAAGTGACCAATAAAAACAAGATAAGAAAATTGATAGGTGGATTCTGTACCAGTAACTTATCAAAGGTTGCTAGTGGGATTATTGGCGCATTCTCCATAAATAATGGTTATCTGTTTCATCTTTCTCATGTCTATCTCTGCATTTTCTCATCCCCACTCTACATGTTTTAGTTTGCCTGTCCCATTCAATGGTACTGTGCATGATTGTTAAACCTTTTTTTTTCCTTTTGGCATTTCCAACTTATAATTTCTCTTATCTCCAAATTTTTGGAGGAAGACTTAACCAAAAAAAAAAGAAGAAGTGCGTTTCCAATTTTATGAATAATATCAGAAAAGAAAAAGTTGGAATTGAAAATTAGAATTGGAAGTAAAATTATAATAAATGAAATTACAATATTAGTGAAAATTACTCGAAACAGTTTTAGTTTAAATTTGACGTGTCACAATTTTGACCTATTTTTGTCATTTAAACCCTCCGTAATCTTTTCTTAATGTGTTCAAATTTAATATTTTTGACTTTATGTTGACTTTAGTAGGAAAAATGTCTTAATTGACAGAGTTTGATCAAATGATGAAAATCAAGTTAAAAATACAGTGAAGGCGTGACCTTAGGCATTGGCTAGTTGGTAAAAAACTAAAAATTATAACTTCTAGATTTGAATTTGCAGGAGAAAAACGTGCTAAAAATTGTTGGAAACTTATCTTGGCCAGAAGTAAGTGAAGTTATGAATTGAGCTGACCAATAGCAATTCTGATCCTGAAACCTTTATTAGGGATTAAAGTTAGCCTCTTGTTGCCTCTCAATGCTGCAACCAAGCCTAGTGTGAGAAGGAAGACATGTGAAAGACATTGATGCTTGCTTGTACATTGGAAAAGAACGCCACAAGTTTTTCAGCCACTAATTAGGGTTTCTAAAGCATGTGATATTTCTTCCGAATTTCCGTGATTTCATTGGTAGATGGGAGACTTTAGCTTTAGACATGGAGACTTTTGTTTTGTTTCCTTTTTCTAACTTTATAGTCTCCTAAAATTGATATGATAAAATCTAGGGTAAATTGCATTTTTTTTGGTTTTGATATTTACATTTTGAAATCTAGGGTAAAAAAGCAGTGTGATGCTGCAGGCACTTAACAAGTACTTAATTAGTTGTTCATTTAACAAATAAATCATCCCAAGACATCATCCCTCACTTATGCATACACTAATAACAAAACCAAATTCTCTAATTTTCATTCGAACAAGTTCTGTTATAAGTTTCTCAAGGATCGATCTCATCCCAATGAATCTGTAACATAACTTAAAATTTCCTGACTAAAATGAGTTGGTGAGTAGTAAAAAGGGGGAAAAAAGAGTAAAGAAGATAAATATGAAGTCACTATTTGAGAAGTAACGTGTAACAGCCATTGGACAGTTGGCAAATTTAGATATGCAAAAATGGAATAAGAGAATCCAATTAGTGTAAGCTACAGTTGTTAAAAGTATGGATGATTTGTGGTATCAATCACCAAGATAGATATTTCCAGATCACAAAGTACAGGTATCCAAAGCCTACATGACTCCAGCAAATCTGACCTCAAAAGCTGCTTTCTTTACTCTTTAGGGTTGTGCTAATATATTTGTTTATTTCAGAGATTTGACCTTGTATTGTGTAGATTTGTCGTGACAAAAAGGTTTTGTTTTTTCGAAAAATACATGATCAACTACTTTGGCTTTTTCCATGACATTGAGAGGAGGTAATTTTGTTTTCATTTCGTTTTTTATCTTCCTTCGTAGATGTTGCTTAGTCTTCGTGCAGGTATTGCAAGAGTCGTTTCTTTGGGCAAGGCCAAGCTCCCCTAACTTTCTTTGGTGGTCCAGCACTTTACATTTCGGCAATCGCTTTCTTTGGCCTTTCACTTGCGATGGTCCTTCAGTAGGGCTCCGTTACACTTTCATAGGCTGATTTACTGAGTATTTGTCTTTCTTTGGTTTTATCAACCTGCTTTGCAGTGGTCCTTTTAGTTTATATCTTCCTAAGTTACTGCTTGCTTTGCGACTGTAATTTGGTCTTGCTTTGTGCCGTTTTTGGCGCTGATACTGAACGCTATGTACATATTCTTTTCTATTAATTTAATTCTTCTAATTTAACAAAAAAAAAACTACTTTGGCTTTTTTCCCCTTTCCTCCTAAGTTCAATTACTAGAATATATTATTGTAATTTTTTGTAGTTATATTCACATAACTTGTGGTTACACTTGTATCCATGCATTTTGCTTTATTGCTTCTGATCTCTTCATCTTTTATAGATTTTGACAACTTGAAATTAACATTTAAGATAAATACAAGAGAACTTTTTGTATTCCGAATACCTAATATTAATAGACTATTATATTATTTGGATTCAATGTTGCCCCTTTACTATTTCAACCGAGCATGACAAAAATCTTTGAGCTCATTTTCTACTGTGCTTTGATCTACGTTGATAATATCCTGTTATACTAAAAAACCCGTGAAAATAACAGTTTGTAATAAAAATATTTATTTTTATATTATCTACGATTATAGTTGTCTCATTTATAAGTATTATGATAGTATGTTTAATAATAATATAATTTGTAATTTACAATTTAAAATTTGTAGTGAACATGTTGTTTTTATATTATAAAACTAAAAATTTTATTAATAAAATATTATAAATTAAATACAAAAGATGAAGCCTCATTGAAAAGGTCAATAAATCGAACACTTCTTAGTCGAAGTGGAAGCATCCACTATTCAAGATTAAAAAGAACAGGAGATTTCGATTATTCCAAATGGTTGCCATTATAAAGAGTTGAAGTACCAACATTTTCCCAAAATTTGTTACGTTACAAAACACTCTAATTAAATGCTTTTGTTCCCTAGAAATATAACCACAACCGATATTCCACCAACTAATATAAACTTATTTATACTTCGTTATAATAGCATGCACCCTTCTAATAAATAACACTTTATTATATCTTCATAATAACGGTCAATTTAATTAATTTAAAAAAGTTAAAATCAATCAAATTATCAATTTTTATAATATTTAATCTATAGAAACTTTTTTCTTAAATTTATATACAATACATATGAGTCAATTAAATATTACTCACATAACTATAGGGTTCTACCTAATTTTGGTGGGGCTGGACGTTGCTGCATGGATCTATGAGGTTGGTAGATTTCGGCTCTGAGATACTTGCAAAACAGTAAAGGCACACCGGGGGTTGACTTCCGATAGACCCCTCCGACGCTCAAGTTAGTTTTTTTGTCAAGGTTTTGGTAGCTAAGAATAAAGAATTCTAAGGTATCAAAGTCGTACCAGTGTCACAATGGTATAGTATCTTATATAAGCAATTCCCTTGCTAAATTTAGGTCACCATTAGATCACCACTAATAAATGGGCCGACCGGCCCACATGCCATTCCGGGTCTGGGTTTAGGCCTAACGAGACCGACCAGACCACTATACAACTTAGCTCTTAAGTTTTATTTTAAGTAATTATAATGGACATAATTTTCTTCCATTTTTAGTAAATTGTATGACATCTTACCAACTTATTCTTTTCCGAAACATGTTAGCCATGTTTTGTCGAACACGTCGTGCCAGGAGAACGCAAATATACTCACGGCACTTATGATAAAAAAGCAATTATATATAATATACATAATACATATATTATTGTTTAAAGATCGATGTAGGGGACAGAAGAAAAGGAAGATGAAAGGAAAAGATGGTAGAAAAGCACAAACCTTTCAATGATGTTGACGCCACCTTGAAGAGAACCTTTGATAGGAAACACGACACGATCTCTTCCGCAATCTCTACACTTGAATGGAAATTTGCCACCTATAAAGCCATGAAAGAACCCACCTTTCCTTTTTATAAATTTTCCAGGGCACAGCCATTCTGAAAAAGGAGATACCACTGTGCCTTCGTACAAGCCATATGTCAAAGAGACAAAAGTACATTTGTTGGAATACTTGGGTTTGGTTTTAATGGTGGGAATTCTCTTCGAGGTTCAAGTTAACCATTTAAATCCAATGTTGTTCTCTTATTAGTATATTGAGTTTGGTAAGAATAAGATAAAACTACTTACTAAAAAATTATTCAGAAAGAATGTACCAAAGTATAATAGTATGAAAGAAAATAACAAGGAAGAATTTGGATAAAATTCGACTAATTTTAGTGTGTTTCCGTCCTTAAAAGTAGAAATGGTTGTTTTTTTACTATTTAATAATAATAATAATAACGATTATATTAAATCAAAGTTACAAAAGATATTTATATGTAAACACTAGATAATACAATTCTATGTATAATCATCTTTCACAATACTCAATCTATTTTAAACATCATTTTGATAGGATCTAAAGTCCATAAAAGAAATAGTTACACCAAAATTTGTGCTTCTAAGCGAAGCAATGTGTCACAAATACTATTTGAGACATAATCATGTCTCATATCATATTTTACACTATTTCTTCTTAGCAAAGTCAAAAGTATGAATACACAAGAAATACTCTAAGATTGCATATTTGTATACATAAGTCATATACAACAATTTCCATATGGATGAATATACTCCAAATAGGTTAGGTTGTAGCCATGTTTAATATCTAGAGATATTAATTAAGTCTAACCAATGCTGGAACTTCTTCGTGGTAATTAACATTATCAACATGTTAACGAGATTCTTTGAAGCGTGAACCCTTTTCTAATAACATCTAATCAGATGTAATTAACTCTCTTATCTTGTGAAACTTGAATCTGTATACTTATTCTTAAGATGATATACGTTTGTCAAATAAATGACACTTTTACTATCACAGTGCAATTGACTCTACCTTGTTCAATACTCACTTCCTTTATTATAACACTTGGTCGGGTCGGCTGGACCGGCCTTACTAGGCCGAGCTCTAGGCCCGGATGATGACGGCCCAACAACCACGGCCCGCTCGGCCCATCAGGAGTTAGACTCCCATGCAAACATGAAGACCTACGTAAACCTAGCATCCACGGCATATATATAAGGTACTATTCCTACCAGATGGAGGTACGAGAATACAACCTTGCCTTTTTCTGTTTACATCAGCCAAAACCCTACAAAAATACTAACTTGAGCGTCGGAGGGGCCTCTCGGGAAACAATTCTCGGCCCGCCGTTAACTGTTTTGCAGGTATCTCACAGTCAGAATCACACAGACCATGGACCAGAACGACGATGTTCAACCTCAGCAGAATCAGGCTGAACCAACACTAATCCCTCTATATTTTTCTTAATTATACACAAACACAACCTCTTTAAAAGTAGTTAGATCCACGTTACTGATGATAAGTGTTAATGAGATTGACCCTTCCTAATTAAACATGTTTAGAGGCCTAATAATATGTCCTGCTTTATATGTGACTATACCATGATACTGCTTTCACCTTACATAGTCTCTTGAATTAGAATTTTTAACTCTATTAACATCTATTCTAGACTATTCTAATTCTATTTGTACCACCTTTGAGTATACACTACTATCTACTGAACCTAACACATCATCTCCATGCGTTCGTTTCAATATATTTTGTTCATCAAACACTACATATTTTCTAAAATCATTTTCTTTGATTTTGGATCCTAAAACTTGTATCCTTTCACACTTATAGGATAGTTATTACATATATATGTCTTTGAATTTGGATCAAGTTTTGATCACTAAATACATGCATATAAGTGGAACAACCAAATATCTTTAATCAAGAGAAATCTAATTTACTTCTTTCTATACTTCCTTTTCCACCATCTCATCTAATGAAGTATGTGGTAATATTTTAATAAGATAACATGTCATACTAACTACTTTGGCTTAAAAAATTTTAAGGAGCCTTACATTTAACCTTAAATATTTGGTCGTTTCAGTTATGGATCTATTCATCCTCTCCAAAATGTCATTATATTGTATTTTATGAACTACGTAATGCCTTTGAATGTCATGCTCTTTACAAAATTTTTAGAATTAAGCATCTATATACTCAATACCATTGTCTAATGTTAAGTACTTAATTTGTGTGTTCTTTAATGCTTTACCTTCTACTTCTATGCCTTAAACTAGCAAAAACTTCACATTTTTGTTTTATGATGTACATCTTTTTTTTTCAAAAATCCTTGATGAAAGTAACAAACTAGTAAGATCCATCTAATGAAAACTCTCTAAAAGGATCCCATAGGTTAGTATGCACAAAGTCTAAAATTTTCTCAATTTTATGCTTGTTCATCTTGAATGTCACTCTAAACTATTCTCTAAGCATACAAAACTTGTAAAAATATAATTTATAGTGCTTCATAACATTCAATAAGGTCCTATTATAAAATTTTGTTGTCACTCATTCACTAAGATGATAAACTACATGTGCCACAAAACTCTATCTTCCTTTGAATCTACTTCAATAACTTCTCCATTTATAACTATGCTTCTTATTAGTATGTAGATGGTCTACGTTATTCTTGGCCTTTTCATTACAATTAGTGCAAACTTAACTACCTTAATGTTGTCTCTATCGATTTCATAGTCAAAACCATTAATATATAACATGCTCAAAGAGATCAAGTTATTCTTCAAATCTAGTACATTATGAACATTACACAATGTCCTAACAATACCATTAAATATCATAGTTTTGTCCTATCTTATTATGACGATTTCTAAAACTTTATCATCTCTCAACCAAATAATGCCCAAGTTGCTTGGCGTATATGAAACAAACTAATTATTGTTTAGTATCATGTGATGTTAAAATCACATATCCAAAATTCATAAGTCTGTAAGTTGACTAGTTGAAAGGTAAATCATGTCTTTGTTGTCACAATTTGAGTCCTCGTTTTGCATTATATTAGTAGACCTTAATGACTTATTATACTTTCTTAACTTTAATGACTTATTATACTTTCTTTTGTCATATTGCTTCTTCTTATTTATATATTCCATATTGATATATGTAGTGTTCCTGAGCTTATAACACCAAACTATCTTTTTTTACTCTTATTATAACTTCTATTAGACAAGCCATCTTTACTCTACTTACTACCATTATCCTAATTACCCCTCATATGCAGTTTTTTACCTTTAGAGTTTTTACCACTTTTTAGTCTCTGTTGGTTATAATCTAATAGCATAATTGTTATCTCCTCCACATTAATAGTCTCATTGCCTTATTATATGAGTGTGTTTACCACATATTTGTAAGAAGAATTTTAAAACCAAAGTAAGATCATCACTTTTATCTTTGTCACCAATGGTTACTTATAGCCTTGGAAGGGGACTAATTATTTTTGATCAAAAGCATTGATATGTTGTTCTAAATATGTTTGTTCTTGGATCTTTAGCTTGTATCGTCTCTACTTCAAATACAACTTGTTTGTGAGAGACATTAACACACATATTGATTCCTTAACTTCTTTCATATCTCCTTAGGAACACAATATCTATGACGTAGTACATCAATAAATTCCTCACTCTTTGTTGCCATAATATGATATTTTTAGGTCCATTGAACTTACCTACTTCAAACTTTTGCTATTGAATTTATTGTTACCTCAATTATTCTTTGATACTACTTATTTAGAAAGAATACGACAAGAATAAAGTATTATAAAATAAAACAGTTAAGATATTTTATTTTGGGCATTATATGTATTTTGATATATTAGGTATATCCTTTATGATAACAAGTTAACTTGGTATAGGATTTCACTATCTTGGATTATTGGAGATAAACTTGGAGATAGAATCCTAGAAAAGATAGGATTTATTGGAGATAAATTTGTAGGAGATTTATCATAAATTTACAGATTTTTGGCAGCTATGTTTTTTTATATTTGTGTGGAAAAATAAGCAACTGAGATCATCAATTTTGACAGTTGTGTTTCTTTGTGCTTTCGTGAACAATTATATGTTCTATTTATTAATTTGTGCTGCTGCATTATGGGAGGTTTTGTAGTGATGGCATATATATTCGGCAGCAGACTTTTGTTTGTATAAGGAGTCTATCAGGTGAACAATATGCAGTCCATCCATCTATAATTGCAGCCGCATTTTATGTGCTTTGATGATCAATTACATGTTCAACTAATAATTTGTGTGATTGCGTTTTTGTTGGTATGCTTCAGTGATTTATTAAGATTTTGGCAGTCCATGTTGCGTGAGATATTATGATTTTAGCAGTCATGTGTTTGAGGTATTTGTGATATCAATTATATACTTGATTGAAGATTGGTGGGGATACTGTTAGTGTGGGCTTTTCAGTGATTGATTACAAGGTTTAGTTTGTGAAAAACATGTCATCCATCTATTGTTTTGAGCAGTTGCGTTTTTTAGTTTCTTTAGTGATTAATTATATGTTCTTATGATGGTTTTTATGGCTACTGTCTGTGGGTTTCTTCGGTGATGAAACATATGTCCGATTGATGACTTTTGTAGCTGTTATGAGTGGGTTTCTTCAGATCAGTTCAAAAGATTCTCAAAAGATTTTTGTTAGACAACTTTCCATGATTTCGATTTAACGAGACTGCACGTATAGGGAAGTGTCTCTTGACTCAAGTGTTTCTTTATTTATGTTATTATTGATTTAATCACTTGAGATATTATTTTCATCTTTATTATCGTTCTTTGTTGCAAAAATCCTCTATTGAAGTTGACACGAGGTGATCGTGCTATTGGATGTGAAATACTTTCACAGGATGTGAGTATAAGTGGGTAGTGTTAAGGGGTGAGTGATATCGACTCAGTAAAGCCTTATGTAAGACTATTATACTTTGATGAAAGTTGATTAATGTAAGGCCCCAATTTATACCCTAGTTGAAATGTTACATGTTCATAAAAGTAAATGTGATAGGTGTTCAAATTGTGATATGATTGTGAATTATATATGTCTTGAATCTTGGTTTGGTGGACCATGATTAGTAACTTGGAATTAATTGGTACCATTAGAAAATTAAAGTATTAAAATGTACATTTGGACTAAGAAAATTGTCAAGTGGCAAGATAAGTTGGTACAAGAAAATTAGTATGACTAAGCCTACACATTGAATGACATTTGGCATAATTGATTGATGACAAATGGCCTAACAAAATTGTGACATTTGGTAGCTTAAATGGAGGATAAGTGGCTCACTTCTATGTGTGACATGTAGGTTGATTCATTGAAAGACATGTGCCCTTTCAAATTTATGATACCTAATACTAAACAAGTGGTGAATCACTCCAGTCCATTTGATGTTTCTGCTGCATTTTCACTAGCCTTTGCTCCTCTCTACCAAAACTCTCTCTTACTCTCACAAAATCCTAGATTTTTCTTCAATTTGGATCTTCATCACTTGACATCTTTGCAAGATGCTGCATCAAGGAAGCTAGATCTTGTTATCTTTTATGTTATTTTTGGGTGTTGAGATCATCCTAATTTCACCTTGATCCTGGAAGTGTGCTGGTTGCATGAAGGCTAGTTTAGCTTGTTCTTTGAAGAAGGAACTTGAAGTTAAACATGCAAGGAAATTTTAAACTTGATAGCATGTATTAATACAAGTTCTATGATGATTGAATTGGTATGGAATATGTGTTATAATGATGATAAATGAGTAATGAAAAAGTGATCCTTGTATGACAAATCTTGTTTTGGTTTTGATGTATGAAAGATAATGATTTGTGAGTTGTCTAATGAATTATTTTTGAATTGGATTGGACATGAATTTGATAAGGGATTGAAGCATGAATAAGGTAGAATTGAAGTGAAATTGATGGACTTTGGTGAAGGTTTGTTGGATGGAGTATGAAGGAGTTAAATTTGGAAACAAAAGAAGGTCATGGCATCCCACGATTATGGGATTTATGTGGCACCTTCCCACGGTAGTGGAAAATTCTTTGAAGGGAACAAGGTTGGTTTTGTACATTTGTTGGACTATATAATGTTAAGACACTTTTTAATAGTGTAATTGGACTTGATTAAGGTGTAAAATGAACCTAGTTTGATGTAGAATTAGTTTATTAAAGATTGAATAAGGTTTAGATTATTAATTGAAGTAACAACTTAAGGAAGGTGTTATTTGATAACAAAGTATCTAATTTTGGAACTTATAAGTTGTTAAAGGAATGAAGTTTACTTATAAATGCTAATGTGATTTAAAGAACAAGAGTAATGTGTTAGTTGTAAATGTTTGTGAATTAGGAACTTGTGTGAATACATGCAATGTGTAATTATTTAATGTATTCATTGGAACATTATTGCAAATATTTATGTTTATAAAGCATGTTAAGTTTGATCAAATGTGAATAAATATGTTAAATTTGAGCAAAATGGAATAAAGTCATATGTTAGCACTACATCACTTATATGTGATTCTGAAATCTGCAATGTTTTCTTTTTAAAAATACCAAGTCCTAGTTGTGGGTAAATAGGCATGTCTAGAAGAGTTTGCAGTTGCTTCTGTAACTAGACACTAAGGTACCTTGTGTAACTAGACACTAAGGTATCCTCTATATCTAAATACTTCGGTGTCTTCTGTACTTGACACTACAATATCTTCTGATCTTAGACACTTCAGTGTCTTCTGTTTCAGAGACTTAAGTCTCTTCTGTTTCTTCGATACCAATCATAGGTATCTTCTTTTCTGGTTCCGTTACCCACTTCTGTAAAAAGGACTAGTAGGCTACTTTGTTTTGTGTTTTGATATATGTTCTGATCTGATACAAGATAAGTTCTGATTTGATACAAGATATATTCTAATTTGATACAATTTCTGCTCTGTTCTGACACAATTATATTCTGTTTTGAGACTTGTACATTCTGTTCTGAAGTAATGATGTTTTGTTCTGATACTTATATGTTTTGTTCTGAAGCAAGAATATTCTTCTACTGATGAATTACATTATGTTCTGAGACAAATCATGTTGAGATTGCTTTTTAATATGAATAACTAAAGATTGCTTATGATATGTCCTGATTCAATACATGTGAATGTTAGTTGACTATTAGAAATAGTCACTATTATGTATCCTATTTAGTTAATCATCACTAAACTATATGCTTAGCACGGTAATTTTGCCTCCGTGCAGGTTCTGATAAGAAAACTTAAGGCTGGGACAATCGCATTGACCAATGAGGGACTTGATATGATTTTGGAAAATGTTGTGTTTAAGTTGTATTTCAATTTCAATGTGTTGAAACATATTGTGTTTTGTATAAATGGTTTGTAATAATTATAATACTTGATGGATTTGTACGTAAGGCATGTATATGATGAGTACAATATGTACATGATGTTCTGTATATAACTCACCAAAGTATTCTGTATATAACGCAACAAAGTATGAATGTGAAGCATGTTAACTTATTTTTAATGTATTTCTGGAATATTTTGATATGTTTTAGGATTGTTTTGTGTGATATCTGTATATTCTCTCAGGAGGTATTCGAGTGTTACAATTAATCTGAGGGCCTGTAGACTTAAGCCTTATGTGCTAAACTACGTTAACAAATTTTATGCGTTGATTTATTTGTTGTGTATTAAATTTTTCTGCTTGTAATTAAATTCTGAAAAAATCATAGTAGCTGATTCAAGTATTTTTTGATAAGCAGCTGCCAGATTAAATTTGAAGCAACAGTGGCAGTATATATATATATTGCGAAACTAGATCCTTCAAAATTTTCAAAGGCAATAGCACAAAAAGATTTTTAACGAGATTCGATGAATTTTGGCTTGTTTAGGTGTTCAAAAGCAAGAGAGACTATTTTTACTATTTAATAATAATATCGATTACATCAAACTAGGGTTAAAAAAGATATTTATATGTAAGCCCTAGTTGAAATAATTTTATGTAAATTATCATTTAACATACCAAACCTATTTAAACAATTCTAATACGGTTTGGAGTCTTTCCAAAAATAGGATTATACCAAAATCCGCCTAATCTGTTGTGATACTACTTATGATACGAGTGTATTTTAGATTTGTTTTATATTATTTTTTGTGTGAAAAGAAATGAATAAGAAAATGATTGTATCTTAAATCGTGTTCTTTTTTGTATATGTCTGCACATAGGCACGAGTATTGATATGTTCGTGTTACAAATCTTGTAATTATTTAGAAACTCCCTTGCCATTTAAACGTGTCATTTGAACCATACGTGTTCTTGTCCATGTCTTCACCTTTGCATTACAAAGAAGAACACGTCCTAACATACGATCAGACTCTGAGATTTATAACAATGTCTATATTTTCTTAGAAATTCCCTAAGATTGCATGAGTGTATGTACGAATCATACATAATAATATTTAACAAAAATCATATTTAAATTGGTTGAATTTCTTTGACCCTTTAGTTCATTCATTTTAAGGATGGCGTACACTATAAAGTCCACAGTGGCCATGGAAATGGTGGTCCTTCAAGGACCACGATCGATCTTCCTGGGATTTTCCTTCATTACACCGAGCAATTAATCACCAGTCGTGCATCAAGCTCTTTGGACCTCAACAAAAGGTTTATGTATGTGATAAGTGTCTTGCTTTTTAGTGAATTGACTTTGCAATAATTGATGCTTAGGTTCTTGTAATGTCGTGTCTGTAACCACATCAGTAATAACTAAAATTCTTCGGACAGATGTTTTGAAACGAAACTGATATTTTCTTGTTACCTTATCCATTAAGAGACATTATATGATAAGGGTCAAGATCAAACTAAATATTTCAGGTTTAATCAAATTTTGGGATAGATTAAAATAAAATCCATTCAAAATTTGACTCATATGACCTATTATTGACATGTTTAGAGGTAGTGTTAAATATAATAGTAAAAATTGTTTGCAACAGGAACAGCCATCCAACTAGTAATCTCGAAGCATCACCTGGTACATAAGGTACTTTATTCTTTATAGGTTCGAAAGCAGTTGGAGTATACAATGTATTAAAACCCGAATCAGTTTCGCCGGTTTAATAGAGAAAAGTGAAAAATATGAACCGGCTGGTATTTTATTTCGGTTTTAAACTTTTTGATTTAAGTTAGTTTAATAATCTTTATTGTTAAAAAC
>JAOQMR010000001.1:766425-781997 GCA_027563865.1 Erythroxylum pelleterianum
CAGCGAGCCATTGTGGAGATGCTTGTAGAGAATGTGAGTAATGTTGCTTTCAAGTTGTTTGTTACATAACATACTTTACTGTTAAGTAAGACAGATGAGCTGATGACAACTAGAATGAAAAGACAGATGAGTGGATGACAAGTAGAATGAAGTGATGTGTGTGTACAAATTGTTATGCCAATAGTATGGAAAATATTGGGTAGTTAATTAATGAACCCTGTCTTGAGCTAGTAGGTTTGAGAGTCCTAATAGTGAATAGTACACAGGGGCTATAAGATTCACCAGCTCCAAGTTTCAAACCATTGTTTGAGGATGCATGCGAGTACGTTACCGTGGTTCATGAAGGCTCCTTGAGTTGTGGTTACTTGCATCAACACATTCTTGCTTCTACTCTCTTCTATTCTAGCTGAAGGGCTTCTGTTTCTAGATGCATATGATGTCCTATTGGAAGCCTGTCTGATTACAATTCCGATATGCTTTTCACAAAATTTCAGTCACCATTTCGGTACTTAACAAAATTGCATGCATTTTTCTTGCTGAGAACATCTGGTCTTGTCTATTTTGTAGATGAATGTTGGCATAAGAGGTTGCCTCTGAATTCTTTCGGATTTTTTAATTTCATATTTCTTTGTTGATACTCAGATTTTGAGATGCTTGCTATTCAGATATGTTGATGGACTTGTGTTTATCTATTTTTCTAGACAAAGTTACAGAATGCAACAAAAGTGAAGAAGATCATCCAAGATTCAAAGGAACCTGTGGCTGAATCAGATGTAAGAAGTAGGTTGCAGCCTTTGAAGGATCTATTGATTAAAACAATAGATCATCTGACAACAGTTGTTGAACCACAGTTGTTCATAACCATTTGCCGAGGTTTCTGGGATCGCATGGGAAAGGTAGCCATTTGTGCATTGATCTTTTTCAGACAGAGTTTTGGTTTCTGAAGATCTCTCCAAATTATGATTTTGTTTACTTTCCTTAAACCAGGAAGTACTCAACTTTTTGCTAGAACTAGACAGGAAAGAGAATAAATCTTCATATAAGGGCTCTCGAATTGCAATTTCAGTAAGTTCTAAATCTATTATTTATTTAATATATATGTTACCATTTCCAAAAAAAAAAGTTCTAAATCTATTATGCTTGTCATCCTCTAAATAGCTTTTCCTACACTGTTGTTCCTACCCTAACCAATTCCGAAATAGCTTTTCCTACACTATTGTTCGGACACATCAACCATTTTGTTACTGAAAATTAGATACTCTTTTTTTCAAAAAAAAAGATTCTTAATGGATGCTCCAAAACGAGGTGCTTCTCATTACCACCAGTTAATAAGCCTTCTTACTTATACTACGTTGTGCAGGTTTTGGATGACATCTTTGCATCCCAAATGCTGCACTTTCTTGGAAATGCCCTGCAAGAGAAGGACTTGGAGCCTCCAAGGTCTATAATGGAAGCAAATGCCATGCTGTGCAAGTGCCATGCTATGTAACGATGCTGTGAATTAGCAAGACAACAATTACTACCCATGACTTGGGAGGATATCATTCTCGTTACATTGTGCTATAATAATCATTGAACTCCAAATGCATTATTGTAATTACCAATAAGTTGGCGATTCATTTTCGCCGTAAATTGGTTTGGTTTTTAAAATATTGATTTTAAATATAAATTAAAATTAATTGTTTGGATAAAATAAATAAGTAAACAATGTATAAATTAATATTTATTTGTTAATATATATTTTAATTATTCAAAAATTAATGTCATTATTTAGAATTTAGAATTGATTATTAAATATTTTAAACAAATATTTTAAAATTTATAAAGTTTAAAATATTTAATATATATATGTACTTTACATTTTTTTTAAAATTTAAAAATGGTATTATAAAAACGAAAGTTTTAACAACTTATGATATCAAACTGAACAAAAACAACCACTATAACTCTTATTGAAACCCGTACTCATACGCATCAATTAAATCATCCATATCGTTTTGAGTTTTTGGCTGATGCTATCATGCTTCCCTTTAGCCACCATTGTTTCTCTAATCAAATTGACTATGGACTCGGCAAGCTCATATTTTGGTTGCTCTTCATGTTTATAAATCCTCTTATTCCTTTCCCTCCATATATAATAGATGGCCATATGAAACAACGTCTGGATAATAATGCTATCCATCTTCTCTATCCTGGTATACCGAATCATGTTATTTAATACTTCATTCCATTGAAAGGAGAACCTTGGGAGCCTTAATAAATTCGTAATTCTACTCCACACCGCTTTGGTATATTGACATTCAAAAAACAAATTATCTCTACTCTCAATAACTTGTTTACATAACACACATAGAGGGTCGAAAGTACCAAACCATCGGTCCTGGTTCTGCCAGATTTTGCTAGGGCTGGACGTTGCTATTCGGATCCATGTCCCTGTGCGATTTTGGTTACGAAATACCTGCAAAACAAATAAGGCACGCCGGGGGTTGTTTCCCGGGAGGCCCCTCCGACGCTCAAGTTAGTCTTTTTGAGGAGTTTTGATCGTTGGGAGAGTAGAGAAAACTAGGGTTGTAGAGTCGTACTTCTATCATAGCAAGATAATGAGTTTATATAGTAAATACCTGTAAGAATTAGGTCAACGTTGAGGAATGGGCCGATCGACCCATATGTCGTTCTAAGTTTGGGCTTGGGCCTAGCACGACCGACCCAACCAGAATTCAAGATTACGATTATTATTTACGAGGATGATAGATCAAGATTCTAACTGGGGTAGAATTATATTTACCACTTTTAATAGCTTAAAAAAAAGAAGGTGAGCCTGGGAGCTACGAGTAAAGTTGCTCAAATGTGTTGAGACAGTTCCTACTATCAAGGACTCTTCCTAGAATCTTTTATCCTTATCGTATTTTTGTATTGCTCCTCCTATCAAAGACTTTTTTTTATAATCTTTTATCCTTATCATATACTTGTATTTGTATTATAATATAACTCAACTCCCTTTTATGTATCTCCTAACAAGAGACTCTGTATAAATATGTTTCCGATAGTGTAAATAATATATATTGTAATTTTCTGCTTCTACTCTTTTCATCTTTCTAACTTGATATCAGAGCGACGATCCAATCGTTTACTATGAATCTTTCAATTCTATCAACCACATTAGACAAAACATTACCTAATCACTCCAACGCTGCTTAAAAAATTCCAATTTTGTTCAACCACACCATTAGTACCAAACTCAATAATGAAAACTTCATTTTATGGAAGTCGCATGTATATCCCATTATTATTGGCCATGGTCTTGAGGGATATCTTGTAAAGTCGGAATTTATGAGCCCTTTAATGTTGTACTGTATTTGGAGATATTACTGTATATTGATATATACATGGTTGACTATGAGTTCAAAGATATATTTAAGTCATTTGGGTGTATATGTAAATGATTTATAATGTTATATGCCCTTTCATCGGTAATGCAAAATCTTGGAAATTTCCGACATATGAGTTTTTAAATTAAATGTGTTCTAATGCCTTAGAGGTGATTAGACATGATTTATAGACTTATTGGATACTTATAAAGCTTAACTAGAAAAGTTGATGTACATAACGACTTATTTGCAAATTATCAAAAATTAAAGGACTTAATAGTAATTTTTCAATTCTTGGAGGAACAATATGTAATTTTATAAAGTTAAGGGACTTAATTATAATATTCAAAAGTCAGAGGATCAAAATGAAAATAAAATTTTTGGTGATTCCCAAATTTTGGACTTAATTGTAAATTTAGGAAAAATTGGAGGGTAAAATGGTAATTTCATACAATCTAAGGGAAAAAAAAGTAATTTGACCATATTTTGGTCAAAGAATGGTCAATATTCTAGAGTCTAGACCCTTCTCCATGTAAGGTCGTGCATCCCATTAGTAAAGGCTTAAAACATTTTGTTTTAGTTGAAAGAAAGGAGAAGAAACGAGTAAAGAGAGGAAGAAGAAGAAGTTCATCATCAAAATTCACCCTTCTTTTTGGTTTTTCAACTTAAACCAAGGAAAGGATCATGTGGTGTGTAAACTTAAGAAATAAATATATGGACTTAAACAAGCTTTCCGACAATGGTACATAAAGTTTAATGATACCATAACATCTTTTAGTTTTCAAGAAAATATTATTGATCATTATATTTGTCGAAAGATCAATAGGAGTAAGTTTGTGTCTTGTGGTCTATATATCGATGATATTTTACTAGTTGTTAATGAGTTGGACATATTGTACAAGATTACAGATTTTCTCTCTAATAATTTTGAATGAAAGATATGGGAAAGACACCTTATATGATAAAAATTTCAATAATCTAAAATATCACAATGATTGTTACGATTGTCTTAGAAAGATTATATGGAAAGAATTCTTCAGAGATCTAATATGAACAAATGTTCAATAAGGACTATCCCATCACAACAAGAAGATAAATAACTTTAGTCTTATGCTATCCAAAGAATGATCTAGAACGTAAACAAATGGAAGTTATTTTATATGTTTCTATTATTGATAGTTTGAGGTACTTGCAAACATGCACAAGACCTGATATCAACTTCACAGTTGGAATACTAGACAGATATCAGAGTAATCCTGGTATAGACCATTTGAAAGTTGCAATAAAGTCCTAAGTTATCTTCAAGGAATAAAGGAATACATGCTCATATATAGAAGATCTAATCCAAGTGATTAGATATTTAGATCACTACAAGAAAAAACCTAATTACCGATGAAAAATTTCGTTTGCAATTTTGACATTTCTGTCGGTAACCAAAATCACCGATGGAATTTGGTGGCCAAGAAATCGGTCGGTAAATGGGCCGAAGGTGAATTTACCGACCACAATATTCCGTCGGTATTTTTGCAACGAAACTAACGACAGTTTGTGTTTGTAGCGAAAATTTAACGACAGACCGGATTCCGTCGGGGACATGTAGCAACGGGTAGTATTCCGTCGGGGATCCGTAGGTAATTGTCACCCAATATACCGACGGAACCTTTTTCGTCAGTAAGTCTGTGATACATTTCCGACGGAATATAAGTCCGTCGGTAAAACAGATATTTAATGTTATATTATTTTGTATATATAATTGATTTATATTACGTAATATTCTTTGTTCATAATATATGAATTTGCCAATATAATTTGTTTAAAGAAAACATTAATTAATAATGCAAGTTATAAAGTATTTAATTTAATAATAAATACTTAACAATGAAATAATCTGAAGATTTTCAATTGAAAACAAATGACAATGATAAGCTAATGTCGTAGTGATCGTGGATGCTCTGAATTGTTAACCATCTCCTTTAATTGTTCCATCTCCTGCCTAAGTTGAGCCATCTACTCCATTTGCTCTTTCATCTTAGTCATCTGCTTTACCTCCGCTCTCACCTTAGCAAGCCGCTCCATCTCCTCTCTTATCTTAGCTGCCTGCTCCATCTGCTCCATCGACTCTTTCATCTTTGATACCTGCTCCATCTCCTCTCTTATGCTGTCTCTCATCTCCTCCCTCATCTTCTCTCTCATGTCCTCTCTCATCTTAGCTATCTCCTCCATATGCTCCATACATTGATTAACTATTTGCTCTCTCAATGTGTCCACTGTGGCCCGGAGCTCGGATACTTCATAAGTTTGCGATGGCCGAGCAGCTGCTGTTGTTCTGGACAAAGAAGAGCGCGAATAACAGCTGTTTGCAAATGGACCTAGGCCGAATATTCTTCTACGCCGGTCCCTACCACCCACGACATCAAGATATGTTTGAGCCTCGTCTACAGGTTGTTCCTCCTGAGACTGTTGCTGAATGTCTTGTTGTATTTGGTCCTAGTAGGAAGCAATACTTACATTAGTAATTAAGGTATAATGTTTAAGAAATTTTAAAAATGTTTTAATTTCACTTACATTCGGCTCTCTACATCGAGTGTTGATGAAGGTGACACCATCATGTTTTTTCGTGTGGGTGTGCAAAAATAGCTGAATAGGTGTAGGCTTGCTGCCCAATGACTTTTCCTACATATAAAACCTAAAATGTCAGATGTCAACAAGATTTTTTAAAAATTTCGACAGAGTTTTCTTTATATGTTTGATATTTGCCCCCTGCTCAACAAAGAAAACAACTTCTCACAGCCATATATGGCATCAGACATATATATCATAATCAATATGTTCAATCAAGTGAAGCAAATTGGAAACCAAATAGGTGTGAAGTTTAGACACTTACTAGTCTATGTGCATGCTCATAGTGGGTAATTGATCCTCCTGTATGCACTGCAAGACTCTCACCCCCTGAGCCTCCACTTCATTATAAATAGCCTATTAAGGAGCTCCTTGTCCATCTATATCTCAAAACATATACATGTATAACCTATTCTTTTTATACTTGCTATTTCCTTATTAAGGTATAGGTCTGCTTATTAAAATGTATAAAAAGTATAATCGATTTATAGACTAGTACTATAAAGTTATATTATGCAACTTAATCTTTATTAGAACATGTTTACACTTCATATTTCTTATATCTACTTATGGGTGGTACGTCTACAAGAACATTGGCTTACTATTGATATGTCATGACCTTGCCTCTAATATTTTTATCATGTTAAACTTTAGTTAAACTTAAAGAAAAAGATTATTTTCAATTACTAAATTATCATTGAGATCATCTTTCCTCTAATTAATATGTGTCCAAACTTGCATTTTAAGATATACCAATCTTTATTTACAATGTATCCTACTACGTATACAAAAGTACACTTATATTAATACACAAGTATAAGTCTAGATAATCCAATTAATACTATTATTATCAAAATTCTTTTCAAACTTGAGTTCGTCCGTTAGAATGTCTTTCTTGACATTATGAAATCAAAGTACTTTCTTTTATCATGTAACAACAACAATTTAATAAAAATCTCGCTCAAATGCAAAGTTTAGAAAAGTTCAATAATACACAATCTTATTCTTAATTAATAAAGAAGTTGCTTTCAAAACTTTCCTTTACTATGCCTTTCTTCAAAATGACACAAGTTGATTTATCTTTTCAACGTCGTAAAAGAACCACTTCATAACTGAGCTCGAACATTCATCCACTACTAGTAACACTGTATAAAATCATCTACTGAAAGCTATCCTGTGATGGATTAGCTCTGTTTCAAGGTTTTACATGTCTTGTAAGCTCGATAAATGTTGTCCTGAGCTGACCAGAAACGTGTAAAATAAACCGTTTCAATGGCTGAAACAGAGAAGTTGGTGACCTGTGGAAATATGGAAGAATATGTACACTGCACCAATAGTTGAAATCAGTATAAAAGAGAGATTGAAAGTCCTCAGGATTTTGGCATTTTGAAGGTTTCTGCAACTGTCAAAAGGGGCTAACTTTGCAAGCCACCCTAATCATGAATTCAGGTATTATTCGTCATCTTGGAGGCGCCACTGCGTCCTTGGCCTGTGCTTGCAGGTCATCTGCATGAATTATGGCAACCAAATCTTCAAACATCTGATCTTTTCCACCTCTCATGGGATCCTGAAATGACCATCCATTAGAACAAGTTATAATCTCCCGTTGGAAAGAAGTTGATGGGGAAGGAATTTCAGCTTTACAAGCATGAAAATATTTTAGGTGTTAAGTGACCGTTTCACCACAATAGCTTAAGTTGTTGTGTTAGGTCAACTTAATTGGTTTTCTATATTGACTAATACACCCTCTCAAGTGAAAGCTCTTTGGGCTTGAAACTTACACAGACTCACTCTATCTTGTGTTGAATAATAAGTGGGTGGTAGGATTTGAACTCACGACCACTTGGTCACAAAAGTTCTGATACCATGTTAAGTGATCGTTTCACCACAATAATTTAAACTGTTGAGTGAGGCCAACTTAATTGATTTTATATATTCACTAATATCAGGGATTTCACAAGATAAATAGCTAGATTACCTGAAGAAACAAATCAGTACGAGTCTTCCCCTCATACACGATTGATTCAGCTCTGACCCGACTCTTCGAAGAGTTTCAGCAAAGTTTTTACTGCAAAAGTTCAAATGATAAGATCCTGTTCCTGCTGACAAGCTGATGCGTGGAGTTTGGAGACCTAGTCCTTGCTTCCTTATTGTCTCGCGCAAGTCTCGGAGTTGCTAATATTTTTGTTGAATTCTAGTTATTGTTATCTTTATTCAGTTCCTAAAATCTGCAGCATATCTGCAACAACTCTTGTTTAACGTTCTTATGTAATGTTTTGCTGGCTATATAAGCCAAAAGGTGCAAGAAATAAATTCGTACAGTTTATCAGAATATTACTCCTCTCTTCAATTTCTCCCATCTTCCTCTCTCTACTCTGTTATCTCAAAATTACAGCTACCACAAACACCTGGAACATGTATTACGCCATGAACACTAAACAAATTTCACGACGGGACACAATCATTCTTTACTTTTCATACAGTACATCCTCTCTGGGAACAAATTCTCTTGTGCAGAATAGAATTCAAAGACAGCTCTCTCATTTAAGTACTGCAATTCTAATTTTATCAGTACTCTCATCATTTAATCTCTCACATTTGTGATAGTGATTCAAGACCAGTATAAATGCACCAACCTGACGCACTAGAACAAGGACGCTGCCAAATTCTGATGCGCGAACACATTTCAATTTGATATGCCTCAGTACAAGGGTTTAGATAATATATTGATCAGCCATTTAGTGAAAAGGGTTTGGGTTCAGAGACACCAATTCTCTGAAAGTATTATGAATTCCCTTAAACTATGAGATAAAAATATTTGTTACAATAGCCTGCAACCACAACAGCCTCTAACCTACAGTGATCTTAAATTTAAATGGTGAATTCGATCATACTAAGTCTCTGAGAACCTATTGGAGTTGCATAATCATCTGCAATTAAGAGAATAATATGTATGGATATATGTATATATCCAGGATTTTAATTGGAGAAGTTCCTGACCTGGCATCAACTGGAATTGAGTAATCTGCAGTACCATGAAAAAGGATGACAGGAGGTAGAAGAGCAAAATCATTTTTCAAGTTAGGGTCCTGACCAACAACTTTAGGAGAAAATCGCCTTAAAGACTCTTCCCCTTCGATTATGCTGTACATAAATATGACAACGATACAACAACAATCAAATATGCATTCATTCATAATGTATTACTAAAACGAAACAACACGTATTGGACGATTTACAGAGGAATGTAGTATGAGGTTACCTAAAAATACAGAACGGTGCAGACCCCGACTATGGAGGTAATCTACCAGGTTAAACAAATTGTACCTATTCCAGATGATAAGAAAAGGTCCTTATAATCATGATGAATCATGATAAATTTTTTAAGACATAACATCTTTTAAATCTATATTTACCCTCCAGATAAACCAAAGTGTGCATTTATAAAGACTCCAAGAGGTGCTCTCTCCTTCACCAGCCTCTTTGATTGCCTGTTCTACAAGTACACAAGCTGCAATATGTGCACCAGCTGATTGTCCCATTAGATAGATCCTACCCAAATGAAAAACGAACATCATAAAGAGATTAATGATTCATGCAAGCTTTTAGAGACAGGAAAAGAATTAGTACAAAAGAAAAAGGACAAGATGAAGAAGGATCAAAGGCTCCAATTACCTGTTAGGATCACCTCCATATTCAGCAATGTGATTGTTAACAAAATAATTTATATTTATTTATTTCATTAAAAAATTTCAATAATTATGATTATTGTTTTTCGTATATTATTGTCCGAATTTATTTTTTATTTTGAAACAGCTTCATAAATTATTTTTCATAGTATATGTATATGTTATATAATTACTAAAAGAATTTTAAAAATATAAGTTCTGCTTAAAGTTTAAATTTTTTGTATCGATTAGCTTTGAGTTTCAAAACAAATGTCATGAACTGGAGTTGAGTAAACTTTGTTTCAACTAATCTCAAGCCGACTCATGTACATATCTAATAGCAATGGACCCAGTGAGTGCACAACGACAAGTCCACAAGGCCCAGCCCAATATCAACAGCCACCCATCGCTTGCCACCCTCACTGCCTACCCTCTTACCGTCCTCACTAATTACGATACCTTTTCATCCGCCAACTTCCCAAACCCACGCGTACGCCTCGCATTTCTCTGCCAAGTAAATGCATCACGCAGATAAAACTAAAATCAAAGAACAGACCAAGGCATACAACAATGGCGATATAGTATGATTTATGCTTTTATAAACGAATTTGTTCTCTCTTTTCATGGCATCGGGTGTGGCAGCTACTTGTAGCATTATTATATGAAAAGCTGGCATCTCACAATTTGTGATAGAAGGCAGGTTGTTGATGTTTAAAAGCAGAATGATTCAGAAAATTTGTTCCATTTCCGTTTCCTTTTTATACCTTTTCTCATTTTGGTACTCTGGTTGTTCTCGTACTGTTGACGAGTTGTACCAAGTTCAGGTTCACGTGCAAAATTTCAATACAGAAATGTGAACTTGTAAAGCGAGAGAATTTTAACTTTCTGAACAGTTCATAATGGAGTGTTTCTGGGCCCAGCGTATCGTTTGTTGGGCGTCAATTACAACTCTTATTACATCAATTAATATCACAAAGAAAGATTAACTTTAATGAAATATTTTCTCCGATAGTTCGATTTACTACGGTTTGAATAGTCCTAACAATATGTGCCAAGTTTGACTTATATCTAGAACGATCAGATATAAATACGAATTTTTTTCATGAAAATCTTAAAGAAGAGATTTATATGCTTCAATCAGGAGGTTTCGAAGAAACAAGAAAGGAGAACTTAGTTTGCAAGTTGAACAAGTCTATATATAGTCTAAAGCAAGAGCCGAGGTGTTTGTAAAGGAGATTTAACTTCTTCATTATGAGCCTTGGATACAATAGACTAATTGCAGAACCTTATGCATATTTGAAGAAGTTTGGTGAAAATGACTTTACTATCTTGTTGTTGTATATAGACAACATGTTAGTAACAGACCCCAACAAAGATCATATTATAGATTTAAAGGCTCAGTTAGCTAAGGAATTTGAAATCAAGGACTTGGGACCAGTAAACAAGATTTTAAGGATGCAAATTCATCGAGACAGAAGTAATTGGAAGATTTAGCTTTCTCCAAAGAATTATCTGTAGAAGATCTTGCAATGCTTTAAAATGCAAGATTGTACGCCAATTTCTACCCCACTTCATGTTAACTTCAAGTTATCCTTAAGCATAAATCCTAGCAGGGAAGATGAGAGGATGAAGATGTCTCGAGTACCATATGCATCAGTAGTGGGAAGCTTAATTTTTGCTATGATTTGAATAAGACCAGATATTGCACATGCAGTAAGAGTAGTTGTCGATACATAGCGAATCCTGGCAGACAACATTGGAATGCTATAAAGAGGGTCCTTGGATATATTAAAGAGACCTTAAATATGTTGCATTGTGTTATGAGGGATCAGACTTTATTGCCAATGGATACGTTGATTATAATTATGCAGGTGATCTTGATGGCAACAAATCCACCACAGGTCATGTGTTTATATTAGTTGGCGGGGTTGCAAATTAGGTCTCAAAATTGTAATCATTTGTAGTTACGTCAACAACATAAGTAAAATATGTAGCTTCTACACAAGCTAGTAAATAAGAAGTTTGGTTAAAAATACTATTGGAGGATCTCGGGCATAAGCAAGAGAAGATTTATCTATTTTGTGACAGTCAAAATGTCTTGCACCTTGCAAGAAATCCAGCTTTTCATTCAAAAACAAAACATATACGAGTTCAGTATCACTTTGTTTGTGAGAAAATGGAAGAAGGAACTGTGAATATGCGAAAAATTCATACGTACTAAAGACAACCTTGCAAATTTTTTGATGAATGCGATCAACATTACAAATTTATTTGGGGTTAATCCTCTTGCAAAGGAAGAAAGAATGGTGTGATGATCTGATTGACTTTCAATCAGATCTTCAAGTAGTAGATTGTTGTTGCCAACTTGCCAAAGGCAAAAGGGAAAGGAAGAAAATTGCATTTGGATAGCTGTCCATAACTGGTTATACACTTATGGGAGGCCTATAAATACGCCTTCTCACATCAGTTTTAAATCATCTAAAATTTTCTCTTCTTCAGTTTAATACTCACAATTTAGAGAGTGTTTCTCCTATTTCTTTAGAGAGTTAGTGTTTCTCCTTGTAAATTAGAGAGAGATTGTAAGTCCTAACTCTTTCATAGTGAAATTTATTTTTCTTGTTCATGATTTTTACACTAATTTGTTTGAGAGTTTTTCACGTAAAATTTGTGTCAATTTTTCATTACTATTCTTTCAATTCTATTTAGCTACAAATATGCTCTAATCCGGTCAATTTTCACAATATTTATTATATATTTTATCGGCCACACAATCTCCCTTATTATTTTTCTTAATTTTTGTTTATTTATGATTTTAAAATAAAGATTATTCAAATTTAAGAATTTTAATGCTATATTATTTTAAATTAAAATTATATAAATTATATGACATAATAATTATTCGATATAACTAAATAATTATTAGAATAAGCGATGACTTTAAAATATAAAAATTAAATTAAACAAAGTTTAAAATGAGGGTCATCGTATTCTTGTGTAAAAAAACTATATTTTATTAATACGAGTGCATTTAACTATTAATTACTCCATGGAGTCAAAGGAAACGCAAATAACAAATAACAAGACAGGCGTGAAAGGTGACAAATGTGAAGACTTTGTCTTCGGCATCTATATTATCTGATAAACCTATTTAATTGAAATCTTCTTGGAAGACACTCAACTCACGAGGCCATGCACCGTGGCCTTTTTTTCCTCTCTGAAATGAATATGGAGAAGGACGGCACAGGATGACACAATTAGTGTGCTTTTCTTTATATATCAAATAATAATTTTGGATACTATTTCACATTTCAAGTCTTTGTAATTAGGAATTGTAGACATATTTTAAATCAAAAAAATAATATAAAATTGTTCTCTTTCACGTTTAGTTAATGTGTTAAACTTAATCAAAATTAATATTTCATATTAAAAGATTGGTTATATTAAAATTTCATGTAATCTGACTTTTTTTATCTGTTTATTTATTTATTTTACTTATTTTATTTTTAATATTTTTTTAGTTTTAGTTTTAGTTTTTTATTTATGTATTTAGTTTTTTCTCTTTAAATCATTTTCAATAATTTTTCTTTTTTTTTATCTGTGAGTCTACAGGAAACAGTTTCTTTACTAATTACAGATAAGACTACGTACTATCGAACCTCTCTAGACTCTGAATCTCAAGATTTTTATTAAAATATTGTTGATGTTTATCATATATTTTATAGGCAGCACAACCTTTCTTATCATTTTTCTTAATTTTCTATTTATTTATAACTTTAAAATAAATATTATTAAATTTTAAGAATTTTGATACTATATTATTTCAAAAAATGGAAGAATAATTATTCGATATAAATAAATAATTATAAGAATAAGTGATGAAAATTAAATTAAAAAGTTCAAAACCTATATTTTATTAATACAAATGCTTTTAATTATTAATTACTTCATGATTAAGAAGTCCAAGGAAACACGAAGAACAAGAAATCCATGAAAGGTTATAAATTTATTGACTTACACTAGTCAACGAAATTTTCATTAATTGCCTTCTGAAATAATTTTATAGTTGAGGAATTATTTTCAAGAATTTACTAAGTGAGAAGAAAGAACAAACAATCACAAAAATCACATAAAACCGGGCCGTTTGTTTATTTATCCAAAAAATTACACATTAATATAATTAATTATACTAATATTGTTTATTTATCTGTCACTACTTTTTCTTCTTCACCATATTAGAAGGGTATCAAGGGCCAACAATATATACTTACTACACGGAGGAAGATCTTGGAGTTTTTCTAGCTGCTATAAGGTCTTGTGATGGGGTACGCAGGATCGAGATGATCAACAGAAAGCAGTAAAGGGGTAGTGAGGAAGTAGGCTTCTCGACCATTGTAGTAGCTAGAATTTGATTGATTCCTTAGAAACCATATTGGTACATGGTTTATAGAGTTTTAAGCAAAGTATTAAATAGGGTGAAGATTGAAAGTTAAACCATGTACGAAATTCAGGGCAGGTGGGTGTTGGAAGATGGACGAGTGCAAATAATAAGAAGGTCGATTGGTTCATTACTTTGGTGAGTATGACTGTCACAAAAGCCTAACTATGGTCGGAAGTAAAAAGAAGTCGTTTTGAAAATTAAAATTAAAATGATTTTAATCTTTAAATTTAAATTTAGTCTAAATTTTTGGTCTATTTAAATTTAATTTATCAATTTTAAAATAAATTGAATTTAAATTTTAAACATAATTAAATTTAACTAAGCAGAAATTTAATTATTTAAAATAATATTTTAAATTACAAAATACAATTTATAATAATTATTATAATTGTTGATAATGTGAACTTAATTATAAAAAACGATTGCAGTTATAATAATATTATAGCTGTAATTGTAATTCCAATTGCATGTTGAAACTATGGTTTAGAGGAAGTGAAAAATATGAAAAATATAGTAATTTTCTTGGTGAATGGCTACAAATTGAGATTGAAAGGAGGATTATAACGGAGTAAGTTTTCTATAGGATTGAAGATTGGAGATACACTCACTAATGGCTAATGACACTTTTTTTAACATTAGAAAATGCAAATTTTTATAAGATAAAATACAAAATAAAAACAAATTTTAGTTTTAATAAAGTAAGAAAAAGAGCTTATTATAATGCACAATTAACATAATTTTTTATTTGATTATATTGAGCATCATGTGGTACAATTACATCGAATGTAGAGAAGTGAAAAGGACCAGAAACTATTCACTTTTCTTATTTAAAAAGCTAAGTTCGATGAAGTAGAAAAAGCACACATTAATATGACGAATTTAATTAAGTATCATAAAGCTGTTTATTTATCTATCTGTCATAATTTTCTTTTTGAGGACATTAACTAGAATAGTATCTATCTATGGAGCCGGAGGAGGAGGACTATAGTCACGGCCGGCCACCTCTATGCCCTGAGCCGTCATTTGGACCATCATGTTAGGCGGAGGGGGGTAACTACAAATACCATCTGGCAGCGACGGACTTGGGACGATTGCTATTCTTGATTTTGGGCCTGTTCTCACAGTACCATATTCTCATGTAAAATTTCTCCAAGAAAATTAATCATTCAAAAGATAAATTATATATAATTTTTTTAACGTTCAATATGTAATGAATAAAATGTTGGGATTTCAAGCATGAAAGGAAATTTTACGTGGAATTAGTAAGAAGTATATAAATGGAAAGAATTCATAAATTTAATATTTTAAAATTTTAGGTTGGAGTATGATGTTTAGGTTTACAAGTATCTTCTCTCACTAAGTCATGTGAAGATGTCCCAAATAATTGGACTCTCCAATACCAACAAGCAGCGACGGATCCAGGACTTTGGTATTAGGGGGGCAAGGACAATATTTTTTAGCCTTGACAGGGAAGGACAA
>JAOQMR010000001.1:806020-827012 GCA_027563865.1 Erythroxylum pelleterianum
CTCGAAAAACGTTAAAGCTCAATGATAATCTTGTAGGATTGGAACTGAGCAAATGCTAATCCTTTACTTTAGCAACATCCTTAACAAACATATTGATCACTTCTGTTCCTTAATAATCAGGACTCTTCGCTGGTTGTTTCCTGGCTCTCCTTGCTGGGTATATTATAATGGCTCATATCACCGGAATGTACCGAAAACAACCCGATACAGTCTACATGGAAACTGTCTACCCTGTGTTTAGGCAAGTTGCTATTCATTTAGGTTTGAAGTAATAATTTTGAATCCCCAATGAAAGGAAACTAACAATGGTGGTGTTTTTCAATCTGCAGCATGTTTAGCCTGCTATTCCTTCACTTCTTTCTGTATGGTTGCAACATCTTCATGTGGAGAAAAGCTAGGATAAACTATAGCTTCATCTTTGAGTCGGCCCCTACCAAGGAGCTTAAGTATAGAGATGTGTTCTTGATTTGTACTGCATCAATGACTGCAGTAGTTGGGGTTATGTTTATTCATTTGACACTTCTTACCAAAGGATATTCATATTCCCAAGTTCAAGCAATCCCTGGCCTTCTGTTACTGGTAAATCTTTTATCAGAAGTCTTTACAAGCTTACCTAACTCAATTCTTCATTTAGCCATTACTAATAACTGTTGCTTTTATGTCTGCAGATGGTATTGATTCTACTAGTTTGTCCCTTCAATATCTTATATCGGTCAAGTCGTTATCGTTTCCTTCGAGTGATTCGGAACATCATTCTGTCACCCCTGTATAAGGTATGAAATAGTCATTCTGTGTTTGAGGCCATAACCAAGAATTCCTCTGAACTGCTTAAACAATTTTCTTCTGCAGGTTGTGATGCTGGACTTTTTTATGGCTGATCAACTTTGTAGTCAGGTAAAAAACATGAATCACTGAACAAAAATGGCAGAATCAATTATTAAAGTTTACTGACAGTAGCTGTTATGGCAATAGGTTCCAATGCTTAGGGACCTTGAGTATGTGACATGTTACTACATAACTGGAAGCTACAAAACACAAGATTATGGCTACTGCATGAGAGCCAAGCACTACCGTGATCTTGCGTATGCAGTATCCTTCCTACCCTACTACTGGAGGGCAATGCAGGTATAGTTTCTATATATACACTTTATATTAGATTTATATTAGATTGAATAACTTGCAGTAATTTTACCAGAACCAATACGGAAACCTGTGCTAATATTTTCTGTCCTGAATCGGGTATGCAGTGCGCGAGGCGATGGTTCGATGAAGGACAGACAAGCCACCTTGTGAATCTGGGGAAGTATGTTTCAGCAATGCTAGCAGCAGGAGCTAAAGTTGCATATGAAAAGGAAAGGAGTGTTGGATGCCTGTGTCTTCTAGTGGTTATGTCAAGTTCTGCAACAGTTTACCAATTGTATTGGGACTTTGTAAAGGACTGGGGTTTGCTCCAAATGAATTCCAAGAATCCATGGCTAAGGAATGAATTAATGCTTCGTCAAAAATTCATTTACTACTTCTCCATGGTATACATGAGATCATCATCATTCATTCATTCTACTTCCCTTTATGTTTTCAGTACAAAAAGGTTTCCGGTTTAGTTCCAGGTTCCTAGGAATCCAATTTTAACAGCAAAATTAATGACTCAGAACTTATCAGAACATTATAAATTATTTGATTAGACGATCGAATAGCATATCTTCGTTAAGGTAAGAATATCAGAAACAGGATAATGAACATATTCTTGTAAATTTTTTACATTGTAGAACAAGATTCCCAACCAACAATAGCTTTCTGATAATACTGGTCTAAACTTCAGGATCAATATTTCTGCTACATATCATATAACTTCCAGATTCTGAACAGAACTTGGGTACTTCCTGCAGGTACTGAACCTTATTCTCAGGCTTGCTTGGCTGCAGACAGTTCTTCATTCAAGGTTTGAACATGTAGATTACAGAGTAACAGGTCTGTTCTTAGCTTCCCTGGAAGTGATTAGAAGAGGACAGTGGAATTTTTACAGGTAAAGCTCCAACTTTTAATTATATGATTGAACTAATTCATAACCTTCTCTAGCCTTTTTATCATCACTGAAAGATATTTTTTTTTTTTTCAAACGGTCCAGGTTGGAGAATGAGCATCTGAATAATGCAGGCAAGTTCAGAGCAGTCAAAACAGTACCACTTCCTTTTCGTGAAGTGGATGAAGAGGACTGAAACTGAACCTTCATTGGCAATAGTTGCTCATAGAACTCGATTCTGGGTTTTAGAATTTCTCTAACACCTAATCTTTCCAACAAGAACCATTGTGTCTTCTTGTTGAAGATGATTTCACAATTCATCAACTTGATACTTTTCCTGTACCTCAGGAACATGAAAAGATTTATACTTTGTATACAGAAATTTCATTAATAAACGGAAATGCAAATCCGTGTTGCATTTGTAATTGCTTGGTTTTCCTAGTTCTGCTCAAGATCAGACTACAGTCAAATATGTTTTTGATGGATAAAAAAAAAGAAAGCTGATAAGATCACCAGGCACAACAATATTCACATAACTTGGTGACTGCAAGATATGAAACCTGACTAAACTTGGAGTAAAGCCAATGTTGGAATTATTTCAAGTAATTTTTAAAATATAAATTTTATAATTTATGATTTATTATAGATCATCCATAAGAGATCAAGAATAAACAAAGATTGGCTATAGTATAAATTCCAAGGATGCTAAAAGAGGCACAAGTCAAAAACATTTATTAAAAAAAGAATATTATTCTTATTAGAAAAATAATAACTCACACACACACATATATATTTAATTTAATTATTGTCAGTTTTAAAATTTTTAAAGAATTTTAGTTACATATTTAACTCAAAGCTTTTTTTAATTTTTAATTTAAACTCAACTTATAAACTCATTTATCAATTTTAATAATTATATATAATATGAATTATTTATTAAAATAAACCAAATTATTTATTAAAATAAACCTAATATATAAAAATATTTTAAAACAAAAAATAATCTTCTTATAAAAATATAAATTAAATAACAGTCATGAATTTATAAAAATGTAAATTAGATAGATAATTACAAAAGTTTATAATTTTAATAAAATTTCAAATAATAAAAGCATATTACTAAATGTTAAATAATTATTTTGATATTGTTTTATATAACTCAAGCTTAACCTTTAGGCCTCGTTTGGTTGGCACGGATTGTTGCCAGGGAAAGTAATATTTTTCCTAAAATTTAAATTATTACGTTTGGTGCGTTTTTCTGAGTAGTTAGGAAAGCAAAAACTTTCCTAATTTAAGGAAAATTATATCACTTTCCCAGGATTGTAAATACCAACACCCCCTTGGTATTTAGATTACTTTCCTCGGGAATTTAATCTAAAAATTATACTGATCAATTTAACCCTCCTTTCACTTCTAACTCTTAAACAACTCTTTTATTAAAACACTTCCTCCTTTTCTAAAATTCTTTGTAGCATTGGATTGCTTCAAGGGAATCTTAAGAGTGATTTGAAATCTCACTTGTTTTGTTTCTCGGTAGTATTTCCATTTTAGTTGCTTTTAAGTATGATGGGTTGCTGATTGTGTACTTTAGTGTAGTCTCATATTCACAATTTGGACTAGGATCATTGCTCCTTATATTGAAGCAGGGAGAAAGTTCTTTTTATCAATTGACCTAGGAGCTTAATTTATTCTTCCCTTCACAATTTCGCAGGGTAACAGTCAAGTTGAATTGGATTCGTTACAATGCACATGTTTAAACATTATATTTATGTTAATTTTTTTAAAAGTATATCAAAGTTGAGGGAGATCACATATTGCAGAAGTAAGTTGAGGGAGATCACATATTGCAGAAGTAGACATGATTTCTATTGCAGAAATCTCACTTGTTTTGTTACTTTGAATGAATCTATTTACTTTGGATCCCTGAAGATGAAGTTATTGCAGATTATTGATTATATATAATACTAGAACTAGCAGTATATACTTCAGCCATTTTAGGCTTGTTTCTGATTCATCGGCCACAACTAAGAATTGATGTGCTGCTACATAAAAACATGATTTGAAGATGAGCCACTGATTGAACTACTGGAGAGTCCCAGGTATGAACTATTGAAGAGTCCATTATTGAAGCCATTGTAGATGAACTGGGTTTCATCTTGAGCCAATTTCGAGTATTTCAAAGATAGAAAACAACAGACTAGGAATGGCAACAATACAGACGAAGCAACTATTTTCTTACAAGATTAAAGATGTTCTCTTAGCCTTTGGCTTTGTAGGTTCGGTTAAAAGAACACATTCCAGCGAGAAGACTTTATTAAATTTTTGACAGAAATTTAGGCATCAATTGTAATATGAAGTGTAACTCTATACAATGCTCTTTTTTCTTTTCTGAAGTGCACTTGTTATTTGTAGATCGGAATGTTCATTATCAATGTAATAAAAACAATATAATAAGAACCAAGATTTTCAAGATATTGGAACAAAATCTCTTGGCAGTTCATTACAAACTATTCATGTGCATTATCAATGTAATAAAAACAATATAATAACAACAACTGGGATGAGGCCATTCTGGTTTGGAATGCAAAGTAAGTCTTTGTTCTTCTTCACCAAATTCTCTGCAATCCTTACAATTCCTTCAAAGGCTGCATAGTTAAGTGCTGTGGCACTATTTATGTTTGTTATTGTTAAGTCTTATGCTTCCAACCTGTTCAACAAATCCACTACAATCTTGGCAAGAACTGCGACATGTAGAGCTATATCTCCATCTGCTGAAAGACTAGCAGTTAGTGCATCTTCATGATCTTTCAGGAACTTCATTGCAGCCTCCCAATCACCATTGTAGATAACTCTGTATAGTGGCAGATTGTGGAAGTACTCAGTATCCTTTATATCTGCCAAGTGAAGATTCAAAGTTACTCTCTTTTATCTGTACCTCACAAATGATTAAATTCTTCTCAGAATCACAATCTTTCTGCATAGTTTCATCACAAACGGCAAGTTGTTTAAGACTACCAACTCTACATAAATTTCTTCAATATTGGAACAATTCATGTGACAGTTCAGTCCTACTACTGTTGTTGATCTCTGCCAAGAAAATGGTACTACAACTATAGTCCCACATGGCAACAACTAATTCAGAAAATGCACCACACAATAACAAATCTAGTTACTTTGACTCAGGTTGCCCAACATCTGTATCCAAACAACCTACTTTCTTATACCTACAAAGCAACAATAGTCAATAAGGATCGTGCAATTTCAAAAACAGAAGAAAGACCTCTGTTGAGACAGCCAATATCCAAAACAAACCGATGCACAAAGTAGCTGACAGAAACGTTAATTCAAAACAATGTCTACGGGGAATACTCATGTGAACAGTTCCTTAGACACACCGCAAATCCTTATAAAAACAACTCATCACCAATCAAAGATCGAGTTTGTTTTATTTTTCAATTCACAGAGAAAATTAAATTCTTTCAGAACCGCCAAACAAACCAATTCTAATCGGTTATAAGCCAAATCGTACTATGCTTTGCAATAAACTTAACGTTCCCAAAAGTCAAACAGAGAGGAAAAAAAAGAAAGAAAAAACCTCTTAAGAAGAATGTTGATGAGATGACGAGAAAAGGTGGATTTGCCACTATTTTTTAGGGCCACAGATTAAGGCAATAGGAGGATGTGAAGCTAATTAACCATATGCGATGGTTTCTGCAGCCTCCGACCACTGCTGTGATACACATATATCGAGAGAGACGATGACCAAGAAGTAAATTGGGAAATGGATGGAGTTAGGATAGCAGATGAGGACATGTCGATCTTCTTGATGGAGACAAACTAGAGGATTAATAAAAAACTTTCTTTCTTGTTTGTTTGTAATATAACATTTAATAATAATAATAATTTTTGTTTGAAAAATAGAGATATAATTGAAAAATTAAGTTAAAATTAAATTACATTCTACGTATTTTATAGAATGTGTAACCGTATAAATTTTTCATTAAAATTTTTATAAGTATCCCAATATAAAAATATTTTTACTTTATATAAGTTTATTTTAAAAAAAAATCATATTCTAAATTTACTTTACTTCTCGCTAAACGGGCCTTAATTAAATTCAATTTCTTTAATTTTTGGAGTTTTAACGACGCAGAGGATGTGTGACGGCTGACGAAGCGACCATTGTTCTCTACATCCTTCTGTTGGCTGTAGTGTTCGTCCATGGCTGCCGCCACTCACAGCAGCTTCTCTGTCGCCACTACTGCTCTCTACAATCGCACTCTCAACTCACCCAAACCCTTTAATCTCTCACTTAAAGCACGCAACTTTAAACCTATTTCTTTCTGTAGTACATACCCAACTCTATCACTGTCAAGGTTAATACCTCGAAAACCCTCGAAGAACCTCTTGGGATTTCTTCTCTCTTCGCTTTTTCTTGTTAAGTTTCAATTTTTTGATGTCTGAACTTTATAAAGTTACAAGCTTTGTTGCTCTTTCTTCTTTTTTCTTGCAGGCTGAGAATTCTTGAAAGTAAAGCAGTGTGGCCAAAACGTTTGCATCCGTTGTTGGCAGCTCCGGATGGAGATCATGAGATAAGCTCAGAAGTGGAACTGGGAGACTCCAATGAGGTGTTTAAATTTAGTCTTTGTACTTTACTTGTTTAGTTTAAGTTTTTGCATCCCATTTCTCGCATTTGTTTCAAGTTTTAGGTGGAAGTTTTCTAGGCAGTATGTGAAAAGTCGGGGTTGATATTGGAAATATCCAGTTATATCCAGTTACCTGATTATTTGTGATTGTGAAGTAAATTGTATGATAATAGTGTTTGTGTAAGGGAAAGTATTTCGAGACCTGGCAGTGTTTTTGTGATGATTTTGGAACTTGAACTCTTGGGATGATAAATCAGGAGCAGTTTGAAAGAGGTTTGAGGAGAAAGCAAAAGAGCGATGATGATTATGTCATGATGCTGCTGATGATTATGCCTGCTTGGAGCACCCGTCATTATGGAGACTCTTCATTTTGTTAAGCCAGTAGTCCAGTATACATCAAATATGACCTTGACAGCTGCATATGATTCTGTGCATATATAACCCACTATCTAAATTGTGAGATTGGTACATTCTTTTATCACATATTCTAAAATGGATGGAGTAGAAGTTCCCCTTTAATGTGAAGACTAATGCAAAAGAAAATAACATGAAAAGTGCCATCATCACCAAAGAAGGGTGTAAATCAGATAGTAATGCCTAGCTTTTTTACCAAAATCCATAGCAGATTACGTGCCAAATAACTTGTTAATCTCACTGTTTAGATTGTGGGTTTTTCTAATATACAAGAACGTAATGTGAAATGCTATCAGCATCCGTCATAATTGAATCAAAGAGGGTTGTAAATCTGCTTAGTCACTTGACCAAAATTTGCTATAGGAATTATGGAGGATCTGCCTTCTGTTATTTGATTCTATTCATTTATCATTTTGATTTTCTATTGTTAAACCCTTAAGACATTAATCTTGACATGTTTTAGTCATGCATTTTGTATGGCAGGGCGCAACTATTGACATAAAAGTACCTAGGAGGAGTCTGCTTGTACAATTCACTTGTAATGAATGTGGTGGAAGAACACAGAGGCTCATAAATCGATTGGCCTATGAGCGTGGACTAGTTTATGTACAGGTACCTGTTTGTCTTATTGAGCATTAGATTCTTGTGATAGGTGGAATGATAATGGAAAAGCTATTAAGCATTCATCTAGACACTCTGCTGATTGCAGGAATGTTAACGTGAAAAAATCAATACAGAATCATCACCCTTCTATAGTTGATAATATCTGATTACATACAAACTTATGTTTTGAATAACAGTAGGCCTCAAGTTGTATGTCCATACTAGTGGATGCTATAAGATTTGCTGTGATTAGATAAGGAGAGTGAGGGTTTCAAAGCAGTAATTGAAAGTGCAGAAAGATACCAAGTGCAACGGCTTTTTTCTATTAAGAAATTTTCTTTTCAATTGTTTAGAGTTGAGAGAAATAAATCGATAGGATCGGCAGAATGATGGGTCCATTCTAGTTAGTGAAGTAGGTTGACTGGTTCGACCACAAATGCCCTCAACAGGGTCTTAGTTTGGGTATTTTGTCAAAGAAACTAGTGGGTTCCTTGTTAACTTGTGCAGTCTTGCACCTTACTGCTTTGAATCACTCTTTGCATGAGAACAAATTTGTCACTACAGAAGAGTTGATTCACAATTTTTAACTGGCAAAAGAACTGATTTTTTGGTCCTACTTTCTTTTGGGTTACTTCAATAATGTTTATTTGATATATGAAAGTATGATTCTTTTTTGGGTTACTCTCTTTGCCGTAACATTTTTCTAGCACTTCTACTGTTGTATAGACTTGAACGGTTTTTTCGTTTGACGTTATTAAAGTTTGTTGGATTTTAGAAAAAACATGAGGGTTGCTTAGACAGTCAGATTATACATCTTATGCAATTATCTACAATTTTGGCAACTTGTTATGGCTGTCATCTTTGGATGTTATGCTGCATTTATAGATAAATGGAGCAGATAATTTTGCATGGGAGATTTATTCAGTTAGAATCCTGAACATCAACTTACTGCATTATATCATTGTTTTATTTTGATGCAACTTTTAAGGACCTAAAGTTTAAATTTATAAGTTAAAAGTGTGCAAAATTTGTGCAAAATCTTCTCTTAGAACATCTTGTTTCCTGATTGCATCATCTTTTGCAAGGAATATGTTGCTTTGGCTTTTACGGGATACCAAAGCTTTTTGCTTTATTGTCACAGTTGAAGAAATTTTTCCATGATTAACCTCTGGTCCTTCTCTTCAGTGTGCAGGATGTGAGCAGTATCACAAATTGGCTGATAATTTAGGCCTTGTAATTGAGTATGACTTGGAGGAGGAAATAAGTGCAGAATCAAATACAGATAAAGTTTAATAAAGTTTTTCTTACAAGTTCATTCTTTTTTACTTTTCTCTTCAATTACTCTGGTAACTCAGCATTTCTTATAAATAGCAACAACTGGAAGAAATGAAAGAATATTCAATATCCACGCTACAATTTTGATACATCGGCTCGCCTTTTGAAATCCCTTGTTCTTGAATTTCCAAACTGATTATTTTGTCCATACAAAATAATCTATGTATATGCATACAAACAGCTCATGAATCATGAGGTAACATAGCCAACTCACATAAGGCTTTATCATGCAATAAGTAGTGTAAATGCAGTTGCTAATCCAACAGTTCCCCACATTGTGAACCTTCCTTGTTGCTGGTGCAATGCAATTCCTCCATTCTGTAAGACATAAGAGGCAAGAAGTGGTCATACTATATAATTTGTTGTGCCAGCAATCATATTGTTGGAACTTGAATATTAACTCATGCAACTATGGAGTACTTACATGCGTTGGAGATGGTGCTGGAGCATCTGGAGCATCTGGAGCAGTATCCAAAGAATCTGCCGCTGTAGGTGGAGCTGGAGGGCTTGGGGGAATTGGGGCAAGAGCTGACAAGTGATGATGTGGCTTCTTGTGTTTGTGCTTTTGCTTTCTTTTCTTCTTATGCTTAGGACGAGCTGGTGCAGGTGAAGGCACTAATGCAGGTGTTGGAGCTGGTGATGGAATGATAGGTGCTGGGGCTGGGGCTGGAGGTGCCTTTGCTGGTGTTGGTGCTGGGGCTGGAGGTGCCTTTGCTGGTGTTGGGGCAGGGGCTGGAGGTGCCTTTGCTGGTGCCGGTGCCGGTGTTTCCTTAGCCGGTGCCGGTGCCGGTGTTTCCTTAGCTGGTGCTGGTGCTGGTGGTGCTTTGGCTGGAGCCGGGGACACTTTCGGTGGTGGCAATGCTGGTGGTGGTGTAACAGGAGCCGGTGGTAATGCTGGTGGCTTTGATGGTGGTAATGCTGGTGGCTTTGATGGCGCTGCGACTGGAGGAGTTTGTGGTGATTGAGTGGGTGAACTTTTAGGAGGTGGGACGGTTGGACGAGTAGCCGGGGCTAATTTAGGAGATGGTGAAGATATAGGAGTGGTTGTAGGTGGAGGTGTTACTGCTTTTGCTGGTGATTGCACCGGTGCAGTTGGTACAGTGAAAGTTGGTGATTGAGAAGGTGCCACAGGTGTGGCTGTAGGTGGAGGTGTTACTGCTGTTGCCGGTGACTGTATCGGTGCAGTTGGTACAGTGGAAGTTGGTGATTGAGATGGTGCCACAGGATTAGTTGTAGTTGGAGGTGTCACTGTTTTTGCCGGTGATTGTGTCGGTGCAGTTGGTACAGTGGAAGTTGGTGATTGAGATGGTGCCACAGGAGTAGTTGTAGTTGGAGGTGTCACTGCTTTTGCCGGTGATTGTGTCGGTGCAGTTGGTACACTGGAAGTTGGTGATTGTGTCGGTGCCACAGGTGTAATAGGCAAATTCACTGGTGACAGTGCTGGTGCCTGGCCACTGGAAAGGGTTAAAGGAAAGGTAATACAAGCCAGGAATAGAACCCAAAACTCTGAAGCCATTTTGTTGTGAAGAGACACTAGAAGTAAGAAATAGTGGCAATATATAGGGTTTCTGGATCAAGATTTTTTTATCTGCTAAAATGTTTAAGGTAGAAATGTTGTCTTCATGAGAATGCAACACCCCTTCTACTGATTTATGGTTGGTGGGCCACTGCATATTCCTGTAACTGGAGTTGTATTGTTGAAGAAAGAAGATCTCCTGAAAAAGTTATTATCTGCAGATGTTTTGCAGGTATAACATCAACTTGCGAGAGATGTGTCACCTGCTTCTTCTTGAAGCAGTAACGTAGTTCAAAGCCAGTATGTGGCTTAACTCTACTATTCTCTGGAGACAATGTGATTTTGAAGCCATGTTATATATGTTCTACACCAAATGATAATACTCGTGGCAAATATGGGCTAAAAGGGTGGACAAGACATGGAGGTGATGTTTATTGGATCATGATGTTTATCCTAACTCACCCTGTCAATGGGTAACCAGCCCCTGTCGAAATAAAACAAGACAAAGCAAGCTGCGGATACCCTTTCTGGTTTCTTTGTCTGTTACTATCTCAAGCCATTACCATGTTATCTTGCATCTTCATTACCGCAGACACAACCAGCCATTGTTGTATAACACTGAAACATTTGCGTTATATGTATTTGGAAAAACCATTTATACATTTTCATCCAGTGTTAGAGGGATGTTATATATGTCAGTTCCTGGTGACTTCGATCATGAAGATCAAAGTTTGCTGCAAAGCAACAGCTTCGGCTAGAAATTCCACTAGTTTTCTTGTTGAAGCAAGCCAAGACTCTCTACTTACAGAATCAGCATTACATCTTCCAGAGTCAGGTCAAATCATCTATATATATATCTGGTAATCATGAGAGTATAGTCCTTGAAAGAAGCACGGCAATTCTAAAGACTAGATGAAAACATCACAAGATCACATATAGTTATCATAGCTTAAGTTTCAATTATTAGTAAAGAACTCATCAACAATTTGTAATTCATCACAAACAAAACATAACATGGAAGATATTATGCAACTTATCAAGGAATTTTGATTGACGACTTGCAACAGGAAGACAGGACGGTTGTGAAGGTTCGTCTTCATTCTTCTGCTTTTTCCTTCTGCGTTGGAAGAATTGCTGCATAACTTCTGCACACTCTGATTCCAATACCCCTCTTCGAATTGTCATCTTGGGATGAAAGGGATGGACTGGGGGAGGTGGTTTGTCCGTTGGTTGTCCACCATTTCTGTTCTCTTCACCATTTGGGAACAAACTGAAACAATTTGGATATACATAAAATCAAGACATTTTAAATCTCGGGGGTACCTTAACACTAAGTGATAAGAAAAACTCACATGAATACAGTTCCTAAATAGACCTTACGGTGAAAATTAATTGAACTGATGCCGGTTAGTACGGACTAAACTAAGACTCTCAGTCAAAATCCAAATGTCTGGAATGATTGACTAAAAATCTAGTCCATGACATTCATTTTTGTTTTATTTAGTAGTCAGAATTAGCACAATGCAAGACATTTCCAGCAATGCTTGCAGTTCCAGTTGCATCAAACCAAACTTCAGTTGGAAACTATTTGATTTGAATTTTGCAAAGAAATTTGAGAGGAACAAGTTAGAAAAATAAGGAAAGAAGAAGAAAAAGAGGTCTGTGGAGGAAATGTTGTCGAAAATCACCCTACGATGCCATATGCATACCCTGACAGAGGGCAACAGCCATCAGGAAAGAAATTCGTCCGGTTACTCAAGGATATGCATAAGTTGACAGCCAACTTAATAGATTCTTGTTGATTGGGAATAACGTTACATGATTTTGACAATTATTCTTACAGAAGGAATTGAACAAGATAATTATTCAAAGATGGCTTTCGTTATAGATAATGAAATATTAAATATGGTTTGCCCCATTAATAACAGCAGTCAATGCTTAAGCAGAGTATCAGGCAACCATTGATGATATTAAGGAAGAACTGCCTGGAACGTCGGAAGTTAGGTTGGGTCGTGCTCTGTCAGAATTAAGATAGTTTAGATGTAAAAGTCTGGAAAGAAAGTTCCTTTGTTGGCTTAGAATGTTTGAAACTTCTGAATTTTGATTAGCAAGGGACCCATTTATTGTTTCAGACAAAAATATGTCTTCAAACTTTATAGAGGATTTGAAGACAGCAGCTTCTTACCTGATCCAGCTCCCATCAGCTCCAAGAAGTTTATTGGGAGCTCCCCATACAAGAGTGTCTATTCTTGCTTGAAGGATTGCTCCAGCACACATGGCACAGGGTTCAAGTGTTACATATAGCGTTGCATCCTGAGAATCCACAGATTGGGAAAAACATTACAATAAAAAAAAAAGAAAAGAAAAGTGGAATTAGTGAGGTTCCTTAATTAATTGGAAAGCTAGCATGGAACAGAGTCTCCTTCTGAAAGACGGTCCATTGGAACAAAAGAGGACAGAAACTTTATCTAGGGAATCTAAACATTTCAACCCATAACTGTAATAAAAAACTGTTAATCTCATTTCAGATCTTTACAGGATTAAAGTGATAGGAAAAGATCAACACGAAAACAAGTGCTTCAGTTTTTCTAAAATACAGAGAGCTTGTATTGCCAATTTGTCACTGAACAACTTCTCATGATTTTACAAGTTCATGGAAAAATAGCTACTAATATTGTAATTGACCATCATATCTTGTAACATGTATGTTTGTCTAACCCACTTTATGCAACTGATAAGCCAGTTTTACATTCAAAATTACTTTTTTCAGGGCAATAACAACATAATTGCAGTTTATGAAGTGATCTAAAGCCATTGTTGTTACATGAAACAAAGCCAATCATGAAGCTTTAAGAATATGACAGGAGTTTCTTAAGTTCCCCATATCACCATTACTGTTTCTTTCATCTGGTGATTAGTTAGGCATGTCAATTTTCTTTTTAATCTTTCGATCTTTTTGCTTATTGCTTTTAGATGAGAGAAAACGATAATAATAATAATTGAAAATAAAAAGACCCCTTTTTCCAAATTTGTCCCATTCAATAACGACATACGTTAAAAGGAAACATTACCGAAAGCCTCCATGACCGGAGTTGCTTCGAAGCCTCCCGGATGCATATCATTTCTGCATGAGCAGTGGAGTCCCGTAACTCTTCCACTCTGAAATATGAATTTACATAAAAATCCAAAAGAATGCTAGTACCCCATCAAGCAAATCTGTAAAAGCATGAAACTTACAGGTTGTAGCCACGTGCTATAATTTTTCCATGCTGCACCAATACTGCTCCTACAGGGACCTCCCATCTATCAGCAGCATTCTTAGCCTCTAGCAGTGCTTCCCTCATAAATATCTCATCACTTTTCCGCTGCTCACTTTCGCGTAGGTATGCTTCCTCCCACTCATCAAATCTATCTCTAATGACCTGCTTGTTTCGCTGAAGCTTCTTATGTTTCAATTCCCCATCCTTCCCATCTCTGCTTGATACTTCATGTAGCTTCCCACTAACATGTTGCTTCGCTGGCTGCATTAGACCACTATCAGATGCATTACTTTTTCCACTATCAAAGCGTTCCTCCACGATCTGACTAGTTGTGCCATGATAAGAAAAGGGAACTGGTACTAAAGATGACTTCCCTCCTTCCATGCTAGAGGAGGCAACCTGAAAACCCTTCTGATCTAGACTAAATCCAACATGTTCCTCGTGTTCAGGTGAAGAAATACCTTTTGATGTCAACCCATTTTTGGATATACCAGAATGAGATGATGTTTCTAACTCCAGTTGTCTTGTAATGCCTTTTGTTGCGCTAGTTTCAAGTACTTCTTCCTGACCTTGACCAGAAGTTTGACTCAGTTGCAGCTGAAGAGAAGAGATCACTTCTTTTGGCATGCTTTTTTCCTTTTTCCCATTGCAGTCACTGTTCTCTTCATGATCATGACCAGAGAAATATGCCTCACTAGTAACAGAATCATTTGATGAACTCTTTGTACCAGAATTTACAGCTGACTTGGGCATTTCGGCATGTGAACCCCAGCGTAAGCGAACAATGTTAGCAATGATACCCCACAAGGACCTGCCTGTCCTCCTAACAGCAAGAGTCTCAGTAGCTGTGCTGTCTTCTTTCTCTAAAGATTCCTGAGTAGTTGTATCTCTCACATCCCACATTTCATCTGGAGGGCCCTTTACCCCAGAACTTCCCAATGATGGCCCCGAGTCCTGGTCTTTCAGTTGTGAATCCTTGGTGAAATCGTGACTGGACTTCTTTTGCCTTCGTTTCTCACCTTCACTATCTACTTTTGTAATAGACATCGTCATCTCCTCTTGGGTACCAGGAGTTGAGAGTTCATGTTTTGACTGTTGAATAAAGTCATCAATATAACTTCTGGATGATTCCTCTAAACGATAAGCCGAATCAAGGGTATCTTCATGGGCCACAAGGTTCAAAGGCTCACCATAAGCCACACTGCTCATACCTCTGTTATCATCTGATTTATGTTGAGCTGGAGTTCTCCATCCTGAACTAGTATAAAACACACTGGAACTACTCTCAAAAGTTTCAGTTGACAAATCTTGGTTTGCAACTTCACCAGTTGAATCAACAAGCAATGGACCTCTAGCTACCAATTGAGGTGTAGGAGGGATCATTACTGGATTAGAACTTTTCTGGACATCCTCGTCATGCTCCTGCACATTAGTCTGTTGCATTCTCATCTCAGAAACCCTATCCAAAGACACTTGAGAAGTGGACGCCTCATGTGAGGTTCCCTCACTATAACTCAATAGCTTGTCAGCTCTGTAAGTCTCTTTTTGGGATTTGAATTCAAAAGCACTTTCGTCAGTTTGATTCTTTTTTCCTATTTCCAGAAAGGGTTTCACAACTGATGTCGATTTACTTCCTTGATTAATCAACACGTCATCAGAAATTCTTTGATTATTTGTGACAGTTTTACTAGCAGTTGCTTGAAGTACTGAAACGTTGGTAACATTCACTGATATATTTTGAACACCTTGGGATCCTTTCCCGGATCGAATTCTCTGAAGTGTAGTTTGATCATTGGAGCTATGCTCTTCTTCAGCACTAGATTTTGTGATAATAGCTGAATCTCCAAGTTCCTTCCTCCTACTACATTCTGACCATCTTATTAAATTTTTCTGTATCATTCGGTCACCCCTTTGGTCTAGTTGTTCATTGGCATTCTGACTTTTCTTTATGTCTATATCTTCTTCCTGTACTTTTACTTGAGACTCTGACCACTTCTGCAAATTAGAATCTCTGTGCATATCAACATTTCCAATTTTTGAAATTTCAGTCATATATTGAGTGTTTTTTCTGAAACTATCATTTGTGGAACTTCTGCCAACGGTTTTACGATTCTCAGCTCTTCGTCTCTGAAGCAAATCTTCATGCTTTTGATGATGTGAGGCTGCTTCCACATGCCTTGCATATTTATCCTCTGACTTGGTAACCTCCCGGTAATTTCTTCGGATTTTGGCTTGTTCAACGGATTCATCATCCGTCTGGCTATAGTTTTTTGTCCTCTCTTTCTGTGAATAAGAAAATAAATCTGTTGTTTCTTTCTCATCATTAAATTTCTTGGATGAACTTGGTGCCGTTATTGATTGTATTTCTGAGGATTCCTTTCTTAATTGTGTTTCATCAATTTCAGTAAGTTTCTTTTCAGATTTCTTTCTCACATCCCAGTCAAAATTAGTGTTTGTCACTCCAGTTCTATACCCCAATACCCCGCTTTTTCCCTCTATACCGTCCCTATGTCTTTTAAACTCTTCAACCATACGCCCCTCAAATCTACCATCTTCATTCTTCATGTCCTGTCTGCATATTACCGATGAATTTTTTACCACATCACAATGCTCATCCTGAGATTCCATATCACTGTCAAAATCCTCCCCGGAAAGGGAATAATAAGAGGAAATGCTCTCCCTTCTTCCCTTAAGATTCTCATTGTTTGCAACAGCAGTATTTTCTTCTACATCTTCCGTTTTATCATCCACTTTATTACCACTAAATTGTTCATTTCGTGATTTGACAGTTACCGACTCAAATTTACACTTGGAATCACTCTCGAACAAACCCAACCTGACATCCTTCTTCTTCCTACGGTGATCACCTCGATAATTCCCTCTGTCCTTAATTTCCACTCTCTTCGACAAACTCTTCTTTCTCTCTCTATCACCCAAGTATTCCTCACCTAATTCCTCACTCAACAAGCTTATCATAGCTTCCACGTCATCAACATTACTCGAACAACGCCTTTCCCACGAACTTATCCGTCCAAGCCGCTTTTCACTACTCCTACGAATTCTATTACTGGCACTTTTCCCTTGAATTGAGTAAGAAACCTCAGAACAACCAAGATCCAGTCCATAAGCAGGAACATGGTAACTATACCGGTCCCCAGCACCCAAGACCAACCTCCTATAAGGTGGCCGTTGAATAAGAGTGGATTGCCTCAATCCATACAACCAACCGGAACTTATGGGCACTCTAGGAGAACCAAATGAAGACACAGAACAACAAGAACAACAGCTACAACAAGAACAACATTGAGCAGGACACGACAATAAAGGGCTTCTCTCAAATCTTTCGTTCAACAAGTTAGAACAGTCATTGAAGGAAAATGAGAGAGACCCTTTACTTCTAAATGACAAAAGAGTAGAACTAACATAAGCTTGGTGCATTATCTTCGAGAAACTCACAAGCTTACCTCAACAAGCTCAGTTGGGTTTCTGGAGCTGAAACTGGAAGTGAAATGATATGTATTCTCTATGTCAAGATTAGATCTTTCTTGTTTCTCTGTGTTGAAAGATTAGATTTGTTGAACAAATCAACTCTCCTGCCTGAAATGAATACGAAACGCTATTAGATCACTCGAATCGGTTGAGTTGCCTCGTGAGGTTAGCGGCAATTCGGCTTGCAATAAAAACACACAAAACCTGGGCCAGATCACTATGTTAGTGTATGATAAAATCCTAGATAAGGTTGGATTTGTGACAATTGACTAAATCTATCATGAGATTGGAACATTGTTGGGCTTCATCAACCCAATTCCTTCCTAGAAAAGGATTACATATGCAAAACAAAAATCAAAGAATACAAAAATAGTAATAAACCATTTTTATTCCTCTTTTTTTAATAATTTTTATTAAGGTTTCACATTTTTTGATAAATTATTAACCCAAAAAAAAGAATTTTGAAAATTTTCCACCTGAAATGAATTTCAAAATTAGCGGAAGATCTGATTGAAAAAAAAACATAAAATTATTCGTATACGTGAAATATGAAAATTATAAATTATTTAAACCTTAAAATTTTTAATAATAATTTCAAAAAATTCTAATAATAAGTGAAATTTATCTATAATTTGTATTTTATTTAAATATATTCCTTCCATATACAGCTCAAATAAATCATTAATTATAAATTTAATAAATTAAAATATATAATTTCAACTTAAACTTTTAATTATAAAAGTTTGGATATTATTTCAAATATATATTTAAATTAAAAATTAATTAAGCAAAGTTTGAGAATTAATTTAGATGTTGATATTTAATAAAACTTTAATTAAGATATCTATGGAAACAATTAAATCTTAATTTTAATTAATCGATAATCTAAAATGATGATTTATAATTAAAAAATCACCCTTAATTGAATAATCATACCATATTAAAAGCATCACATTTAAAATTATCTATTTAAGTATCAAATAACATAAAATCTAACTAACTTGAATTTTCAAAACCTCATGTTCTACTTTTCTTCTATTTTTCAATGTCTTATTAATCACAACTAACAATAACGACAACATATCAATATAAGTCTCACCGAAAAGGCCAAAAATATGCAATCTTACTTTAATTGACGAAAAAATAATAAAAGATACTATTAAAATAATAAAATAATAATTTATTATTCACGACCAAATTGAGTTAAATATGAAAATTTCATTTTCCCACTATAAAATGGGGGTAATATGAACTAGCCACTAATATTTCATTAACTAATAATAAAGCCAATAAGAGATGAGTCCACGTGATCATCTCAAAGACTTGTTGCAATTATGTACCAAATATGTCTAATTAGTGTGAATACAAAAGATTCTTTCCACACAATTAAGATTTTAAGACTTATAGCTTTTGTATGCTTTTGAACTCATTAATTTTTCATATCTAAAAATAAAGGATAAAGATTTCCTTGTAGATAAAATTCTTTAATTTTCTAAAAAACTTTTTTTAACTTTAATTATAACGATAAAGCAAATGCAGTATGAATATCTCACTTAGACCAATTAAATATTAATTATAAGGTGATTGAATCAAACTCTCCAAATCGAACTAAACTAATTAGACTCAATTCAAATTAATGATTTATTATAATTATCTAAAATGATTAACTTATGTCAAATTCAATTAATTCAGGTTAAGTTTGAGAGTTGAATTGGATTACGGTGTTAATAATATTTGACTAGTAGTATAGTTCGCGTATAATGTTTTATTATGTATATTTCATCATTATTTTTAATCAGTTTTAAAAAAGAGTTTTAAAACAAATTAAAATTTAAAAAAGTTGAGTATTTTAAGGATTAAAAAATTTCTAAAGTTTTGTAAACTACAAAAGATATTTATATCTTTAATCTCAAATTAAAGAGGGCTCTTTGAATTTCTAATCATTTTATTTTATTTTTCTTGTTATTTGAAAATGTTGAATAATTTCAGAATGTAAATGTCGTAATTATTTTGGAATCTATATCCGATGCATAAAGCTTTCCGCTTTGCAAGGATCATCGATATACACAGTTTTCCTCTTGTATTTTTTACAAATAAGTGTTGGACAACTTTGTTATTTTCCATAAAGTTAGACAACTATTAATTACATTTTTTGGTTTTTTATCAATAACTTATAGGTTAAGTTACATAATTTGATCTAATAAAGTGAACCAATAAATGATCTAAATCAATTGGTCGAAATTCAGGAGGGAAATAGATACTGATTAGTGTGGATCGGACTTATATTGGGTCTGTAATGGGAAAGTCCGATATGGAAGCTATATATAAAGGTTAAGATCTTCTACAGTTGCTTATATCATTTGTAAATATATGATTTCTCTGACCTGTTAAGAGTACTTACGTTTTGAAAAAACTGTAGAAAAAAGTTAACCACGTGTCAATGAACGATTTCCGTGAAGGTACAGAAAGATTGGAGCTCATTCTGGCTACGAAAACTACTTTTAAAGTTGAGATGGAACCGAAATAAGATATTCCGCATTTTTCATTGTTTACCCTTTCATGAATGATTCAGAACACGAAATAAGGTCTATATTATTTATTACAAGAAGTTGTTTTCTTGATTCGAACTTCCGGCGTTCTAATCACAAATTAGCAACTTTTGCAAGTCATTCGAAAGCTCTCTCTCACAAACTAAGTTCCCGTCTTAATCAGTCAAATCACTCTCTAAATTATAGTCCTTAAATCATTTTTTTTGGGTGTGGTTCAGAATCAATGTTGTTTTTGTTCCACTCAAAGGGTTGGTGACAAACCAGAAATGCAATTGTAGATGCTTCTGGCTATCAGCTAGACTTTGGCTTTGTCGGGATCTTGTTTTCATACTTCCTGTCAAACTAAGCATAATAAACATTATAAACATGTGTTATCTTCTGAATTTGACAAGTCCAACATACAATAATGGTTCATGACCAACAGCAAATGCAGTAGATTTTTCTGTTAATCAACTAGTCTGGTCAGCTACCTTGAAAGTTCATGGTACCAGCTAGATCATGGAAAATGGTGTTATGTATTATACTATATGCATATAAATCCTTTTTGTTTTCATACTTCACTTTCTAATTATGATATTGACAATACGAGCATAAAGAAATAATCAATTATGAAGTATTCAACTTTTTAAGATTTTTTTAATTCAATACTTAAGTTTTTAAAATTTTCAATTGAGTAATTAACTTTTTAAAATCTTAACAATTCAGCTCAAAATGTCAGCTCTATTAATATTTTACTGACTTAGCTAACGGAATCTTTATTATTTATAATATGTAAATGTTCGCTTGAAAAAACTATTATCACTCCGGTCTAACAATGACCGCTATTTTTCAAGTGAATATTTATATGTCATGAACAACAAAGATTAAATTAGCTAAATCAGCAAATTATTAACAGAACTAATGTCATAAACTAAACTCATAAGGTTTTAGAAAATTGATCACGCAATTAAAAATTTTAAAAACTTAGCAAAAAATTGAAAATTTATTAATAAAATATGATTAATAAATTTTTAAAAATAATAAAATAATAATTTATTAATCACGACTAAATTGAGTTAAATATGACATTTTCATTTTTCCACCATAAAATGGGGGCAATATGAACTAGCCACTAATATTTCATTAACTAATAAAAAGGCCAATAAGAGATGAGTCCACAT
>JAOQMR010000001.1:833342-846969 GCA_027563865.1 Erythroxylum pelleterianum
TGTGGGTTTAAGTTACTAAATAAAATAAATATCAGTGTGATGTCTGAATTGATTGTACTGTCTTGGGTGGCATCCACGTATCCTCCCAAGGGGTATTTGGGTGTTACATCTTTCCTGGTAAAGAAACTAATTAATTTAAAACAATCGACTTTGATTTTAATTAAAAAATATTTAGAGAGATAATATATTTATATCCGTATAGTCTCCTCAAAGTTTTCTTATAACGATGATGTAATGAAAAAAATCTCTTAAATATGAGTAAGTATAAAAATAAATCAAATAATATTTATTTAATAATCTCTTTTTTAAATTAATCTTCAAATTTTTCGATAAATTGAACAATTATTCTTATATAATATATAATGGTATTTTAGTTACGTATCTTGAATCGAACATGAAAAGGCAAGAAATGAAGAAACAAGAAAATATCTGATTTTGGTCTCCGTAAATTCAAACAAGCGCGAACCACCGCTGTATTTACTGGAAATCCTATTCGAGACGCGGGTAAGGTCTTTCTACAAAATTTTCAAAACGTAAGCTCTCTTAACGAGTCAAAAAATCCTTATGCTTACGATTGATTATATGAGCAACTACAGAAGACTTTAATTTTTATATAGCATCCATATCGGTCTTGTAATACTTGCCTATTACAAGACCGATATGGATTCAGTCCATATTAATTGAGATATATTTTTATTCAGACTTAACCCCATTGATTTAGATCATTTTTAGGTCACTTTATTATCTTTATCTAAGTCAAATTACGTAATATAACCAATAATTTATTAAAAAACTAAAAAATATAATTAATAGTTGTCCAACTTAACGATAAAAGACAAAAAAACTGTCCAACATCTTAATCAGGGACGGATCCATAAATTTTTTTGAGTGAAGGCAAAATTTTAATGGGGTAAAATTTTATTTTTATGAGATTAAAACTTAAAATAATAAATTTTTTATATGAAAGTTTTTAGAGGTAGTAGGGGGCAAGTGCCCCCACTTGCCCACAATGTAGATCTGTCTATGATTTTAATCATATTTCAAATCGTTTAATTTGTTTAATCTTTAGTTAATTTTATAAATATTTAGCACCGGTTGAATCTTTTAAACTTTAAACATTTTTCTTGTTAATTTAATTTTTAGTTCGATTTTTAAAGTATTGATAATTAATTATCGAGTGAAGAATAAAATTTTCCATTTAGCTAACTTAAATTCAAATCTTGAAACGAAACGAAATGTTGTGGCAAATTTAAAATATTGGAGAGAATTAATATTTTTAAATTAAAAAAAGGTCAAACGAACTTCACGTGGAATAAAAGGAACCATGAATCTACCAACCACTTTATTAAAAATATATCACTTATATTATTTTGTCTTCATTATTAATTGTCTTTTTGCTTTTGGGTACGTTGTACATGATTGATTTGACGCTTGCTTATTTTATTTTAATTTCCATTCCCTTTTTGGAATTTATAATTATCCTAAAAAAATTCTGATTGGACAACGTCAAAGCCAAGAGGACTGCTTTCTGTCTGCCCAATCATAGTTCCACGGCTCAGATATTTATAATATATTAAAGTTGGAATCATAAATTCAACGAGTTGAAAAAATAACAAATGTTGATTTCTCGAATTAAAATAAATAATTTGACTCCGTTATTCATAAACAATTTGATTATATTGATAAAATATAATAAATATTTAATCAATTAAGTATATATTTATCAAATTGTAAACATACTTTATGAATGAATAAATGAATAAATAAATAAAAATTATGTGATATTAATATTATTAACTTGTATAATTTTCCTCTATAAATTAATATATTATTTTCCTAAAACAGATTGAGTTAAGTAGGAGGGATTCAGAAATTTTTTGAATATAAGCAATATTTTATTTTATTTTATAAAAATTTAAAATAATAAAATTTTTATATGAATTTTTTTTTAAAAAAGTGGGGGCTGCACTTGCCCCAATGTACATCCGTCCTCGGAGACAAGAGTAGGTTTACACAAACCTTTCATTGTTGATACTAAAATTAGTATACAAACCTTATTGTTAGGTTATCTTCAACGAAGGCACTAAAATATCAAATTCACTCCAAAGAAGACAATAAAATTCAACACTAAAATGATGTAAAGAATAGTAATACATCAAATTTAGTATGTTATTATTCATACACCAAAAGTTGTAAAAAGATAATTTTGTTTATTTTCTTTTTAACATATTCCTTTATATGTCCTTCTCACAATTTGATTTATTTACATAATTTATTAAGTAATTAAATTTAAAATATATATTACTTTACACAAAATATATTATTACAAAGATTTCATTGAGACATTTAAAATGATACTAATATTGAATATAATATTAAATTAATTTTTAATTCTTATTTATAAGTGTTATAAATTCATTAATAAAATATTTAAAAAATAAAAAGTAAATTTGAAATAAAAGGTAAATTAAAGATAAAGAAACTCATTATGAACATCGCAATGTATTGATTGAACATTTGTGAGAACGATATGATAATTAAGAGGATTAGAGGTTAAATGTGCAATAAAAATATTATATTTATGTATGTTATTAATTTGTTGTTGCAATAATATTAATTATATTTGTTAAATAATATTAATTTAATATTAATTAATTAAGAATAGTGATTTTATTTTAATTTTTATAAATAAATAAATAAATAAAAATTTGGTGTTGAGTAGTTAGAGTAATACCAAATTTGGTGTGAAAAGATTCTTGGAATATTATCGTTTGCACCAAATTTGGTGTAATATTTTAGTAGAATGGTTGAAGATGACCTTAAGTAGAGCCATAAGTTACTGTACTTTCCAGACACAAACCTTATTGTTAAGTAGATCCAATATTAATGAGAATTGTCAATGATACAAGGGATTTTATTCAAACCGCCAAATTTAACTCAAATAATAGTTTATTATAATTATTTTAAATTATTCATTTGACTCGAGTTCAATTAATTTTAATTATGTTTAAGAATTAAGAGGAATTTTTATATTAGTAATATTTAATTAATCTATATATTATATTCACATTATGCGTATTTTGTAATTATTTTTTAGCTGACATCTAAAAGAATGAGCTTAATAAAAAATTGAAAACTATAACTTTTTTTTGGAATGTTAACAATTTCTTGAATTTCCTCAACCACAAGAAAAGTATATCGTTTATGAATAGTTTCCCGCGAAAGAAAGTAGTATCTTTGATTGATGGCATAGTAAAATTTCCAAGGAAATGAAGATCCTTTTTCTAAAATTGGAACTTTTATCTATGGGTCTTGCCAATTTCTTTACTTTCCAAACAGATGATTTGTACATATATACAGGCACGGCTGAGATCAAATGCGCGTTTTTCTTGTTGATATTTCAAAAGAAGTTGGAATTAAAGGAATCAACATACGCAGGCTAGTAACAAAATTAACTGAAAATAATGGTCAAAATCCAAGATCCAACGTGCAGGTTGCGTCATCTCTTTTCTTCTCTGCTTTTTCTTACTTGGGTTGCTTTGATTTAAGTGTTTCTCTGTTTTAATTGTATTGGAAGTTGTAAAAGTCAAATGCTTGGTGTGTTGTTTCATGGGAAACTGTGTCAGGTTTTATGAGTGTTCCTTAGGATTTCTTAAAACGGTAACAGTAACAATATTAAGAAGACTTCCGTATAAATTCGTTAGAGTCTAGGCACTGGCTCGTATGTCCTGTTCGACCAAGTCTTTGTTTTCCTCGTAGAAGTGTATTCATGGAGAATACTGACCAAGTCTTTGTTTTCCTCGTAGAAGTGTATTCATGGAGAATACTATTGTTACTTGTTTCTTGGGTTTCATTTGAGAACTTTCACCTTAACTGACACTAGGTTTGGTTTCGTTGTTTTGGGTTCATCTTCTTTGCTAGTTTTGATCCTATAGATCTGCTGTTTTCTGCCAAAAAACCTATGTGGGTTTCTTGTTTTAAGTTCCCAACTTTATCGCTCCCCTTGAACATGCTGTTCAGCTATTGCCATTCTTGAGCTTTAGTTTTGGTGGGCCTTTTAGATTCTCTATAAAGTTTGCGTCTTTTATCTGGGTTTTTGTTTTATACTTGGGAGGCTGGAAATTGTTATTTACCTGAAAATTTGCTATTGGTTGTGTAGGGGTTACTGATTCTGAGTTTTGGTCATATCAAAGATTCCCTCTTCAAGGAGCTGTTTTTAGCTCATTGGCAGGAAATTTGTTGGTGTTATTCGGAGGATTCTGTTTCTAGGTGATTCTGCCAGTTTCTTCTTTCCCTCAAAGAAGCTGCATTCTACTGGTAACAGTTTCTTCAAGAAATTTCAGAAAAGATTCAAATTTGCCGGGTGAATCCTGTGTCTGATTCCAAAGATCTTCTCATAGTGTTTCTTCTGTTTCTCAAAGAAGCAGCATTTATCGATGTCAATTTGATATCACAGACACCACAACTCACTGGTTAACTTACCTATTTGTATCTCATAGCCAATGACCGGTGGTAGAAGGAGGAGACTACGTTTGAGTAAGATCTACTCACTTAGATGTGGTAAAAGGTCATTATTCAAGGATGACCATTTACAGATTGGGACGCCAGGATTTTCAAGGGTTGTGTTCTGTAATGAACCAGAATGTTTTGAGGCTGCAATTCGAAAATATGTTGATAACAGTATTAGTAGTACCAAATATACTCCTGCAACTTTCATTCCTAAATCATTGTTTGAGCAGTTCAGGAGAGTGGCCAATTTTTTTTTCTTGGTCGTTGGTATTTTGGCCTTCACTCCTCTTGCACCTTTCACAGCCGTCAGTTCTATTATTCCTCTGATTGTGGTTATTGGAGCCAGCATGATCAAAGAGCTCATTGAAGATGTACGACGAAAGCAGCAGGTATTTTTATTTGTTTACTAGGTTTATCTCTTATCCTTTGCCCTCTCTTAGTGGTCATTCCTAAAACCCTGGAGAAGTTTGTCTAGTTTAGGGGATAATTGGTAAGTTTTAGACAGGCTACAGATTCTGATGATTATCAAAATGGAGATTTTGTGTGGTTCAGGAGGCCTGAAGAAATGAAAATCTGTAGGTGCTTAACTTCAGATGTTTCATAATCAGTTCATTTCTCTTATCTGCAAATATCTTTCTGTTTACCAGTAAGGGAAAACATAAGTTGAGCTAGACTTCTTGAAGCATCATCATTGTAGGATCTAGGTCTTTCCCTTGGTTATATGTTTTTCAACCAAAATTTGATATTTCTGGGTAATATATTAGTGAAAGCTGCAGATTTGTCTGTAGGACTTCAAATTGATTTGAAGCTTGTGTGTTGCATAAGCACGTTTTTTCTTGTGATAATAATCTTTATGCAGTTTCTCCTTTTTTGGAAATTCTGTTGCCAATTTATGATTTTGAACATGAAATTTGTTCTCAGGATATTGAAGTGAACAATAGGAAAGTTAAAGTGCATGAACGTGATGGAGTTTTCAGTCGAACTCAATGGAAGAATCTGAGAGTGGGCGATATAGTCAAGGTGGACAAGGATGAATTCTTTCCAGCTGACCTCCTCTTGCTTTCATCCAGTTATGAGGATGGAACCTGCTACGTGGAGACCATGAACCTTGATGGAGAAACAAATCTGAAACTTAAACAGGCAGTGGATGTAACTTCTGTGTTGCTTGAAGATTCTAACTTCAAGGATTTCAAGGCTATGGTGAAATGTGAAGACCCAAATGCAAATTTATACTCCTTTGTGGGAAGTTTGGAGTTCGAGGAGAATGTCTATCCCCTCAATCCTCAACAGCTTTTACTTAGAGACTCAAAGCTAAGAAACACAGATCACATATATGGAGCAGTTGTCTTCACGGGACATGACACAAAAGTCATTCAAAATTCAACCTCTCCCCCCTCAAAGAGAAGTAGAATTGAGAGAAAGATGGACAAGGTTATCTATCTCTTATTCAGTATTGTGTTTTTGATGGCATTCATTGGTTCTATTTGCTTCGGCGTTGATACTAAAGATGATTTAGAAAATGGAAGGATGAAAAGGTGGTATTTGAGACCAGATAAGTCTACAGTTTATTTTGATCCCAAGAGAGCAGCTGTTGCATCTGTTTTTCATTTCCTGACAGCCCTGATGTTGTATGGCTACTTCATCCCAATCTCCTTGTATATATCAATGGAAGTCGTTAAAATTCTTCAGAGTCTTTTCATCAATCAAGATATTCACATGTACTATGAAGAAGGTGATAAACCAGCTCAAGCCCGTACATCAAATTTGAATGAGGAACTTGGGCAAGTTCATACAATACTCTCTGATAAGACTGGAACATTAACTTGTAATTCCATGGAGTTTATTAAGTGTTCAGTGGCTGGGGTTGCATATGGTCATGGTGTTACCGAGGTTGAGCGAGCTATGGAACGAAGAAAAGGTCATCCATCAGTGCATGCAAAGGAAAATGGTTTCCATGACAAGGATACAACCCATACAAAACCACCGGTTAAAGGCTTCAATTTTGAAGATGAAAGGATAATGGATGGAAACTGGATCCATGAGAGCAATGCTTCTGTAATACTACAATTTTTTCGTTTGTTAGCAATCTGTCATACCGCCATTCCTGACGAGGATGAAGATAGAGGTACAATCTCATATGAAGCTGAATCACCAGATGAAGCGGCATTTGTAATTGCAGCAAGAGAATTTGGTTTCGAATTTTGCAAAAGGACTCAAACAAGCATATCTGTGCGTGAATTTGATATGGAGTCTGGGACAAGGCTTGAAAGGTCAGTATATCTTATTTTTTTTCATGCTTTTGAATAAGGGAAACATGCAATCAAAATTTAAGAAAACCTTGTAAATGTTTTTTTCTTTTTTCTTTTCTTCAACAATCATGTTGGATCATGCGAGATTTTAGTTTCAATACCTCTAGATTATTTTGCATTATGATTGTTCAGCAAGCCAGTCTTTTTATCCTATTTCTGATCCCTTTTGTTTCCTTGCGCTGAAGGTTTTAATGTTGAGTCTAACAAGCTGCTCAAGTAGATAAATGTTTAGTATTATATTTCTTGCTGATAGCTTTCGCTTGGGAAGTATCTGGGGAATTAGTGGTCTTGTTTCCTTTACTACAATTATTTGTTAATTTTTAAAGCAGAACTTTGTATTTCTGATTATGTGCATTTCCAGGTAAGATGAGAATTGGCTTTGTGTAGCCATACATCCATGTGTGGTTGTTTCAATTCTTAAAATCTTTTCTTAGGAAATACTTCCTCTTTCTTGCAGGTTGTACCAGATCTTAAGTGTTTTAGAATTCAACAGTGCAAGAAAGAGGATGTCTGTCATCGTGAGAAATGGGGAGGGACGGCTACTATTACTTTCTAAAGGAGCCGATAGGTTTGTGACATTCTACTTGATCATAGTTGTTTTTCGTTTAAACTCCAGTAGAATTTCATTTTAACCTTTTATCCGATGCAGTGTCATGTTTGAAAGGCTTGGCAAGAATGGCAGGGAGTTTGAATTGGAGACAAAAGACCATGTAAATGAGTATGCTGATGCAGGCCTAAGGACCCTGATAGTTGCTTATCGTGAACTTGGTGAAGAAGAATATAAGGTTTTCAATCAGAAATTGGCTGAGGCCAAAACTTCAGTTAGTGCAGATCGGGAAACTTTGATAGAAGAAGTAGCTGACACAATTGAGAGGGATCTAATTCTTCTCGGCGCTACTGCTGTTGAAGACAAACTCCAAAATGGGGTCAGTTGAAAAAGCCAAAACAGCATTAACATTATCATCACTTTCTTAAAGATTTATATATAATTTGCTTTGTTGCTCGTATCAGGTTCCCGCCTGTATAGACAAGCTTGCTCAAGCAGGAATTAAGATCTGGGTTTTGACTGGAGACAAAATGGAGACTGCTATCAACATTGGGTATGCTACTTTCTTGGGAGTTTTTGTCTAGATTCTAAGACGAGGCCTATAATTCATATAAAAAACGATTCTCTCTAACTTGGTATGAATGTGCAGATTTGCTTGTAGTTTACTTCGACAAGGAATGGAGCAAATTGTAATCACCTTGGATACTCCAGAGATCCAAGCATTGGAGAAAACGGGGGAAAAGGAACCACTTATCAAGGTAATTATTAGTTTCATTCATCAACAATATCAACCCAAAGAGTTCACTCAATTTATTTGCTAAGAGGATTTAAGGGTGCATATAAGAATGTGATACGAAATACTTACTTAAGTCTGCACTGTTGCTTCTATTACAGGCATCAAAAGCAAGTGTCCTCAAGCAAATAACTGAAGGGAATTCTCAGATTTCTGGATCAAGTGGAAGTTCTGAGGCGTGTGCTCTGATCATAGATGGGAAATCACTCGCTTATGCTTTGGAGGGTGATATGAAGAACAAATTTCTTCAGCTTGCTCTTAGTTGTGCATCTGTCATTTGCTGTCGTTCCTCACCAAAACAGAAGGCATTGGTGGGTTATTGCTATTTGCATTATTCCTTTCTTTTGGTGGTCCATCCCTTTTCCTATCAGCACCTTGGACCTGTGCTTGAGTCATTAGTTCCTTAACTCTAAACTTTGGCTTGGGTATAATTATATTAAACTATGTAGTTCAACATACAGGTCACGAAACTAGTCAAAATTGGGACTGGAAAAACAACCTTGGCAATCGGTGATGGTGCCAATGATGTGGGCATGCTTCAGGAAGCAGATATTGGGGTTGGAATCAGTGGGGTTGAAGGAATGCAGGTACCATATAGTATATATGCATTGCGTTTACTATGGTATCACTATGTTTGCTCGGATTCTTTTAAGCCCTAGTTGGTGCTTATGTCAACTCAGGCTGTCATGTCAAGTGACGTAGCAATTGCACAGTTCCGATATTTGGAGAGGTTGCTACTCTTACATGGACACTGGTGTTATAGAAGGGTCTCATCTATGGTAATTCTGACTTTTGGCTTAATATTCTCACCATCAGTTTCAAATCGAACTTCGTCATGGTTGATCTTGTAACTGATCACCAATTGAGCATTCTATATGTTGTCAATTCACAAGTTCATTCTTCTGTTGGCAGATATGCTACTTCTTCTTCAAGAGTATCACGTTTGGTTTCTCGTTGTTCTTATATGAAGCATACACATCATTCTCTGGGCAACCTGCTTACAATGACTGGTTCTTGTCATTTTACAATATGCTCTTCACTTCACTTCCGGTGATTGCTTTGGGTGTCTTAGACCAGGATGTATCCCCCGCTTGTTCTGTGAAGGTATGTGGCCTAACCATTATTTATGGTTCTTGACTGGTGCCTGATTGTACCATTTTAGACATTAGTTTTCCGTATTGGATGAACCGTAAAGATGCGTCATTTTGAAAATACATTTGTGTAAAACTATGCAGATTGATGAAAATGATTGCTGTTTGAAAACTTGGAGTCTTGATTGATTGTATTTTGAATCTTTTGGCCAATTTCATACTGTTTGATCTCAAAATTCTCTTCAGTTTCCTCTACTATACCAAGAAGGGATCCAAAATGCACTCTTCAGCTGGCGCCGAATTATTGGCTGGATGTTCAATGGTTTCTGCAGTGCAATAATAATTTTCTTCTTATGCTCAAGAGCACTGCAGCACCAAGCCTTCAACAGTGATGGAAAAACTGTGGGGCGGGATATTTTGGGTGCAACGATGTACTCGTGTGTGGTGTGGGCAGTGAACCTGCAGATGATACTGTCTATCAGTTACTTCACGGCTATACAACACATTCTGATATGGGGTTCAATTGCTTTGTGGTACATTTTTCTCCTGGTATACGGAAGCATATCTCCCATTCATTCTACAAATGCTTACAAAATCTTTGTTGAAGCCCTTGCTCCAACCCCTTCGTACTGGCTCGTTAATTTGCTGGTTATCTTCTCATCCCTGGTTCCGTTCTTCACTTTCTCGGCGGGCCAAATGTGGTTCTTTCCCATGTACCATCAAATGATACAGTGGATCAGTCATGAAGGTCAGTCGAATGATCCGGAGTACTGTGAAATGGTGCGTCAAAGGTCGTTGCGGCCGACAACAGTTGGTTCCACCGCACGTGCGGCAGCAGGAAGTGATCGGTTAAGGGATAGAAGCCGAAACCACTGGTGAGCTTGGTATGCCTTTCATGGAAGATGATCACAGATTGTTGTCTCTGGTTATAATAGAAAAGATAGGAACTTTAACTTTTTACACACTCAGAATACAAGGCTTATACAGTTTTAGGATTTTTAGGTGATTTTGTACAGAATCATCCGTAACTGTGAAGTATGACAGGATTAAAATGCCCAAATCAAGTAAAATTTTGATTTTTGGCTGACAAAAATAATGTTTATTTTCCCGTGTATGATTACTGGAATATATTTAGAACAAATTCAGAAAAATCTTTATCCATTCGGATGTTGCAGTGCTGTGTATATGAAATATGACATCTGCGGATGACAATGGGGATTGAGTTAAGCCCCTTGTATGTACATTGTTAAATCTACTTACTAAAAGGATGTTGTTTTGTTTAGTTATGTACGTTGTTAAATCTACAGACTAAAATGCTGTTTTGGTTAGTTATGTGGAAAAAAGCTTTCGATTTGATGGTGGTGGTGTATCAGGTCCTTCAATCAAGTTTTGAGGAGATCTGAATTGGATAAGCTGTGTCTTCTTCTTCTGTAAATCTAATCCCACTTGATATAACCATCAGATGTTTATTTACTGATAATTTAACGGCCAAGTGTTCTTGTTGGTAATGCTTGTTCCAGTATTTACCAATTAGCAGAAGTATTATGCTATATTTGTTTTCTTTACCAAGAACATTAGACTGCCAAGAAAACATATGGAAGATTATCAACCAAACAGAAAATTTTTCATGTCAACATTAACATAGGTGAGATCATCTGCTTCCTGATGTTCTAAACAAGAATCATATAATATCAGGAAGCAGAAGTCCAAATTGAATTCATCAGAGAATGCCAAAAAAAAAAAAGGTTCGATGCAAGTCTTCTTCTCCACAGGATCAGAAGCGCACAGTTTTTTATTGCTTAAAAGTTCAGATTCAATGGGTATCTCCACAAAAGGGTTATGATTCATCATCATCGGTCTGCAATTTAATGTAAATATACGCACACCTGCTTGAAAATGAAAAGATGAGTAATTGGAAACCTGAAGAAAAAGTTTCAGAAGCCAACTGAAAGAGAAAAGTTGAAAATCGTAAGAATTAGAGGAGCTAGATACTTGCGTCAGAGTAGAGTAAGAGGCAAAGCTCAAACTTAAAACTTGATTCCTAAAAATCAGAAACTACGATCCATTGTCGGAGTTCAACAGACTTGTCAGCTTCTTCATCATCTTCAAGCCTGATAGCCAAGTTTGACTCAATTTTATCAGAACATATGATATGCACCAGAAAACTCAACTGATTGAACAGAAATAAAGAGAAATTGCCATGTCCGAGTACTTGAGCGATAAAAGATTGGATCTTCCCAAAGGAAATTAAAAAAACAACTTAGTGATGTACTTACATTTCAGATTCAGACGTTGGACTTGGCCTTAACCAGATTGGCGGTGGCCAAAATATATCAGCCAAACTAAGAAAACAAACTAATGGCCTACCAACGCCATCCCAGAAGTTGCAAACCCCTATCTTGTTGAATACTCTAATTTCACGCCATTCAAGTCCTGTCATTGAATAATCCATATCAAGAACATCAAAATGATCCTCATAATAAATGTGATTGCCTATACATCCTGCTGATTCCTTGGCAGTAACGGAAAATCGACAGTTATCACCAAGAAACAGTGATCTATCCTCCAAACTCTGCACCTCTTCCCATATTTTCTCCTTCAAATTCAGTTTGAAGACGAAGAACACAAGTCTCTGATGAGTAGTTCCGTCTGTTCTAACGTAAGTTAAACTTTCTTTATCATAGTGACGAAAGTATCGAAAGGACTCATCTTCGTTTTCAAGAGGATCCAAGTTGGCATGAACCATGAAAAGATCACTAAAAGACTCGATCAAGTACCTGCGACCACCACTGTCTGAAACTGGTGATGAGATCGTGTGAACAAGATCCAATGATGAACTGAACACTGCAACAAGCCCCGACCTTTCAAGACCATACCATTTCCCTTCATAGAAAGCAACATCCTCGTACTTGAAACCTCGTCCCTCATTGATCAAAGTCCACTTCTTGTCACGATCTTTCATGTAGAACATAGTCCCACCATTGTATATTCCCACCATGACATCTGAAGTGGAAGACAAAACTACCCTGTTGACATTAAGAGCACGAAGTTCTTGTCTTTGTCGATAACGCCAATAATCTGCGCCGTAGTTTACCATTCGCGGAGCGGGAAACTTCGAACGGTTGTTGAATTGAATGCTATACGCTCTGGTAATCTCTGTGACACGATAATCCAACAAGTTCAGATCTTTGGGTAGTGTTTTTGGAGAAAACCCAATGTGCCTAACCTGCTCAAATGGATTCAACAGACACAATTTTCCATCTTTTTTGGCTTTGACCCTGATCAAAAGGGCTTGATAAGGAGCCTCAGGTCGGGGTTCTAACGGTTCGAGAAGGTAAAAGGAACTGTGTTCGAGGGAAAAGAAGCCTCGCCGGTTCTGGTGAATTGGGTCGTCGGAGGAAATGGGGAATGGGAGTTTTGAAGGGAAAGCTGGAGTCTTGCAGAGTTTGACGGAGGAGCGCCATGATTTGCAGACACCCCTGAAGCGAAGAAAGTCAACGGAGTTGAGACAGTTGGCTATTGAAGCCAAGAGATCCTTTGGAAGTTCTGTCCACGAGAATGTACTCATGTTTTGAGTTTCAATTTCTGAATTCTGATTCTTCTCTTCATGGACTTGGAAAGCACTATCTTTATATGCCATTAACATGTGGAAGGAGTTGACATTTTTCATAGAACTTGGAGATCACTCATATTTGTATACAACTGTTTAATGACTTGGATCACACTCCATCTTTGTTATGTTAATATTAGTATATAATAGGATTATGCATTGTTTATGACTTGGAGAACGCTCTTGATGCTGGAATAATAATACCTAACCTTATTTTTGTTTAATAAAGAGGTTTGGTTGAACTCGACCTCAAGTTTGACTGCATCAAGTTCGATCAGGCTTCGAATAAAGCCCAAGCTCATATAAAAATTGTCAGGCCAAGTTTGAGCCTAGATAATTCTAACCCGGTCTATTGCCACCATTCTTAATTGAAAAGTCGGGGTTTGTTGCAGTGTTCAGTTCATCATTGGAACTTGTTCATACGATCCCATCTCCAATTTCAGGCAGTGGTGGTCGCAGGTACTTAATCGAGTCTTTTGGTGATCTTTTCATGGTTCATGCGAACTTGGATCCGCCTGACAATGATGATGAGTCTTTTCTATACTTTAGTCACTATGACACAGAAACTTTAACTTACGTTAGAACCGACGGAACTACTCATCAGAGACTTGTGTTCTTAGTCTTCAAACTAAATTTGAAGGAGAAAAAATGGGAAGAGGTTCAAAGTTTTAAGGATAGATCATTGTTTCTCTTGTAAGATCAAGCATGTATATTTACACAAATCAAAACGTATAAAACACATGCAAAAATCAACATATATAGCACCGT
>JAOQMR010000001.1:847069-873191 GCA_027563865.1 Erythroxylum pelleterianum
AACAGTTATGGGCGACAGCATAAAACAACATATAGTGGTAGGGTTTTATTTAATCAATGGACCATACTCACATAATTAGGAGATAAAATCTTTCATCTCTGTGATAACTGTCGATTTACCATTGTTGCTAAGGAATCAGCAGGGTGTATAGGAAATCACATTTGTTATGAACAACATTTGGATTTTCTTAATATGGATTATTCAATCACAGGACTTGAATGGCGTGAAATTAGATTTTTCAAAAGAATCAGAGTTTGCAACTTCTGGGATGGTGTTGGTAGACCATCAGTTTGTTTTCCTAGTTTGGCTGATATATTTTGGCCACCACCAATCTGGTTAAGGCCAAGTCCAACATCTGAATCTCAAATGTAAGTATATCTCTAAGTTGTTTTGCTGATTTCTTTAGAATGATCCATCTTATGTAGCTCAAGCACTTAAATGTGGCAATTTCGCTGTTGGAAAATTCCTTACGTTTGTAGATTATTACGAAATAAATGATCAAACTGATTAGACCTTACGCAAATTTGATTATGATATTTAGTGCTTGATTTTAGGAATCAGTTTAGAGATATTCTTGTGATAGTTTACAAATAAATAAGATTTTCTGTTACATTTCAGCTCTATATAATGAGCTTTGTTGCTGTCAATAAAGATGTTCTATAACAAAAACATCTTTTTTTTTTCTTTCACTTCTATTCACGCATTATGCTTTGCTTTAGAAAAACATCATCTTTTTCTTCACTTCTATTCAGGTGTTATGCTTCAGCTTTAGAAAAACAACATTCTCTTTAGTTCTGTTCAATCAGGTGAGCTTGTTCTGATAAAATTGAGTCAAACTTGGCTATTAGGCTTGAAGATGACGAAGAAGCTGACAAGTCTGTTGAACTCTCAGAATGGACCGTAGTTTCTGATTTTTAGGGACCATGTTTTCAGTTTGAGCTTTCCCTCTTACTCTACCATTCTTATGTAAGTATCTAACTCCTCTAATTCTTGTGATTTTCAACTTTTCTTTTTCAATTGGCTTCTGAAACTTTTTCTTCAGGTTTCCAATTCCGTATCTTTTCATTTTCAAGTGGGTGTGCATATATTTAAATTAAATTGTAGACCGTTGATGGTGAATCATAACCCTTGTGTGGAGATAACTACCGAACCTTAACTTTTAAGCAATAGCAAGCTGTGTGCTCCTGATCCTGTGGAGAAGAAGACTTGCATAGAACTTTTTTTTTCTTCTTTTTTTGGCATTCTCTGGTGGATTCAATTTGGACTTCTGCTTCCTGAGATGATTCTTGTCTAGAACATCAGGGAGCAGATGATCTCACCTATGTTGATGTTGACATGAAAAATTTTCTGTTTGGTTGAGAATCTTCCATATCTTTTCATGGAAAGTCTAAAGTTCTTGGTAGAGAAAACAAATATGAAGCATAATACTTCTGGTAATTGGTAAAAACTGGAACAAGCATTACCAATAAGAACACTCAACCATTAAATGATCAGTAAATACACATATCTGATGATTATATCAATACCATCTAAATCAAAACCTATCAAAGAAGTAAAAGAAAACCATCTTGATGATCATCTTTTCAAGAATGATAAGGACAAAATTAATGGCGGATGGATCATTACCATAAGAGTTAACTTTTTGCACGAAAGAATTAAAAAAATTAAAAAGGAAAAAAGTAGAAGTTTTTTTCATTTAATGGACAAAAATTAATTGCATTTTATCAGTTTTTTATAACTTATCAGTTAAGTTACGTAAATTTGATCCGAATAAAGATAATAAAGTGACTCAATAAATGATCTGGATTAGTGGGTCAAAATTCAGGAAGAAAATGAACCATAAAATGAGTTCTTTTTTATAGATTTTTTTGGATTTGTTACATTGATAATAAATAAAGTTTAACTCCAGGAAAATGAAATAAGGCATTTTACAGTCATTTTTGAGTAAATTTTTGTGTTATAAACTTGATATGAGTGAGATACTTGAAGTTTTCGTGTCTCATGTAGTAAGTTCAGTGTTTGATAACACACGATAGTTGTTTGATTGAGAATTTTCACGACGAAAGTCTCAAATAAAGTTAATTGATGTTTTGTTCAACACTCGTATGTGATAATGAGAATGTGCATTCGGGTTTTGCATTTATTGATGGTGCATTGTCACATATTACATACCTGTACAGAATGTGAGGATAACATACAAATGTATTCCTTGTGTTTGTGGATTTTTGGGTACTGATGAGATTATAGTCACTACAGTGGCCTTTCACGTTGGTATTTGAATTGTTCTGCTTGTATGTTTGAAGATGTCTCTGGTCTTATGTTTGGTTATTCTGCCCACAAATGTTGACCTTATATGAGATTTTGAGATGAGCACAAATGTATTAGATGGAGGAAAGTCATTACTTAAATAATTTATTCACCCATAGGTGGTAATGTCATGAGAGTTGATAGTGTGTACTTTGATCACTTTTATATGGTGTTCTGGTTACATATGTCATGTATTTATCTCACAGATGTTGCATACTATGTGCAATCAGATTCTCGCTATAGATATTATTTTATGACTTTGAGTATTGCTATTATCTTGCATTTGTGCTGATCTTTACATTGTCATTTTGTAGTCACTTTTTCGAATAATGAACACAATGTCACTATTGAAACCTTGATTTATTTCAATTTGAAGAAGTAGATAGAGGATGTAAATGACAAATATTGATATGACCAGACATACAGATAGGCCACCTCCACCTACATCTTACAGCTCAGAGGCTGATAAAGCAACCTATGCCGCCTGAGATCGGTAGAATAGATTATGTTGCATAACTATTAAAAGATCCATTTCTAACCATCTACTTAGTGAAATTCTGGAGATAACCATAGTGCAGGAGTTTCTTAACAACATCTCTCAGAGATACTCAGTCTCGTCAAATGCTGAGATAAGTGCCTTGATGAAAGAATTATTCTCGAAGAGTACAGTAGTGAAGGGGGAGTGAGGGAACACATAGCAAGATTGATTTTCTCTACAGTAAACTGAAGGCGTTAAATATTTCTCTTCCTGATGTCTTCATAGTTCACCAGGTTTTGAACACACTCCCTCCAGAGTTTAGTAATCTGGTGACGACTTATTATTCCCAATATGAGGAATGGGACTTCAATTCTTTGATTGCTCATTGTGTTGCCGAAGTGAAGAAGTTAAAGAATATTGCTCATAAGGTCCTCTTAGAAACTAAGGGAAAAGAAATGGTTAAGCCCCAAAGATATAAAGGTAGAAAGTCTAAATCTTCTCCATATGTTGATGTTGGTCAATCTAGTGTTGGTACAAGTCCTATGGACGTAAAGAATATGAGGCATTTCTTTTATAAAAAAAAGAAACATAAAAAATGGGATTGCCAGAGGTATAAGTCCTAGAAGGAAAGATGGAAACCGTCAGGAAGCTTCTTGATTTATCAATTAATGAACCTAATTATGTGGTAGTCACATCCAATTTTTGATGGCTAGATAGTGGAACATCTAATCATGCTACCTCCATAATACAGGGGTTCATATCTAGAAGAAAGCTAACTAAAGAAAAGGAGAAACTGATGGTTGGAAAAAATGAAGTGAATGAAATATCTATAGAGAATGTATGTTTGAACCTTCATACATGGTTTATTTTGGTTTTTACATGATACACTTTATATCTAATATTTGTATTAGTGTTAGACAAAGAAGGTTGTTGTTTTGTAATTGATACTTCAGTTGTACAGTTATCTTTCAATACAAAATATATTAGTACAACTTTCTTGTTATATAGTTATATAGAACGTGTCTTGCCCCAAATAAGATATATGCTTCTTCAAACCTTGCCGAAAAGGTCATGAAAAATATAATCCTGATAAAGTTAAAGTCATTTATGTTGCGGCATAAATGCTTAGGCTATATTTTTAGATATAGAGTTGAGAGATTGATAAAGGATAACATTCTTCCACCTTTAGTTTTGATGATCTGGAAACATATGTTGACTATTGCAGGATAAGTTGACTAAAATAAGGAGAAAAGGGGTCAACTCGTGCTTCTGGCTTACTGAGCCTTGTCCACATAGACATATGAGGACCTTATACAATTACCTTATGCATTTCTAGATATTTTATGGCTTTTAAGGATGATTAATCCCGTTTATGGTTATATGTTCTTGCTTAAGGTAAGTCTGAAGTTCTTGATAAATTCATGATCTTTAAGGCTGATGTTGAGAACTAATTGAAAAAATCTATCAAAATTGTTAGATTTGACCGTGGAAGAGAATATTATGGCAAACATGGAGTTTTTGGACAAAAAAGGGGGTTCGTTTGCCAGCTATATAGAATAGGGTGAAATAGTGACTCAATTCACTATGCCAAGAGTCCTTAGCAAAATGGTGTGATCGAAAGACGTAATCGCACCCTAAAGGACAAGTTGACGTCAATGCAGAGTAGGATTAACCTACCTGATTATCTGAAAAGGTGGAAGCTTAACCATTCACACATTTGTATATGAGGCTTCTCTATTGAAGTACAGTTATATAATTCTTATGAAAATAAATTATAAGCTCATTCTACTTGTTGCTATCTATTTGGATATCCTAAGGTCCTCTTTGCCCTTCAGGTGAGAGCAAGTCCACCACTCATATAGTAAGGTCCAGTGGATCGAGGTCCTAATACCATACCTGTATAGGAACAAGAACTTATACTTGTACAAACATGGGTTGCTAGGGTACAAGAACCAATGCAATTGCAAAGACCCACTAGAATGAGACGACCTATTATCTCATCTGATTATATAGTCTATTTAGGTGAACAAGACTGATATTAAACATGTTGGTGATCCAGCTACTTTTACAAAAGTTGTTTCTGGACCCCATACAGGTTTGTGGTGGGATGCAATGAAGGATAAGATGCAGTCTATGAAATATAATAAGGTATGAGAGCTAATTGATTTACCTTATAATTGCAAACATGTCAGTTGTAAATGGTTGTTTAAGACCATGAAGGACAATCAGGGTATAATTGAGTGGTTCAAGGCTCAATTGGTTTCCAGAGTTCACTCAGAGAGAGGGGGTTGACTTTAATGTTACCTTCTCTCCCATATCCTCGAAGGATACATTTATAGTGAGCATGACAATAGTAACTCATTATGATATGGAGTTATATTAGATGGATGTCAAAACCGCTCTCCTGAATGATGACCTTTATGAAGAGATCTATATGGAGAAACCTGAAGGATTTTAGGATCAAGTAGAGACTGACATAGTTTGAAAATTGAGAAAATCAATATACAATTTGAAACAGGCTTCTAGACAGTGATACTGAAAAGTTTGATGAGGTTTTAACTTCTTTTGGCTTCATGTAAAATAAAGTTGGAAGATGCTTATACCACAAGATTAGGGGGAGTAAAGTTATCTTTTCATTAGTATATGTGGAAGATATATTGATCACGTCAAATCATTTGACCATGTTGCATTAAGTTAAGCAATTTTTGGCTAAGCATTTTGACATGAAAGACCTTAGAGAAGCGTCTTTTTTCCTAGGTATTTGGATTCACTGAGACAGATCTCAACACTCTTTAGGCCTCTCATAGAGTACATACATTGAACGTGTGTTACAAATGTTTAATATGATTGTTTGTAAACTTGTTGTGACACCTATCTCTCATGGTGAGAGATATATGTTGACATACAGAAGAGTCAACAATTTAAACCTCGTAAGGTATAAAAATTCAGATTTTGAGTTCGGATGACAGAAAGTCCATTTTAGACTATATCTTCATGTTAGCAGATGATGTAATATCGTGGAAGAGTGTCAAATAGCCACTGATAACTTTCTTGACTAAGCATGCAGAGTTTGTAGCATGCTATGGGGCTACTACATAGGTGATTTAGCTCAGGAACTTGATTTATGAGTTATCTGTGGATGATTTAGTGGCTAGACCCATCTAACTGTATTGTGATAATCTTGCTGCTATATTGTTTAAGAACAACAGTAAGAATATCATAAAGTCTAAACATTTGGACGTCAAATACTTGACCATATAAGAGTTGATACAGAAAGGTGACATTGAGGTGGAGCATTTGAGGACTGAGAATATACATGTTGATCCTTTAACTAAAGGACTTAACCCATTTGTGTTTGAAAGACATGTATGCAGTATGGGTGTATTGAAGTCCCTAAATACTATTAGATAGGGATCGTTATGTTTGCTCCTTGTATGTTTATACATTTTGATATATTATGATAGTATAGTTGTTATCAACAAAGATGATCATTGTTTATCCTCAGTCATACTTGTTATAGTCATACGTGTGAAAGTCTTAAGGTCTTGTCGATCTTAAGCATTGTTAAAGTCATTGGGCATATATATAGATTGACCTTGAGCCTAAGTCCTTAAGATATATATAGTTTAATATGTGTCTTAAACTATAACATAGATTTTAACATAGGGGATATAAGTGTTTAATCCTATAAAGATGTTCTCTAATACAGTCTAGCATTCAGTAAGCAAATACAAAGGTTTTCTCTAATGTTGTTTAGCATTTGGTGAGAGAAAATAAGATTTATCTGATACAGTTTAGCATAAAGTTTAGAGAAATCGAGACCTACAAACAGAAAGATAATACATATCAGATCATACAAGTATCATCCTAGTTTGCCATCTATTTTCTCATTCATGTTAGTGAGGTATTAGATATGCATAATTATATTGGACTTGTGTCACATATGACACATTTGTTTGATATTTTTTGACATCAAAAATCTTGTGGGACCAAATGATAGACTTTTATTATCTTTTGATCAAATTTTTTGTTTTAAACTTGGTACCATTACAGTAATGTGGCTTAACCGTATTTTCAAACTATTTTTAAATTTGTGTCAATACTGTAATTAATTATTGTCCAAGAGGGAGAATGTTAGAAAAATTTTCATTTGGTGGACAAAAATTATTTGCATTTTATCGGTTTCTAATAAGTTATCGGTTAAATTATGTAAATTTGATCTAGATAAAGATAATAAAATAACCCAATAAAGGATCTAGATTAGTGGACCGAAGTCCAGAAAAAAAGGACCATAATAAGTGTGGACCAGATCCATATCGAGCCTGTGATGGGAAAGCTAGATATGGAAATATATATATATAAGGTCTCCTGTAATTGCTCAATTCATTCGTGAACATAAATTTACTCTGACCCATTCAGAGATTCATGATTAAGAAAACTGCAAAAAGATGTTAACGACGTTCCATTTATCGACTTTCGTGAAGGTTGTCGGAAAAAAAGAATTTGTTTCAGCATCAAAAAGCTTCATTGAAAGTCATGGAACTAAAATTAGGTATTTTTTGCGTTTTCGTCGCTCATTATCTTTCACGTTCAATCCTGGATGCGTAACCGAGTCTCGTGTTACGCACTACATACTGAACAATAACCTTAAGTCCAAGAAAATCAGTAGTAGATTTAGCCATGACATTTGCAAACTCATTGAAACTAATGACACCATCACCATTTGCATCTGCTTCCTTCATCATCTCTGTCAACTCGGTGTACGACAAAGGGTGATTCATTTTAGCCATTAATCTCGCGAACTCAACAACAGTGATGTAGCTATTACCATCACGATCAAACGATTGAAAAACATCCAACAACTATTCCTAGTTAATGAGGGTTTCCTTGTTCATGTCAGGGAGGATAAGGTTGACCAACTCGTCAAACTCAACATAGCCATTACCGTTGGCGTCCATGTTATGGAGGAGATCGTGGATTTGTTTACCCATGGGTTTGAGGCCAAATGACCGAAGGAGAGTGGCGAGCTCTATATGGGTGAGGCTGCCGTTTAAGTCCATGTTAAAGTGCATGAAGATGGATTTGAACTACTTTAGTTGTTCCTTTTGGAGGGTCCTTGACATGGCTACAATCAATCAAATGGATTGAAAATAGCTTCCTGTCATAGGAGAGTTTTGATCTTTAAAGAAAATGATTAGAAAGTTTCGATCTTGAAAGAAAATGATGTGAGAACCTTACAGATTCTTGCTATAGGAATGGTCCAAACGTTATGCATTTAGTAGCTATTCGATTCCTGGTTTTATGGTAACTTTTATTGTTCTTGATGAAAGCACATTCATATGGGTTTTTCTCTAATTTTGGGTCCCAAAACCTTCTGTTCTCTTATGTTAATATACACCATCGTATTTGAGAATTGAGAGCTTAGAAGAATTCTAAAAATAGAACTCTTCCAAAACAAACAACAGTGGTAGGATGTAATTTTGTTTTCTTCCACATTTATTTTATTTGCTTATTCTAATGTATATTATTGTTGAATATATGTTAGAATGTGCTTACATTTAGTATCAGAGCAAGGTTAGCCTTTGTCTTGTTGACGTTTTTGGAGAATTTCACAATTCTGGAAAAAAATCATATTTGAAAACTTTTAATTTAGAGTTATTTTTGGATGTTTTTCTTTAGATTAAATGTAGAAATTTTCAATTGAGTGTTTTAGGAGTGTTTCTACTTTAAAAAAATGCATTTTTTGTGGTGTTTTTTTGGGTTGGTTTTGTGGAGCATCTGATGGGTCATGACTTAGGTCAGTTTGACCCGGCTGGAGGTTGAAGAAGACCCATATGGATTAAACTAAGTCGTTTTGTATGTGTTTTGAAATCCAAATCATATACTGGATTGCATTGTTTTATTTGTTGGTGTTGATTGCATCTTTTTATGTGGTTTTCTCTTCGTTTTGTTAACAATCATATATGTTTTCAGCTATGTTGTGCGTTGATATTCCTTTTGAATTATTGTTAATTATTTAACAGTTTAGTTCACAACGATTATATCTATATTTTGCCTTGTGAATAACATCATAGATAAAAAGTTTGTGATTAATTATTAGGGCTTAGCCACAACAACCCTAATTATATATAAATTATATATTTATGTAATTAATCATATAAAGTTTAGATAATTTTAATTGTAATTAATTATTTTAGTATAATAAATTTTTCCCACATGAATTTTTATTATATTTGAATAATTAATTATGATGAAATATCAAATTATTTTTCTAATTTACCCTCAAGTATTAGAAATTGGTGTATAATTTAATAGTTTTATCATACAGTTTAACATAAATATGTTTGAATTAAAAATTTAGCCCACAGGCAATTTTTTTGTCATTTAATTTATATCTTTTCAGATATGTTTTAGAATGGTAATACACATATATAGTTTGTTAGCCTCAATTTATTGATAAGTAGCATATATGTTTTATTTATGCAGCTATTTAAACTGTTAGTTTCTCTGATACAAGTTGTGAAATTCCCAAACTAAAGAGTGAAAATTATAAGATTTGGAAGGAGAGAATTCTTCTTCTTCTGGGGTAGATGGATATTGATTAAGTTATCCGGAAGGAAGAACCACCTAAGGTAACGGAGGCCAACAATACAATTGAAATTGTGCTTTATGAACGTTGGGAGCGATCTAATTACCTAAGTGTGATGTTCATTAAAACAAAAATTTCTGCTAGTATTCGTGGTTCCGAAGAATACCATGACAATGTTCATGCTCTACTAAAGGCTATTGATGAGCAGTTCCAAACTTTAGACAAAGCACTTGCAAGCACCCAAATTATGAAATTTTCATCTACAAGCTCACTGGTGTCCAAGTGTGGGTGAGCATATCATGAAGATGAGGGACATTACGGCTCGGTTAAAGAAACTAGAGGTTGAGATGTCTGATTCTTTCCTCGTACATTACATTTTGAACACCCTTCCACCACCATATGGACCCTTTAAAATATCTTATAATACACATAAGGATAAGTGGTCAATAAATGAATTAACGACCATGTGTGTCCAAGAGGAAGGGAGATTATCGATGGAACAGGCAGAGAGTTCGCAAAGTGCACATAGGGTTGTTCAAGGCAAGAAGAAAATCAAGCCAAATCAAAAGGTAAAGGTCAAATACCTATCCAAGTTGACATTAATAAGGAATCCAAGTGCTTCTTTTGCAAAAAGAAATGACACATGAAGAAGGATTATTTCAAACGTAAGAAATGATTTGTAAAGAAAGGTAATATAATCTCACTAGTTTGATTTGAATCTAATATGGCTGAAGTTTGTCATGAAATATGGTGGATTGATTTTGGTTATACAATCCATATTACAAATGTGTTGCAGGATTTGCAAAACCCAAGGAAGCTAGTGGGAAGTAAGCAGTATATCTTATCCGGAAACAAGATACATTCACGTGTGGAGCAGTGACGAATCTAGGATTTTAGTCTTGGGGGGGCAAGAACTTAAACCACAAATTTTTTTGTAGGGCAAGGAACTATATATATGTATATATTCTAAAAAAAATTTAGTCTTGGGGGGGGGGGGGCTATAGCCCCTGCCAGCCCCCTAGATCCGTCACTGGTGTGGAGTTTGTTGGGGATTGCAATTTAATTTTATATATTGATTTTATTTTAAAACTAGAAAAGGCATTTTATATTCCCAATTTCTCCAGGAAATTGATTTCAGTTTCAAGATTTATATTGTTTGGATATTCCTTTCATTTTTCAAACAAATCTTTAAAGTTACATGATCAATTTGAATTTGTTGGCAATGGTACATTATTTGATGGTCTTTTTCATTTTAATTTACAAGATAATACTTGTTACAATGCAACACATGTTCATGATGGAACAAAACGTTTTGTTATGAATGAAAATTTGTCTATGTTGTGGCATCAAAGATTAGGACATATCCCTATAGAAAGGATCAAAAGATTGGTGACTGACAGAGTACTTAGTACTTTGGATTTTGCTGATTTTGATATTTGTGTGGACTGCATAAAGGGAAAACAGACTAAAAAATCAAAGAAAGGTGCCAAGAGAAGTTCATACATAATAGAAATCTTAGATGCGGATATTTATTGTCCAAATATGGACTCGTATGGTCAGAAAGACTTCATCTCATTTATAGATGATTGTTCACGATTTATGTATCTTTACTTGCTTCATAACAAGAATGAAGCTTTAGATGCTTTTAAAATGTTCAAAGTAGAAGTAGAAAAACAATTCAGTAAGCAAATTAAGATCGTGAGATCTGATAGAGGTGAGAAATATTATAGTAGACATATTGAAGGTGGATAAGAACTTGGTCCATTTGTGAGGTATCTTCAAGAAAATGGGATAGTAGCCCAATACACTATACCTGGATCTCTGGACTATAATGGTGTGGCAGAAAGAAGAAACCAAACATTATTGGACACGGTACGGAGCATATTGAGTGGCTCCAAACTTTCCAAGTCCTTGTGGACTGAAGCACTTAAGACGACTATGTATATATTAAATCAGGTACCAACTAAGGTTGTACCAAAGATGTCATTTGAGTTATTTAAAGGTTGGAAATCGAGTTTGTAACATATACGCATTTAGGGATGTCCGTTTGAAGTAAGAATTTATAATCCACAAAAGAAGAAATTGGACCCAAGGACCATAAGTGAGCATTTCATTGGATATACCGAACGGTCTAAGGGATATAAGTTCTATTGTCCTTCACATCACCCTAGAATTGCAGAATCAAGAAATGCAAAATTTCTTGAGAATGACTTGATTAGTGGGAGGGATCAATTTCAAGATACAGTCTATGATAATGATCATATGGATACTCAACCTTCCACCTCTTTCAATAAAGTGATTGTCATTCACAACGATCCTCAAGTTCAAATAGACGTTGTACACCTAATTGTTGAAATTTAACAGCCTACTGTAAACATAAATGACAATCAAGAAATTCCACAAGTTGCTAATAATCTAGTAGATCCAGTTATTTAGGAATTACCTGACAACATTCAGCAACCAGTTGAACAACCGACTCTACAGGAGAATGTTGGTGCAACATTAAGAAGATCTACTAGAACAAGAAAATCAGCTATTACTAGTGCTTATGTTGTATATCTACAAGAATTTGAGTACAATATAGGAGTCGAAAATGATCCTGAAACCTTTTCACAAGACATGAGTTGCAATGGATCAACTTTAAGGTACCATGCTATGAAGGAAAAAATGAATTATATGAAGAATAACGATGTTTGGGATCTTGTTGAGTTGCTTAAAAGAGCAAAGCACGTAGGTTGCAAATGGGTATTTAAGATAAAGAAAGACTCATTAGGCAACATTAAGATATACAATGCAAGACTCGTTGCTAAAGGATTCACTCAAAAGAAAGTAATCGATTACATGGGTACATTTTCTCTTGTGTCTAAAAAGGATTCACTTTGTATAATTTTGGAATTGGTTGCTCACTTTGATTTAGAATTGCATCAAATGGATGTGAAATCGACTTTCTTAAATGGTGACCTGGAGGAAGAGGTTTACATGAAACAACTAGAAGGAGTTTCCTCTACTAATGGTGAGCATTTGGTTAACAAGCTTAAAAGATCCATATATGGACTGAAACAAGCATCCTGCCAGTGGTATTTGAAATTCTATGATATTATCTCATCGTTTGGTTTCGAAGAAAACGTCATGGATCAATGTATATACTAGAAGGTTAGTGGGAGTAAAATTTTTTCTTATATTAAATATGGACGACATATTACTTGCAACCAATGATAGGGGTTTGTTACATGATGTGAAACAATTTCTCTCTAAAAATTTTGAAATGAAAGATATGGGTGATGTGTTTTATTTTATTGACATTAAGACACATCGAGACAGATTCCGTGGTGTTTTTGGTTTGTCTCAAGAAATCTATATTAATAAAATTTTAGAGAGACTTCGGATGAAAGATTGTTCACGTCATGTAGCACCCATTGTGAAAGAGGATAGGTTCAATTTGGACCAATGTCCTAAAAATGATTTTGAAAAGGAACAAATGAAAAACATTCCATATGCTTTTGCAGTCGGAAGCTTGTTGTATGCTCAGGTTTGTACAAGACCTGACATTATATTTATTGTTGGAATGTTAGGCAGATATCAGAGTAACCCATGATTAGATCACTGGAGAGCTACAAAAAAAGTATTGAGGTACCTTCAAGGGACCAAAGATTACATTCTTATGTACAGACGCACCGACAATCTAGAGGCAATAAGGTACTCAGATTCATATTTTGTTGGGCGTGTTGATTCACGGAACTCAACATTAGGTTATATCTTTATTTTTGCCAATGGAGCCAAATCTTGGAGGAGTGCCAAGCATTCTTTTATTGCTTCTTCCACCATGAAGGTTGAGTTTATTTCTTGTTTTAAGGCTACATCACATGGTGTATGGCTAAAGGGTTTCATATATGGGCTTAGACTTGTAGATTCCATTTCTAGGCCATTGAGGATATATTGTGACAATTCAATTGTTGTTTTTCTAGCTAAAAACAATCAGAGTGGTAGTCGAAGTAAACACATCGATATCAAGTTTTTATCTATAAGGGAATGTGTTAAAGACAAGAAAGTGATCATTGAACACGCTAACACCAAATTGATGATAGTTAATCCTTTAATATAAGGCATGCCATCAGTGAAGTTCAAGGATCATATTATTAGAATGAGATTGAGTTACATTATATAGTTTTCATTGTATGGATAATGTTATTTCCATGAAACTCTTATAATATTTTCTCATATTATGGTGTACATTATTGAGTTTTGAGAAAATTGATTTTTTGGGACCTTGAATAAACATAGGGTTTATTCATTAAGTAATGTTACCACATTTAGTTGATACAATTATAGTATACCATAATATATGGAAAATAATACTCAACTACTAGAGGACCTATCGCCACGATTCATGTATTATACTTGGATCAAATTAGGATGTGATACCAAGTTAAATGTATGGACTAAGTGGGAGAATGTGATAAGCTTTTAGATTCTTGCTATAGTAATGGTCCAAACGTTATGCATTTAGTGGGTATTCAATTTATGATTTTATGGTAACTTTTATTGTGGTTGATGGAAGCACATTGATATAGATTTTTTCTCTGATTTTGGGTCCCCAAAAGCTTTTGTTCTCTTATGTTAACATACACCATCGTATTTGAGAATTAAGAGCTTAGAAGAATTCCAAAAACACGTATCTTCCAAAACAAACAACAATAGCAGGAGGTAATTTTGTTTTTCTCCGTATTTATTTTATTTGCTTATTCTAATGTATATTATTGTTGAATATATGTTAGAATGTGCTTACAAATGATTGAAAGTTTTGATCTTGAAAGAGAACGATAAGAGTTTTTGTTTTTTTTTCTTTTTGAATTGTTCTGTTTTCTGTTAAACGTGTGGAGTTCCAATGATATATCAATTTGAGGGTTCAATATATTCCTAATATTATAACTTCAGTACAACAAACATTTTATAATTTAAATTACTAACTTATGTCGTATTATAATTTTTATGTTCCAACTTAGATTAATGGGTTAAATTTATAATTTTAATAAATTAATAAGATATTCTTAACAAAAAGACCCCATAAAATTTCGTTCTTATCTTAAATTATTGATGTCAGATTATAAATATGTGTAATCAAATTTTTTACTAAATTAAAATTTATATAAAATATATTTTTAATTTATAATAAATTTTTGTTAATGAAATATATGTTTATTGAATTTTGAGTACACTTCATAAATCCATATAAAATTTATCAATTAAATCTATCAATTTATTAATATCTCTTTCAATTAATTTACACGTAATTGAATTTTAAAAGGTGGATTAAGGATCCATTCCTCCTTTTGAACTCCCCTTCCATGTCTAAACTAATTTAGGGGATCATAAAATTTATTCCGATCTAAAGCCAGCAAAATTAACTATTAGGTTAAGTTGATTGAACTTCATATTAATCTCGATCTTTTATTTCTAAAAAATTTTGAATTTGAAGTTAAGCTTGAATTCGGATTTCACAGTTAAATGTAACTCGAAACTTAATTATATTAAAAATAATGTTATTTTATTTTTTTAAAAAACTATGTTTCTTTAACTATAAAGGATATTTAAGAAAATGAGCCCAAAGCCCAATTGAGCCAGCTCCTAATTCTTATATTGAAAGTAAAAAAGACAACGAAAAGAAAAGTGATTACACAAATAAATCATTTAGATATTTGAGTCCATCACAAAACTTACAAAGAATTAGACTTTTAGGCTTAATTTTATCCCAATAGACTTTGAAATATTTAATATTTTTATAACAATTTTAGACTTTTAAACTTGGCATAAATTAAATGAAATTTGGACCACTTAATATTTTTCTAAAAAAATTGAACTTTTAAACCTAACTTAATTCAATTAAACTTAACTTACGTCAATTTTACTTCAATTAAAGTCTAATTGGACTTGAATTTAATTCAAATTACTAAAATTCGATTGAGCTTTAAATTGCTGAAAATTCGATTAAACTCAAACTCAGGTCAAACCTCAAATCCAATTCGACTTTGGTTGCTTTAAAAATATTGGGTTATTAAAGTCTAATTAGACTAGAATTGAATCCAAACTGCTAAAATCTGATTGAGCTTTGAATTGCTCAAAATCCGATCAAACTCAAACTCGGGTCAAACCTCTCAAATCCAATTGGACTTTGAACCAAAGTCGGGCTTTAAAAACTTTGGGCTAAATATGGGCTATAGGGACCTGAACCTGGTCTGCTCCATTGCTGTTCCTTGGCACTGATACTTTCACTGTCTATGACGTATAGGGAATAGAGATATCCATAAGCTCTAATTTTGCAGGATTTTTCTAGCTGATATACAGACATTGCCTGTCGTCGAATTTCCTTTCCAGCTATTTGCAGTCTACACTCAAAACTTCCAACATTATCCGGGTCTGGTCCAGTCCCCTCCCATCCCTGAAAAACTGCAAACTCAAGATTTCTTGATACCTAAAGTGCAGAGACAGTGGTGGAAGATCCTGTTTTAACTCAAACCAGCATGAACACGATCGTCTTGAGGTACTAGGATGACCTGATCATGTATAAAGGCTACAGCCAAAACTGTTACGAAATAGGATGGCATGAGGCGAGTTTGTAATGAAATCAATAACCCCGGAAGTGAATGTAAGATCAGGATGGAAACTTCTGAGGTTCTTAAATTGATTTCAGTAGCTGAGCTCATGATGATATGTTTAGATGCTGATGATGCTTCAAACTTTTAAATAACATACTGGCAGGATCAAAATTTAGCCTGAGCTAATCACCTGGAGAAAGATACATCAACTTCTGCTATATGCAGAAGCTAAACCAATCTGGAGAAGAGTATATGAGATTGAACTAGTCTCTACGCCAAATACAGCTATAGCTCGAGCAAAAGGCTCACCTCTGTACATCTCGACCTTGTCCCTCGCATTAGATTAATTTCAACCCCCATAGAACTCTACCTAAAACCCAGAAACCATGTCGTTTGTATATACATCTCAAATATTTACCACGTCACCTTTGAGTATTATAACTTTCTAGGCTAAAGAAGTCCGTGGTATAATTCATATTACCACCAGCCATTCTCTGAAACAATCTGATTTGTTCAGATTGTACGTCAGAGTTGAAAACCAAGCTCGACCCAACTCTCATTCCATTTGTCAGATCCACCGAATATGAGCTTTCAAATGCTCTGAGAACCTGAGAAACATCAGTGGGTTGAGAATATTATATACTTGCATCATCCTTAAATTTCTTCAATATAACAGCTACTTGGATCTGCATAACCAGTACAAACTACCTGACTCATCCTAGGCCTCGTAGCAGCCGAATGTCGAACACAGGCAGCAGCAGCCTTCATCATCCTCAACATTTCACTTTCAATATAGTTCTTTCCAAGCCTTGGATCTACCAAACCATCAATTCCCTCACTCTCTTGGACATCATTTAGCAAAGGTCGAGCCTGAAACAAAATTTTGCCCTTGGATGAATAAAGCGTGAAGTTGAGAAATAAAGCTTTTATTCAAAATTCATAATTTTGCGAATCCCTCTACTATGTTTTATTCCTTTCACATATACCTTTACTGTCTCCCATCAACGGTACCTTGTTTATTCAAAGTTCGCATAGGTTTGGTTTGTTCAACTCAAAAAGTATGTTTTTGATTAAAAACATAGATCCATAAAAAGAGCAGGAAGCCCTGAGTCACATTCAGTAAACAAAATCACACATTGCTATTACTAAAACTATTCCAGATAGAAGCACCTGACGCTAGATTCTCAACAAAATCCAACAGTCTAAACAAGCAGAAGGATTGTTAACTGTCAATGTCATTAACGACTGAACATAAGTAGAAAAGTTTATGTGTGATTCCCAAAACAGGAAAATGCTAACTAGTAGAATAACATAATAGTTTACCCATTCAACAAGACTCTCATCTCCTAACGGCCGTGTAGTATCCACTGGCTTCCGACCAGTGATTAGCTCCAAAAGCACTACCCCAAATGAGAAAACGTCTGATTTCTCCGTTAATCTGCCGGTTGATGCATACTCAGGTGCCATGTATCTGAAAACAAAGAAAAGTTTCACACTTAGGCATGGAAGAATAAATACTGTCCCCAACTACCATTTTGATAGTCCAAACCTCCAAGCACATTGAAACAAACAACATATAAGCTACTTACCCAAAAGTTCCCATTACGCGTGTTGTTACATGAGTATTTGCATCAACAGCCATTTTGGCAAGCCCAAAATCTGAAACCTGAAAAGCCAAACTTATGGAAGGTTAAAGCATAACCTACTTTAAATGGGCCACAAATATGGTAAAGGGAGTAACTTTTTATACCTTAGCTTCAAACTTGTCATCTAAAAGAATATTTGATGATTTGATATCCCTGTGAATAACACGAGGATCACCTACACGCACAACAATCAAAGAAATAAACAACACTTGCCAAAAGCTAAATCCTTACAAAACTACATATTATTTTCAGAGACGACATGTTGCACCAATTAGGTGACAAATTCTTTTTCTATAAAATATATGCACGCCTTAATCTGTTCAGTATTCACATATTCTACAATCACGTAAAGCTTGCCATATATTTTTTATGGGAGTACTCAACACTATGTTATGGATATTCAAAACTGTACTTATAGAAGACTTGGTCTTGGCAATTTGGAAACAGTGTTTTTAATTTATCTTTGCCTTGTAGCCCTTATAGGAAAGAAAGGAGAAAGAGGACTCTGTTTGATATATCTGAAGGGTCATCAAATACTACACATCTTCCTTCTGCGAGCCTGAATTCCATCGAAGTAGAAATAAATGTACAGTGTACCTTAGATCTTATCCAGTGTCCAATATCAACACAATTTGATTGCCAATAAAAGCTAGTATCTTATAATTTCAGGATACATACTGGGCTGAAGAGAAGAAACACGCAAGAAAAGTCCTGAAGATATGACACTATGAACGCAAAAATCAAATTAGCTATCAAAATGCCAATGATATACTTACAATCTTCATGGAGATAAGCTAGTCCACGAGCTGCACCAAGTGCAATCCTAAAGCGTGTTGCCCAGTCCAGCCCTGGCTCACCTTCCCCTACAAAAATTTAAGAATATATTGCACTAGTCTGACCAGCGACAGTTAAATAACACTTCAAACAAGTTTTAACTAACCATGAAGATGGAAATGAAGGGTATTGTTAGGCACATAGTCGTATAGAAGCAATCGTTGGCTCTCAGAAATGCAGTAACCCACAAGTGAAACCAAGTGGCGGTGGTGTATGCGACTAATAATCTCAACTTCAGCTTTAAACTCCCGCTCACCCTGTCCTCCCCAAATATTAAGCTGTTTAACTGCTACCTCTCTCCCATCTGGCAAGCAACCTTTATAAACAGAACCAAATCCACCTTTCCCCAAAAGATTCTGTGATGAAAACCCATTTGTGGCTTTGACTATTTCTTCATATGTAAACCATGTCTTTGAACTGTCTAATCTGTCCGATTGTGTTGGTGAATTGAATATGTCACTACTAGAGCCACTTCCCATTAAGGAAGCAGAAGATCCCATCAAGGGAGCTGGAGATCCCATCTTTTTTAAATTTGAATCTGGATAGAAAGTTCCGAAGCCTTCAAACTCCAATAACTGACACTACTGAAATGAAATATGCCTAAAGAAGCTAAAACAAATTACCTACCAATAAAATGCCACTAGATTTCATAATCGCAGTTGCTTTTATTACAAGAATTTGATTATCGTAACTCCTAATCTGTCACATGCAGTATCAATGGTGAAGGACATATTAGATGTTACCTATAAGGTACTTTTGAATATTTTATTTGTTCATTAGCTAAAGCTCATACCATCAATAAGTAGCCTCATAACAGGGTAAAGAGTATTGATTCATGACTAAGCAAAACATTTACCTGATGAATAAGCAGGCATAATATAACCTCCATTGCGTCCTGAAGCTACTTTTCTCCACTTCATGCACCAGATACTCAATCCAATCAGGATGAGAATTATTACTACTACAGACACGCTGATAGCTGCAATAACTCCAACACCTATACCATTGCTATGTCTGGATTTTGAATTTTCTTCCAGAGTGGGATTCACAAATGCAGAAGGAGAAGGTGGTGGATGAAGGAAAGAAGGAGATCCCAACCTTAATGGTGGAGGTGGGGGCAACGGCCTTGGAATAGATTTTGATGGTGGAGGAGCTGGGGGTGGATTTCTAGGAGTAAGGATAGATGGAGGAGGCGCATCCTTTGTAGGAGTTGATGGTGGGGCTGAGGGTGAATTGCTAGGTGGTTTGGGTGGTGAAGATGCAGGTGAAGCAGGTGATGGGGAATGTGTTGACGATGCAGGTGGAGGTGGACTGTTGGGTGGATCTGCTCCTGGTGGTGGAGGAGAGCTTGGTGGTGGTTCTGGTACAGGTGCTGGAGGGGAGGGAGAAGTTTGTGGTGGTGGAGGAGAGGTTTTTGGGGGAGAAGAAGTTTGTGGTGGTGGTGGTGGAGGAGATGTCTTTGGCGGAGAAGAAGTTTGTGGTGGTGGAGGAGAGGTCTTTGGCGGAGAAGAAGTTTGTGGTGGTGGAGGAGAGGTCATTGGGGGAGAAGAAGTTTGTGGTGGTGGAGGAGAGGTCTTTGGCGGAGAAGAAGTTTGTGCTGGTGGAGGCGAGGTCATTGGTGGAGGAGAGGTCACTGGGGGAGAAGAAGCTTGTGGTGGTGGAGGAGAGGTCTTTGGCGGAGAAGAAGTTTGTGGTGGTGGAGGAGAGGTCTTTGGCGGAGAAGAAGTTTGTGGTGGTGGAGTTGATACCTGTTTTGGAGTAGAGCTTGGTGGCGTATTTGTAGAGCTTTGTGGTGGATTTGTTACTGATGGTGGAGGCGAAGTTCCTTCAGGAGTAGGTGGAGGCACAGGAGGAGCTGTGCTCACCGGTGAACTTGCTGACATTGGGGATTGTGGTGAAATTGACATTGGTGGAGGGGCAAAACTAGGTGGTACAAGATCTGTAGGCGCTAATGGTGGTGTTGGTAATGGTGGGACACTAGGAGGGGGAATAGGTGCAAGAACAACTGGAGGAGGTTCAGGTGGTGGTGATGGTGATGGTATTGCAGTAGGAGATGTATTTGGAGGTGCGGTTGTCATCAATACTCATCCAATCTTTCAATGTTTCCCTCTAAGATCATATAATTCATCAATGCAATACATGAATTTTCACAAAATTCTCAATTCATTTAGCAAGCAAAAACTGAAACAATCTCAAAGATCAACCTCAAATACAAACTCAGATTTCCAAACTTCGGAATTGCAGATAAGAAAAGCACCAAACTTCACCAACCAAAGCGTAAACTTAAAAAAAAACTTCAGAACTCACTAACCCCGATGGAACCAAACCACCATGAATCTCGATAAACTGATTCCAGTAAGTATCCAAGTTTCTGTGCTAAACCCAGATCACTAATCCCAGTTTCAAGTAAAACCCTCGAACCATTTCTCACTCTAAAACCCAGAGAAAAACGATTAGCTCCAAACCGCAACCCTACATCAACTTCCAAACCATAATCCAAGTACCACTCAGATTACTACACCAAGACTAAAACCAATATAAGAACTTTCTATCAATATGCCATCCAGCATCACGAGTCTACAGAACATCAGAGCATTAACACTCCCTACTGTCGGTTAACAAATGCACCAAAATCTGTATCATCGAAAAGCAACCAGATGCCAAAAAGACGTAAAGATTTCACCTTTCTTTTGCCACGTCTCTGGATTCTTCAAACAAATCTAACCCAGGCAAGCTCGGGTGGCTCTTATAACCTTTGACCCTCTCTTCGCTAAAAACACGGAATGTGGGTCCTCAAAGTCAAACCAGATTACGCCATCCAGACCCAGTTTGTTGTGTTTTCAAATTCAAAACCGGATAACAGAATCATTAGCAATATCATGCACGATTATTCTCTAAGATTCATTTAAAGCAACGAACTTGCTTCATGTTGACGTCTAGTAACCATAAAAAAGACATAAATGGTTGTGATTAGTATAAATAATGAAGATTAGAAGCCATAGATTTGGTAAAAAGCCGAGCTTGTCAGATTCTTTTTCTTTGTTTATTACCTTAAAAGAATGTTTCTTTACGTCCAAAATGACAATGATTTTGTTAAGAATTTAATACTCTTTTTCTCCGAACAATTCATTTTTTTAGTGATTTGGATATTCGATACTAATTAAAGATAAGACTGTGAATTAGTTTACTTTTTTCAGATTTTACGTTTCACCCAAACTTTTACTAAATTGTTGATCAATGTTTGATTGCATAGTTGACGGATTTAAAAAAATTCAATTAAAATTATTAAAATAGTCTATTATATGAATTATCATAAACATTATTAATAAAAAGAATTGTATTACCTTTTGTAATTTTGAGGTAGATTAAGAATCAAACTCGCTTTTATTTAATATATAATAAAAAATAATTTATATAACTTTTCGATAGATCACAAGAGTCTCCTTTACTCGTCTTACTAGTTTAACTTTCGATTTGATTTTTAAAGCATTGTTTAAGATTATATTATAATTTGTATAATGGGATAATATTTTTTTAAAGAATATGGATTAAAAATCTCATTATTAAAATTTGGATTTTTACTATTAATTTAAACATTATGGAAAAGACTACTAATCAAACTCTTTATTATTTGATATTTAATTAAAAATAAATAATGTAATTTTCTTTATTTTAAAATTATATTTAATTTAATATCATGTTAATAATTGATATGATAGAATAATTTTACTTTGAAAATTGTGATTATTACTATTCAACAAATTTTAATAAATTAAATTAATATTTATCTTTGAATTGATAATGTTTTTTTCTTTTTCCATTAACCTTTCTTTAAATAAATAATAAATTACATAAAATTAAGCTAATTTATGTCCTTGGAATAAGCCAATTTTAATTTTGTTAAGGTGTTAATAAATATGATGTGTTTAGCTCGAGTCTGATTTGGTTCAATTAAAGGTAACGGGCTTGACTCGAGTTGATCAAGTTTCAGTTTATATTTAGACTTTTTCTTAAATTTCAAGTTTCAGGTTGGACTGAACTTAAATTGCCCAATTTAACTTGACATGAAATCTTAATCTACCAAATATAAATGATTTTTTGAGTAAAATAATGTCATTTTAAAATTTAAATAAAAAAATTCAAGTTTAGTCCGACTCGATTGAACTTTTTGTCAACCAAGCTTAATCAAAATTGGGTTCAGGTTGCAAGTCTCTCTAAAAGCCTAAGTCTGGCTCAGCTCAATTCGAAGCCTATTATTAATTTTATTTTTTTTCTACAATCCAAAAAATTGATTAATTCAGTAATGAGCGGAATAAGATATAAAATATATCCGAATTTCTATTTTTAAGCATTAGATATCACGAACTTATATATAATAATAATTGAGAAATTTTAATTGTGTTGAGCTTTTATTTTTTAAAAAAATTAATACATAAAAATTTATATATGTATTAATAATAACCTAGTGCAGCGTCAATTAAAATTCAAAAAAATTTAACAAGAAAATATTTCAAAATATATACTTTCATGTGTCATGATATAGTATTTCAAAATTAACATTAAAATTAAAATATATTTAATAAATTATTTGAAGATTGTGATATTTGAAATAATTTACGCTTCCCTTATCAATATTATATTTTAAATTTAATAAAATGCATATGATGACCGTGTCAAAAACAAATATATATACTCTGGGTCCTCTGTTATTAATGCAGCAGCCAAAAGTCCTGATTTGAGCTTTACACCATAAATAAGCTTTTATGGGAAATTGACTTTTTAAAACTATTTTCAGATTTCCAAACCAATTTTGTTTAGGAAAGAAGACTGGAGAATACACAAGGAAGACTTTTCAGTCTTCATAATTTTTCTCATTTTCACAAACAGGTGTTACTAGGCTTAGCATTTAGGCTCGGACCAGCCTGAAGCTCGAGTTGACTGGAATCCTGACCAGACTCGGCAGGGCCGATCCAAACCAGCTTAGACCAAAACAACGTCGTTTGAAAAACCAATTGATCAAAACGACAGGCTATGGTCCATTGCCAACCCTAATTTTACCTTAATTTTCACAAACAGTAACCACATAATCCAACATTAATGGCAAGTTTCTATACTTACTGCAAAATGCAACAGCCAAGTTCAACTGCAAGAAGGAAAAAAAAAAGAAGACAAACATTATAGCATAACCCATTTCCATTATCATCATTAGAAGGATTGCACTTTTACAGGAGTAAGGCCATGAAATAAGTGAGGGAACTGAAAAGGAGCACTTAAGACCACACTGCACGGACCAAGCTCACAAGAAAGCTACTTTTTTTTGGTAATGTCTATTCTCTGTAGCTATCAGTGCTCTCAATTTAGAGCTCCATTGGTTTTGTGTTACTGTTTTTTGTTAGTGCTTCTTGAGAAGATACAACAATGGAAAAATATGTCCAGAATTGATTATGCTACCTTCTAAAAGCTTTACTTTTGAGTGTTAGAGAACATATGCATATTCAGAAAAGAAGTTCAAAATATGATAACTTTAACCAACTCTATTCTTGGATCTTCAGTGCTAATACTGGTTCCACTAGATTTATAGAACTTCAAAACTAAGGTTGTCAAGTTGCCAGAATCGTGGTGGCCTCCATAGACAATCCAATTTGTTATCCTTTTGTTTTGACGAGCAGAAATCATAAGGTTTAAAATGAAGATTCGCTAAGAGACTTTGAGCTGAGTAAAGGGTCTGCGTCAACTTGATGAAAACATTGGGCAAACCTGAAAATCAGTTTAACTTGTTGGCCTGTTTAGTGTTTCTTCTTAAGATTATCTCAGCTGCCCAACTCTTTCCTATATCAGTCTGAAATTTTCCTACAGAAGAAAACATTGAGCTAAAATGATGAACAGTTTGAATATTCAAGTAATACTAAAGAATGTGTTGGCCATGTATAATGCTTGCAGTTGCATAAATAATGCTTGCAGTTGCATAATAGTAACTCTACCTGCTGTTGAAAGGAAAAACTCATCCAAAACTTTCCCATGTTCTGCACAAATATAATGATCTATAATCAGACAACTCAGAGAAAAATCAAGCAATTAAAAAAAATATTAATCTGAAATCTTACCCATTTCATACTCCAATGCTTGCAAAATCATCTCAACCTGAAAGGAAAGTAAGCAGGATCATCAAATGTGAGTGTACAATGAATATGTATTACAGGAAAACACAAGTATGGAGATTACCGACTGCCCACGTCCTTGGCTAGAGGTAAAACAACTACATTTATGGTTATCTTAAGCCCTCAATTGTCTTTTTTGAAATAGCTTTTATGAAGTACGAGCTATCAATGCTTTTAATTGTTTTAAGGTATAGAAAAACTTAGCTATGAGACAATATTATATGTTGCAATGTTGAAAACAAGACTTTTACATGCTTTATGCACACCCTTAACCTATTAAAACAAATGATCTACATATACACATACTTTATCAAGATCTTTCACAAGATTGGCCTCTAAAGAAGCATTGTTTTCATACTCTGCCCATAGTTCTTTGATCTCTTCAGCTGCAATAAGAGCATATCCAATTTCAGAACAGTTTAAAGGTAATATAACAAACCAATCCAACTGCAAGGCAGAATGGTTTTATGAAGTACCCCTCATTCCTCCACCAAGAACTTCGCACATTTCATTTAAAGCTGCTTGCTCCATTCTGCTCTTTTCATGTTTAGGTACACCATCAGATGGTGTTATATCTCCAACAATAGCTATCAAAGTCCAATCCCAACTCAAATCTCAAAAGAAAGGAAACAATACCAAGTTGATTTATTTTAAGAAAAATAAGAATCTGTTAGTCACCAATCCACAACACAAATATCCTCTTTCCTAAGAGAACTTGTTACAATTGACAGATTACATCGTGATGATGATCCATCACACTTCTTATATAGGACAAGGTGTAAGTAGGTTTAGGTATGTCCTAATGCAAAATATAACAACCTAACCATTTATATCTTCTTAAAAGGATTAAATAATCAGCACTGTAAAGTCTTATAACATCAAGTTTCCTATTCTTTACTTCCAATTTTCTCCTTCTTCCTTAAGAATTTTCTTCTCCAGTTTCATCTCATACAACATCCATTCTTCCAATTGTACACTCAAGAATTAAGGGATTTAGAATTCATTCCATTGTATTGACAAGTTAGTGAACCAAGGCAATCAGATTTCAAATCAAGTGGAATTAATACCTTCTGCAATATCATGGACAATTGCAATCTTTATGCACCTGTTTCAGTGATGAACGAGGGGTTAAATCAGGAATCAAATCCTAGCAGTATTTAAGGAGTCTAAAATCACCCCTTCAAAAATTGGCCTCTCATTACAAGTTCGGATTGTATAAAAAGATATCCTGCAGGATTTTCAGGAACAGAAGCTCATAAATATACCTTATAAGTTGGGCCTAACCCAACCAAATGCCACTCATTTCCATGTCCCAAATGTAGGGATGGCAATTGTACCCGAACCCGATGGGTACCCGATAAAATTACCCGACATAGGGGGTATATGAAAATACCCGACGGGTAACGGGGCGGGTATGGGGATACCACCCCCATACCCATTTACCCGTTTACCCGTATAATAATAATTATATAATAATTATTATATAATTATATAATAATTAGATTATTATATAATAT
>JAOQMR010000001.1:873291-888839 GCA_027563865.1 Erythroxylum pelleterianum
CCCGCCCCATACCCGCCCCGTTGCCATCCCTACCCAAATGTCAAGATAAAATAAATCAGGTTACATTATTAACCTGTGAAAGGCAAATAACACAGAAAAATGGCAACAAGTTTGGGTACAGAAGCATAATAAGTAGAGCAAACAGCTAAGATCCAAAAGCCAAAAACCAATGCTTTACATAAGATGGGAACTGCAGTTCTATAGGAAGGCAAGTAAAAAGGAAACAAGGTAAAGCCTTGACATAAAATGGAAAAGTCCAACCTTTCGCGGTTTACACCAGGAAGATCACCAGCAATAAGAGCCATCAAAGCCATTCGGTACATATGATCAGCAATTGATTCAGGACCCTTTATTCCATGGTTGATCCAACCCTTACGTTTAGTGGTCTGACAAAGAGAGTTAGAGAGGGGTTAACAAGCCTTTATGTGCCACTATTATGAAATGCAGGTCCCTTGAAATATCAAATAAGTCCTACATGAGATGGGTTATCTTCCAAACATACTTCTGATCCCTAAAACAATCCAATTCAATCTAAAAATCTTTACAACAACTTGGTAATGACTAGAAAGACACTTAGCAAGGACAGACTTGAACATTATTTAATTATTTTTCTGCTCTAAGAATTTCAACTATATAAGAAAAATGCAATCTTTAAACAAGACAAGCTAAAAAGGACTTAAATTTCTAACAACTAAGGCCTAAAAATCAAAAGGGTAAACAAAGAACCACACAACCAAATTGCCATTTCGACATTTAAAACCGTACCTTCAGTCGATGGCACAAAGTGAGAAAATCAATAGCAGAAGAAGAAGAAGGAGGAGAAGAAGAGACATGGGATCTTAAACGATCGAAGCCGCCGTCAGAAGTGGTTTTGGTGTGAGAACGAACGGAGACAATTCTGGGATTTGGTGAGCGGTAGAGGAACGGAAGAAGAGGAAAGCTATGAGGTCGCAGAAAGCGATCAAGTGGATGGTAATAGTGAGAAGCCATTGAACCCCACAGTCTCTTGTGCCCGTCTCCCTGTTTCGGTGAACTGGCTGTTCTAAGACAGTAAAACAACTATAGTTCTATTTTTAATTTTTGGTTTTATTTATTAATTTATTAATTATTATTCTTCAGTATAATTTTTTTACTTTGATATTTAAAATTATAAGGAGCATTAGTCTTTTATTTTTTATATTTATTTTTAACTATAGAATAACAAATTTCGATGTTTCATTAATAAAATTGCCATAAAAATTATATTAGTTACATATGTTGGTATTTTCAATTCAATGAATAAAATTATTTTTAACGTTTTAAAATAATAATTAAATGTAAAAATTTATTATTAATTTTAATCAAAAAGATTCTATTAATCCATATTATTAATAGTAATAAATATTCAATTTGATAAGTATTGTATTTAACTTAATAAACATAAATTGAAATAATTGTGTAAATATTCTCTAAGGATGACATTTGAATGACCAAGCTCGAATCGGGTCGGACTCGAGCTAAAGTTATTCCGTTTGACTAAAAAAATATGATTTGGTTCGAATTCAAAATTCAAATCAGCTAAATTTAATTGAAAATTTAAAATTAGAAATTTTGGACCTATTCAGATTTTGGGCTGAACTTCAAGGCTTGATAGTTTGGACCTCGCCCAATCCATTACTAATTCTAATATTGGCAAATATTATTCAAGTAATATTTAGAGATAGTAAAAACGGCCCAACTTACGGTCCACTAGGAAGTCACAAAATGACATCATTTTATCAAAGTTTTTATAAAAAAGTATGAGGTCGGGCAGGGCTGAGAATATGAGGTTGGGTCATCCCTAGTAACATTCTGAGAGAGTCACATTAATAATTTTGAAGATATTATACCTTATACAGACTCGGCCCAACCTCAGGTCCATATCCAGATGGCCCGAACACAGGAGTTAATCTCCCATGCAAACACAACGACTCACGTAAAGACCTAAACCTAGTAATAACCCCAGGTATATAAGGTACTATTCCTCCCTGATTCAGATATGAAATCATAACCCTACTTTTCTCTGTTTTCCACAACCAAAATCTTCACTAAAAGACTGACTTGAGCGTCGGAGGGGCCTCCCGGGAATTAACTCCTCCCGGCCCGCCGTTATTTGTTTTGCAGGTATTCCATAGTTTGAGTCGCACAGATCATGGATCCAAACAACGACGTTCAACCCCAGCGAGATCAGATTGAACCATTTAGTGCCCACCGTGGGGCCCGGCGTCAGGGCACCACGTCCAGAACTACACAGATCAGTCAAGCGGCAGCAGCCAACCCTGATATTGCAGCTGTCACGGCACTTGCGTTGCAACGAAAAGCGTTGTAGCCTCAAAACCAAGATCAAGACGAACAGGGCGTAGCTATGGATGATAACGTTGAAACTAACTCCCATCGCAACTCACAACATCCCCTAGATGCTAGTCTACCTACTTCACACCAAACCCCTCTCACCAAAAGGCAGATAGAGGAAGCGGCTGATTTAGTGATTCGTCAAACTCTACAGTCTCGACTGGAACACCAGCAGGCCCCCGCTCGGCAGCCGGCTGCGATGGCCTATCGCCATTTCGCGGAAACCCTAAGAAAAATTGTGGCCGATCGAGTCACTCCGGTTACGAATTCCAGCCCGACCCAACCGCCCATACAGTATAGCCCTCTGATCGATCGGTCCTATAATTGGCAAAGACCTTGGCGGCAGAACAGAAGCGGGGGCGACCGATGTAGGGCACAGGTCGGGATAGGAAATGGTAGCAGCGCCAAACGACAAGATGACCGATCGGTTATGGTCATCAACACGATTTTTGGGAGTAGCGCAGTAGGAAGGTCGACCGATAAAGGAAAAAAAAGATATGCCGGGCAGATCGTTGAAAAATCGTCAGCAAAGCAAAAGAAGTTGGACGACGTGGTGATCTCGTTCGACGAATCTGATCTAAAAGGTGTTAGCCGTCCTCATGATGACGCATTGGTGGCCACTTTGAGCATTGATGGTAGCGAAGTGAGGCGGATACTAATTGACACAGGCAGATACTAATTGACACAGGCAGCTCAACCGACCTACTACATTACGATGCCTTCGAGCAGATGAAGATACCAACGGATCGGCTACTGCCAATGGACGGACCCATCAGAGGAATAACGGGAGCACCAGCCTACCCATTCGTCCGAGTCTTTTTGAAAGTAAAATTCAGATAGAAGCCATGCTACGTGGAGAGGAGTGTTAAATTTTTGGTCGTCAAGTTTGTGGGAGCATACAATGCTATAATTGGAAGAACCACTCAAAATGCTCTTGGAGCAGTGGTCTCCACCTACTACCAAGCAATGAAGTTCCCAACTTCATATGGAATCGGTGTTGTCAAGGGTCAACAGAAAATCGCTAGGGAATACTACTTCGCAGAAATCAGGGCACTAGACGAAGCGGTAGTTCTGGCAAGCTCTCTCGACGTAAGAGCTGATGAAGAAGCGGAAAGGATGAACCCTGTGGAGGAAACGCAGCAGATCGTATTGGATGAAGCAGACCAGTCCAAGTTCACAAATCTAGGTTTTGAGCTTGAAGGAGGTCTAGTCAAAGAGATCATGGATTGTTTGGTAGAAAATCGATCGGTTTTTGCCTGGGTACCGAGCGACATGCCTGGAATTTATCGATCGGTAACGTCTCCGGGCAGATTGCAAGCCAGTCAGACAAAAGAAGCGGTCGCACGGCATGGAGAGACAGGAAGTGATCAAGAAAGAGATAGAGAGACTACTTGATGCCGGGTTTATTCGGGAGGTCAAGTACCCTGAATGGCTGGCGAATGTTGTACTTGTGAAGAAGAAGAACGGAAAGTGGAGAATGTGCATTGACTTCACCGACTTAAACAAGGCGTGCCCGAAGGACAGTTTCTCCCTGCCCAAAATCGATCAGTTGGTAGACTCTACATCAGGACATGAGTTACTCAGCTTCTTGGATGCTTTTTCGGGTTATCATCAGATACAAATGAGTCTCGAAGATGAGGAGAAGACAACTTTTATAACCGACCAGGGCACGTACTGCTACCAAGTGATGCCATTTGGTTTGAAGAATGCGGGAGCCACTTACCAATGGCTCGTAATGGAAGTTTTCAAGAAACAGATCGGTCGGTCAGTTGAGGCCTATGTGGATGATATGGTAGTTAAGAGCAAAACGGCCGCGGAGCATGTGGAAGATCTCAAAGAAGTCTTTCAGACCCTCAATAAGTTTCAAATGAAGCTGAACTTGGAAAAAGTGCGTTTTCGGTGTGGCATCCGACACATTTTTGGGATTTATGATTACTCAACGGGGGATCGAAGCGAACCCAGAAAAGATTGAAGCCATCATCCAAATGCCCTTATCACGGTGTTTGAAGGAAGTTCAAATATTGACCAGGCAGATAGTTTCTTTGAGCAGATTCGTCTCCAGGATGGGGGACAAGTGTCTCCCGTTTTTCAAATTTTGAGAAAAGCGAATATGACCCAGTTCCAATGGCCGGACGAGTGCGAAAGAGCATTCCAACACTTGAAGCAGTATCTGACCAGCCCGCCCATCTTGCAGAGCCCCGTTGAGGGCGAGAGTCTGATTATTTATTTGGCAGCCACAAAAGCAGCGATCAGTGCAGTTCTTGTTCGGTCGGAGGGTAATGAACAATTTCCAATCTACTATGCCAGTAAGGTGTTAAACAGGCCAGAAACACGATATACACCAATTGAGAAGCTGGCTTTTTCGCTGATAACCGCGGCACGAAAGCTCAGACCCTATTTTCAAAGTCATACAATTGAAGTATGGACCGATCAACCCCTTAAGCAATACTTACAGAAACCCGAAACTTTAGGACGCTTGTTAAAATGGGCGGTAGAGTTGGGAGAGTTCGATATACGCTACAAACCACGAACGACGATCAAAGCCCAAGCATTGGCGGATTTCGTCGCAGAAATGAGTCAACCTAACTCGCAGGACGAACAACGCCCTGCCTGGAGTTTATTTGTGGATGGATCATCCAACAGCGAGGGATGTGGGGCAGGAATGGTGTTGATCAGCCCACACCAGGAAGAAAAGGTGGAGTATGCTATCCGCTTAGAGTTTAAAGCATCCAACAACGAGGCAGAGTATGAGGCTTTAATATCCGGACTTCAGTTGGCGAGAGAGATGGAGGTGAAGCACCTAAAGGTGTACAACGACAGCTAAATAGTGGTCGGCAAGTCACTGGACAGTATGAAGCCAAAGGGGATAACATGATTAGGTATTTGGAGCTGGTAAAACAAGAGTTGAGCAATTTTGAAGAATACTCGGTCAACAGGATAGAGAGGATGTAAAACACTCGAGCGGATGCGCTTTCCAAAATGGTTTCCGATCGAGATGCCAAAAATAACATTCTGGTCGAACGGCTAGACCAGCCTAGCATTCAGAAAGTTAATGAAGTCCTCCAAATAGACACCGAGCGATCAGGTTGGACGGAACCGATCAAACAGTACCTCCTTGAAGGAGTACAGCCTAAAGAAGCCTTGGAGGCAAAGAAACTAAGGGTAAAGGCGGCCAAATATACGATCATTAACGGCACCTTGTACAAGCGATCATATGACTGGCTATTACTACGTTGTTTGAATGAGGAAGAGGCAGAGCAAGCAATGGCCAAAGTCCACGAAGGAATATGTGGAAATCATTTGGGAGGAAGGATGTTGGCTCACAGATTAATCAAACAAGGATATTATTGGCCAAGAATGAAGAAAGATTGTCAAGAGAAAGTTAGACGGTGCGAGGCTTGCCAAAGGAATAGTAACCTGACTCATCAACCGACCGAGCGACTAAAAATTGTAAGCCATCCTATCCCCTTTGCTCAATGGGGAATGGACATACTAGGTCCTTTTCCTCTCGGACCGGGGCAGAAGAAGTTTCTAATTATGGAGGTCGAATACTTCACTAAATGGGTAGAAGCGGAAGCGATCGCCACCATCACTGAACAAAAGATGGAAAATTTTGTAAGCAGAAACATACTATGTCGTTTCGGGATGCCTATGGTGTTGGTTACGGATAACGGTCAATAGTTTGATAACGATAAGTTCAAGGATTTCTGCGATCGATTAAGGATAAAGCTCAAGCTGACTTCAGTGGCTCATCCTCAAGGCAACGGTCTCGCAGAAAACACCAACAAAAAGATAATGAGCGCCCTCAAGAGATGCTTAGATGGGCGCAAGACGTGGGTAGACAAATTAGATGAAGTGTTATGGGCCTACAGAACTACCCCAAATGGAGCTACCGGAGAAACGCCGTTCCGAATGACCTTCGGGGCAGAGGCCTTAGTAGCAGTAGAAGTGGTACTGCACAATCAAAGAGTATTGAATTATGAAGAAGAGCAGAATAATGAAGCCCGCAAAGCAGAGTTAGTACTCCTTAGTGAAGATAGAGAGAGGGCAGCCGCTCGAGTAGAAGCCATCAGACAAAAAGCAACAAGGTTCTACAACAAAAGGGTAAGACCGAGCGACATAAAAATTAGTGGTTATGTTTTAAGAAAGGCTGAGGCGGCTGGGAAACACCCCGGGAAGCTCGAGCAGGTGTGGAAAGGACCCTATCAAGTGGTCAAACAAACCGGACACGGCTCTTATATCCTGCGCGACGTGAAGGGCAAGATTCTGCCGAGGCCCTAGAGCTCTCAAAACCTGAAGGCGTTTTATCAATAGATAAGCTTGCTTTATCTACCTTTCATTACTGTTTATACATTTGTAGTGGGAACCTTTTTCCTGGCCTTGCCAATCAGGTTTTTTAACGGCCCATACTTTCATCATTATAAATGAAGAGCTTCAGATTTCTTGGCAGTAATAGTTTCATTAAATTGGACTAAGGACAGAGCAATCTATCAACTGATCGACAAGGTTGCCAACACAAGATGTTGGGACCACGCGATGCTAAGACAGAATCTTGGGTCGCTCGACATCGACACCGATCGACAAGGTTGCCAACACAAGATGTTGGGACCACGCGATGCCAAGACAGAATCTTGGGTCACTCGACATTGACATCGATCGACAAGGTTGCCAATACAAGATGTTGGGACCACACGATGCCAAGATAGAATCTTGGGTCGCTCGACATCGACACCGATCGACAAGGTTGCCAACACAAGATGTTGGGACCACACGATGCCAAGATAGAATCTTGGGTCGCTCGACATCGACACCGATCGACAAGGCGGCCAACACAAGATGTTGAAACCGCACGATGCCCAGACAAGACTTGGATCGCTCAACCTCGATATCGTCCGATGAAAGACAAGGATTAAAGATTTGGATCGTTCGGTCCCAGTATCGTTCAACATCCTGACACACTCGCTCTCAAGAAAGCGACCACTCAGGCGAGACTAGCGCAAGTCGATTTTCATCTAGCAGAATTTTAAAAGAGAACAAGAGATAAAAATAAAAAGTCTTTATTTCCAAAAAATTGGTCCTGATCACAAGCCCGACCAGATGAGCTTCTCCGTTTAGAAATACCTATCTTTCCTACCCAGTCAACTACCTATCTTTCCTACCCAGTCTACTGCACGTATCATCAATGAGCTTCTCCATGCCCAAAGTCGAACAATCTGCCCATTATAGGCTCTTATATATTTGTGCTGACAAGTCTTGGGACAACCAAATTCTTTACAAGCCCACAATTTTTACCGCTGCAAGTTCGGGTTGCAAGTCCAATCAGGTGAGTCTCGAGGACCCTACAACCCGAGTTAATAAGGACCCTCGGGAGGAGAGGCAGTTGGAGAGGTCGTCGGGGCGACCAAGGCGGGACCGGAGTTCGCAAGAAGAACCAGAGAGGCCCCCTCCTGAAGTCGCTTTTCCTCTTCATCCAAGTTGGGGTCCGGCTCCTCATCTGGATTCGTCCTTCTTTCCCTCTCGACGTAACCCTCAAATTTGGTCCTACCTTCGACGCTTCCATCTCTTCTGCCTGTACCTCAAGCAGCCTCTGACGGTCTCACCACTGTGATTAACCTCACTTCTGGGACTAGTCGAAGACGGGGAGATGAAGAGGAAAATTATTTGGGGATATGGAGTCCTGATGATTGCAAGAAAAACGAGGCAGTCAGAAGAAAGTTGGAGAAGAGGAATCGGAAAAGTAAGATGTTTAGAAATGGAAACAACCGAAGATTGTTGATTCCAGAATTTATATCATCAATTGAGTGGGAATGCCAACCGACGAAAAACGCATGGGGATCAACATCATTAAAGGCTCAAAGCGGCGCAACAGTCGAAAGGACACAGATGACGACATAGAACAGCGTAAGATAGCTACGCGGTAGCTCAAAGGATGCGTCTCTCCAAATTCTGAACGGTGCCTAGAAGATACGAACCGTCAGCGCCTAGAAGATACGAATCATCAAGTAATAATTAAACCTAGCCTATGCCCAGACATTGACGACCGATCGACCGCCCTGTCTTGGCAGAAACCAATCGATCGCCCAGCCTTGACACGAGTCAATCGATCGACCAGTTGTCGCCCGAACGATGGCTCGCTAGCCTGATCAGTTTCCTGTCATAACCAGAATTGTTGCACATAGGACGTTGATCCCCGATCGACTGGCTTCGCCACGAGTCGCCATACAGATGGGCCGCACAATTTTTATATACTCCTTCAACTCTTCTCTTCGATCAGACTCGAGGAGTAGGGGGCTTATGGTTGGGTCAGCTGGGCCGGGTCTGCGCGGCCCAACCTCAGGCCCATATTCAGATGGCCTGAACACAGGAGTTAATCTCCCATGCAAACACAATGACTCACTTTTTGGTTTGGGTGGGTACCTCTGTGGTTGACTGGGGCGTGGCCCAGGCCCACAGGAAGCATCTCACCGCCAAGAAGGAATTGTCCCCTTTGGTCCTTCTGGGGTTGTTGCTCTCTCTCTCTCGTTGGGGGGAGTCGAACCCAAGACCTCAGGGTTTTGTTAGGTGCAAGACCCACGCCTCTCACCAATTGGGCTCTCTCTCTCTCGTTGGGGGGAGTCAAACCTAGGACCTCAGGGTTTTGTTAGGTGCAAGACCCACGCCTCTCACCACTTGGGCTAGCCCAGAAGGATCCCTTTTTGGTTTGGGCGGGTACCTCTGTGGTTAGCTGGGGCGTGGCCCAGGCCCACAGGAAGCATCTCACCGCCAAGAAGGAATTGTCCCCTTTGGTCCTTCTGGGGTTGTTGCTCTCTCTCTCTCGTTGGGGGGAGTCGAACCCAAGACCTCAGAGTTTTGTTAGGTGCAAGACCCACGCCTCTCACCACAAGGTTTTGTTATGTGCAAGACCCACGCCTCTCACCACTAGAGAGAGAGAAACAATCCCAGAAGGACCAAAGGGGACAATTCCTTCTTGGCAGTGAGATGCTTCCTGTGGGCCTGGGCCATGCCCCAGCCAACCACAGAGGTACCATCCCAAACCAAATACAAACTATAAATAAAACTCAAATTAAAGTAGTATTGGATACGTATGATTGTATTAAATTTGTGTCACATATAATATATTCATTTGATATTTTTTGATATTTAAAACCTTACAGGACAAAATGATAAACTTTTATCATTTGTCGGTCAAATAATTTTTAAACTTAATCGATCTATATAGTGATTTGACTTAATTGTTTTTATTATTGTTATAACTAATGTAATTGATTATTGTGTATAAGGGGAAGAATGCTAGTAATTTTTCGAATATTGAACAACAATTAATTGTGATTTTATGATTTTAATAAACTTACGTTTAAACGAATCGAATTTAATTTAGTTACAGATAATAAAAGTAGAAAAAAGAAATGATTGAAACGTGGGAGAGTGAGACCCTCCGAGTAGTGTATTGGTTAAAGAGTGGGATCGAACACATCAATTTTCTATAGTTAAGTCACGCTTTTATTAGGAGTTATTGCTTTTAGGCCATGTTTAATATGAGATTTATTAGTATAATATAATGTGATATTATTTCATCGTATATGGTGAGGGTTTATAATAGAATGAGATGAAAGGGGAGAGTTTCATATTATATCACATTCTACCTTAAACAGTAAAAATAAAAAACAAACCTCCGATTTGAGGTTTATGATGAAATGTAAAATTATAAACAACTTTATTCATCTAAACAACATTTTACTATATTACATTATGAACCCTTCAATCCTTTCAAAACAATAATTTTCTAATATTACATCTATATATATTTCATTTCATTATAAATCATTTCATTCCGTTAAAAACTTTATATCCAATCAAATATAACCTTTGAGCTTCAGAGTTTCATGATATAACTAAGAGGAATGTTTAGAAGTAGCTTTCCCTTATTTTGTGAGATTTGAATAACAAGAATTTGGCAATTAATACAAGTGTTCTACTTATCTACTTCCTAATGCACTCATGATCCTGTTAGCAAAACTAGATGCATGAGATACTTTGAGTAAACAAATAAAGAAAATTGGAAGGTGGGTTGTATAGAGAAGCATAAACATGCATCTTAAGCATTTTCTACTTGCCTTACTTTCTATTTACCATTCATGATAGCCTAAGAAACTTGGTATTGTTTGTTAAAATTTATATGTAAAATATGTGAAAATTAAAATTAATAAAAATAAATAAATTGATATTATTTTAAATTTATATTGTTACGATTTTTGGAGACATGATTGATATATAATTATAAAGTATGCGGTGTAATATATTAATGAATTATTTTATAATTTTAAAAAATTTTAAGAATTATTTCATAAATTTAAAAAATTGTTATCCAATATTAACGAGTGTCAATATAATATTGTACCAGAATTTAATCTAATACCAAGTTCGATGCGTATTCATTGCTTTCCAATCAAACCCATCTAGAAAATTCATAGTAAATTAAGTACAATTTTATTTATAATAGAAAATATTTTTTTTCTTTTTTTTCCTCTCTCTTCAAACACCAAAGACTATGATTCAACTTTCATTCCCATTTGTTCCCTTTTTTTGGTTAAACCATTCGGTATCTGACGCCACACGGGCAATCGACTAATTCGGATTCGAGTCGGGTTGGACCATATAGGCGGAAAAGCTCTCCCTCACAAGTGCATCTCTATTCCCAAGACTCGAAACCGAAACTTTGGTTAAGGGAGGAGGAGCCCCAGCCACTCCACCACAGCACTTGCAGGTCCCGTTTGCTCTTAATATGACGTGTCTACCTTAAACTCCAGGTTAGCACCAAACTTCTATTCATTCTCTTCAATACAAACTTCTCAACCAACACATAGCAACCAAAACTCCTCCATTTCTCCGTTCGTGAAGATTCCTCTAATCCTTTCACCTTCACTTTCCCTTCTTCCCCAATCCATCCAAACATCCTCTCTTTCAAAGCTTGTCCTTTTCCTGTATTTTGTTAAGCGACCATTTTACCACAATAGCTTAAGTTGTTGTGTGAGGTCAACTTAATTGGTTTTATATATTCACTAATACACCCCCTCAAGTGAAAGCCCTTTTGGGCTTGAAACTTGCACAGGCTCACTCTACTTTGTGATGAATAATAGGTGGGTGGTAGGATTTGAACTCAGGACCACTTGGTCACAAAGGCTCTGATAACATGTTAAATTTTTAATATGGGCAGAGTGTAGAGCCCACTAACAAGAATTGAGCTTGGGTCAACTATTATCTAAATAACTAGAACTAGTTGTTCGGATGGTTGACCCTTACCACTTATAAGCCCTTTAACATTTTCATGTCTAAGCAATATGAGACACTCTAACACTCCCTCTCAAGTGCAACTGGGTCAATATAGTATCAGAGCAGGTTTGGCCCGGATTCTTAATTTCCCGGTTGTCCGTCTGGATGTCCAGTCCCAACGACCCGGTTCGATTACCGTTGCGTATGTTTCAAGTGACAACTGGATGTCCAGCCCCAGTTGCACTTGAGAGGGAGTGTTAGAGTGTCCCATATTGCCTAGACATGAAAATGTTAAAGGACTTATAAGTGGTAAGAATCAACCATCCAAACAACTAGTTTTAGTTATTTGGACAATAGTTGACCTAAGCCCAATTCTTATTAGTGGGCTCTACACCCTGCCCATATTAAAAATTTAACACATTTTCCACCATTTCAGTATCAACCGTAACGACACCTCCCTTGCCAGGTTCATTGTCACAAGCAACAATTTGTTCGCAATGTTCAAGTATCATCTGGTAATATGCTGAGTGGGTAGTCTGTTCTTTGATGTTTCCTTCCTTTATGAACATGAATGGAACATACCATTTTCCTGCTGTAACAGGCCCCGAAAGTTTTTCTGATAATGGGAAATTGAAGTCTGGAAGCTGGGCACGAACAGTTTTGTCAAGTCCTGGTGGTTACATCTAACAAGAACTGTCCTGAAGATGAGGTACGAACTCTCCAACCTTTTCTCCTCAAGAAATTTGGAGGAATTCCATTCGAAGCTACGGATTTAGCAGTGAAACCTCCACGGTTTCGGCATCGAACCTCAAATTTCTGATCTATGTCGTGAACGTCCAAAGCTTGTGGTTCAACATCCGAAACACACGGTATGCAGAACAAGCATGTCTTGATGTCCTCTTCCTTTGAGCTCACGTAAGCTTTCCTGACCAGATCAAACTCTTAACATTACTGTTTCAGAAAATAAAAAAAGATTACTGTGAATGGAATCATAAAAGCTTTCTGCAACATACCCTTCACGTCTCTTTTTCGCTGAGATCACGTAGTACTGATTCGCAGACAAGGGTTGATTCAGAACTGGAATGAAGAGAGTACGAGTTTCATCAACATGATGATGTTCTCCTTGTTTTTGTGTGTACACAACCTCCAGGTTCTTGTTCTGAGAAAAAGGAAGGTCACTGACTCGATCACTTGTGCACAAGCCAAAGCAACAAGTGGGTTCAACATCTTCGTCTTGGATTACTAGTATACCAGAGTTTGGACCCTCAGGAGGCCATGAAAGAGCAAAAGGATCTCTTCTATACATGGAGATAGGCCTTGTCACATACATTTTAATTGCTGACAGCTTTCTTGTACTCTCAGATTTTTTCGTTTGAACGTGCCCGCACATGTGGTTATTTATAACAAAAAAAAAAAAAAGAAGTAAACTTGATAGCTTGGAGAAGTTGGATATAATGAACAAATGTTTTAAAAATCAGTGCCTATAATACAAATTTAAAATTTAAACAGTCATAAAATCCGTTAAATAGGAAATAAAATTTACAATTTAAAATATAAATAAAATATTGTCTAATTTATTGAAAATTTTGAAATTTAATATATTGTTAAATAAATTGACCGATTAATTAATAAATTAATTTATTTTTAACAATAAAAGTTATTAAAATAAACCAAACAGAAAATTTGGCCGATTTTAAAGATTTTAAGGTTAAATAGGCCAAACTGATTAAATTTTTTAATCATTAATATTGACTAAAAATGCATTTTTAAAATTCAACATTTACAACAAAATACAAAATAATCTAGAATATTTCAAAACTTTTAAATTAAACTTCAACTTTTCCAAAATATTCAAAACGGAGCTTGGAATGAATTTCCTATCAATTAAATGTTATGTTAATATTGACAAGAATTTTTTTTATTTTAAATAAAAAGTAGATCCTAATGTCATATGACAAGTGTGATTCATTGTCTAAGAGTAGGCTTCACAGTCACGTGATAGTAAATCTCACTTTTTAATTAATTAAAAAAGTTAATTATACAATAATATGACCAATGTTATGGGTTTTGTACTATATTGGTCAGAAAACGGTACGAAACTATATTTAAAGGTACCAGTCATTGGTACCGAATAATACGGGCAATTTTACATGGTACCAACTGGTACCAGTTGATATTTAAAATACAAGTAAAATATCAACCGATACTGAAAATTTTGAAAAATAAAGAGACTATTTAGGAAAATTTTCAAATTCATTTGCAACAATGCATCAATGATAGCCTTAAGTAATTACACATTATATATGTTCACACAAATTCCTAATTCTCAAACGATCATACCTAATTCACATTACTTATATTCTCTGGATTATATTTGTGTTCATAAGAATACCTTCATTCCTTGAGTTACTCATAGATTCCAAAATTAGAGATATTGATATCAAACAATCCATTCCTTAAGTTATCACTTCAATTTAACAATCTAAAATTTATTCAACCTTTAGCCAATTAATCCAACATCAAACTAGGTTCATTTCAAACCTTAATCAAGTTCAAATATAACATTGTAAAGTGTCTTAATCTTATGTGGTTCAACAATTGCACAAAACAGAAATTTTCATGTCAAAACCTTGCCCACGATGACAGAAGCTAATGCATCTGCCCATGATCGTGAGATGAGTGCCACAATCGTGGACTACCCAATTTCCTGTGATTTTCCAGGTTTAAACTCCTTTATTCTAAATTCCGAATACCTTCATAACTATCCAATTATCATACCTCAATTATATCTTAACTATACTTCAATTCCACATCTATTTCATTTCCAATTCTAACTCAAATCATTCATTCGACAGCTCACAAACTATCATCTTTTATGCATAAAAAACAAAACAGAATCTATCATACAAGTATCATTTTTCCAGAACTCATTTCATCATCACCCTTCACACAATTCATCCTGATTCAATCACCATTAGATATCTACTACAACATATCCTCAAGATTATAATTCCACTTGTTTAACTTAAATTCCTACCTCAATGATCAAGCTAACCTAGCCCTCCATGCATGCAAAATCATCAAGTACAAGTTGGAAGTAGAATGATATTAGCACCAAGAAAAGAACAACATAAAAGATAGCAGGAAATAGCTTCCAATGAATTTGGAGTGATAATGCACAAAAATGAAGCAAAAATTCAGAAGCTGTGGGAGGGTGGCTAGTTTCAGTGGAGAGGAAGAATGAAGGCAGCTGAAACTATCCCTGTTGTAGCTTATCATATTAGATGCTAGGTGTCACTATCTCAATATGGCATTTGTCACTAATGCATGTAATCCATTTGTCATGTATATATACACTACAAGAAATAGGACGTTTAGCGACGGAAATTACCGACAGAATTCGAATGTTTTCCGACGGCAATGTAAAATAACGACAAAAAATTACCGACAGCCAACGACGTCGTTAAAACGGCTATCGGTAAGTGTACCGACGGTAAATATCTATCATTTTACCGACGGAATTTTATTTTCCGTCGGTAAATATCGATCATTTTACTGACGAAAAATAAAATTCCTTCGGTAAATAAAATTAATTTTAGTTTTAAAAAAATTTCCCATCATTGTTGATGAGATGTTCTTCAAGACTCTTACTTTTATCTTCAACAAAAGTAGTCACAGTTTTCTCAACCTCTTTGAGCATAACCAACTATCTTTTCAACAACATCTCTCTCTCGGAGTCTCTACAAAATAGGAAGCCTCCTCTAGTCTGTTCACTGTTTGCTTAATGCTTCTATAGTTCCGATTCCTCTGAAACGCAATTAAAACTAAAGATGCCAAACAAAAAGTACCTAACGATTATACATTTCCCTCAAAACAAATCAGGCAAAATGGCTCGTTTGAATATTGCA
>JAOQMR010000001.1:935698-948145 GCA_027563865.1 Erythroxylum pelleterianum
GATACTCACCGTTGGGTTGATTGATTGGCCTCTGGGTGGCTGTTCTGAGGATTTCTGATTTGTTTCGTGTTTGTGAGTATCTTGTCTCGTGGTTCTTCATTATTTATTTATTTTTATCTTGATGTCTTATAAATCTTGAAGGTTGTTTCTTTTTTTGCTTCTCCTGAAGAAAAAGATTGTTTCTTTTATCGTTTGACCGTGTTGTTATGTCGTGCTTCTCTTTCTTCTTGTTTTATGAATTTCATTACCCTTATGGGTGGATATCCTTTGGGGTTTTGGAACTTTGTAGCTTTGTTTCTCGCGTTATTCTTGATTGAAGGTTGTAATCTGTGTGTATACATGCGTATGATTGTTTTTTTATTGTCAAGACGAGTGGCATGACGCGTTTTTCATGCTTGTTTGATTTGTCAATATTTTTTGGTAGATTTTGTTGTTCTGATTTTGTTTTCTATTCTTTCCTTCCATTTTATATTTATCTTTGATATTTGTAAAGCGTTTTTTTGGAAAATTGCTGTAATTGTTTTTGACTGGAGCTTAACAATTGGAAAACTCTCACCCCTCATATGGCGATGATTGTACTTCTGTTTATAATTATTTGATGTGAGTATGAATTTGATATCTGCGGTGTTGTTTGTCATTTGTGATGTGATATTGAAAGTGGTCTGTTTATCATTTTGATACTCTAGCTTGGAAAGGATGTAATCTTGTATTTGTGAATATGTACGTCTTATTTATGTTTGCTAGTTTTCTGAATTTCAATGCATTTATTTTGTGACGTGAGCAGGTTAGGAGTGAATGATCTAATGGAGTCAAAAGGTGGGAAGAAGAAGTCTTCTAGTAGTAGTAAATCCATATTCTACGAAGCTCCCCTTGGTTACAGCATTGAAGACGTTCGACCTAACGGAGGAATCAGGAAGTTCAGATCTGCTGCGTACTCCAACGTAAGTATTTTTAGCTCTCAATTTTTTGTTGGTGTTTTGCATTTTTACCGGAGATGAGTTCTCACAAATGACTTCATATTTTGCAGTGCGCTCGCAAGCCATCCTGAGTTTTGCTGATACTGCTGCTACCTGACCACATAACGTGGTCCTGAAGACGTAGTTGTTATAGTTGTTTAAGCTTTTAATTCCTAGTTTATTGAACTTCTTCCTCAATCCTCTCTCTACCTCTCCGCGGCTGTGGTTTCCTTGCGACTGTGACCTCTTGAAGCGTGGTTTTTTTGTGTTTTGGGTTCCCTCAACTTTGAATTTAATATTCCTGTTTACATCATGGCTGTCTCTGCAATTGGGTTTGAAGGTTACGAGAAGAGGCTGGAAATATCATTTTTTGAGTTGGGTATCTTTGCTGACCCCGAAGGAAAGGGCCTCCGATCCCTGTCAAAGGCCCAGTTGGATGAAATTCTTGGACCGGCTGAGTGCACAATTGTTGATTCGTTGTCGAATGAGTATGTTGACTCGTATGTGCTCTCGGAATCCAGCCTTTTTGTCTACCCTTACAAGATCATAATCAAAACCTGTGGAACAACAAAGTTGCTTCTGTCAATCCCGCCCATTCTGAAGTTGGCTGAAACACTTTCTCTTGAGGTGAAATCTGTGCGTTATACTCGTGGAAGCTTTATTTTCCCTGGAGCTCAGTCGTTTCCTCATCGCCACTTCTCTGAGGAAGTTACAGTCCTGGATAGCTACTTTGGGAAGCTTCGCTCAGGTAGCAAGGCTTATATAATGGGTGGGTCAAACCAGCCACAGAAGTGGCATGTTTATTCTGCATCTGCAGATACAGCAATCTCCTATGACCCAGTTTACACTGTTGAGATGTGCATGACTGGCTTGGATAAGGAAAAGGCTTCTGTCTTTTATAAAACTGAATCATCTTCAGCGGCTGGGATGACTGTTAATTCTGGAATAAGGAAGATCCTGCCAGATTCCAACATTTGTGATTTTGAGTTTGAACCTTGTGGTTATTCTATGAACAGCATTGAAGGAGATGCTATTTCAACCATTCATGTGACTCCTGAAGATGGTTTCAGTTATGCAAGCTTTGAGATGGATGGATATGATCTGAGAGATGTGAATCTGAAGCTGTTGGTGGATAGGGTGTTGGCTTGCTTCAATCCAAGCCAGTTCTCCATTTCTGTTCATGCTGATGTTGGTTGTAAACAACTTGAAAAGACCTGTTCACTGGATGTTAAGGGATTCAGTCGCGGAGAAAAGAGTCTTGAAGAGCTTGGAATGGGTGGTTCCATTGTCTACCAAAAGTTTGTCAAGGCATGGGACTCTGAGTCGCCCAGATCAACTCTAAAATGCCTCTGGAAAGAGGGAGAAGAGGAAGAAGATGCATAGCACAGCATCTATTAAGCATTTCTGTTTGTGTGTTACTGTTCTGAATAAACAGAAGTAATGCTATGTAGAGCATTACCTCGTATGGTGTCTTTGTTTCCTATGTTGTTACTAAATAAACTGTCCGGTCTTATATCTGGACATAATGTTGATTTTCAGTTAAGTGTTTGGTTTGTCTATGTTGTCTGAAACTCCATATTATAAATAAAAAGTCCGGCTTTATTTCCGGGCATATTATATTAGAATATCCTTGTCGCTCCATTGTATGGAACTGTGTATCTTTTATTTTCCTTATGCCATAGATTATTTTGGTCAAGCAGCTAAAAGTCTTTGTGGTTGTGGTTCAATGGATGTTAATGAAATTAATTAAGCATATAATAGTGATGTTTCAACTAGTGGCTGTAGTTTAGTGGTTAGAATTCTACGTTGTGGCCGTAGAGACCTGGGCTCGAATCCCAGCAGCCACAAATTGGTTTTCGTTTTCCATTTTTTTTTGGTTCACATTACCATCAAAATGGTGTTCATTGATCTTAAAGTAAAATCGTCAAACTTGAAAAAAACCAACCAATCTACGTCTTTTAGATATGGTGAGACTCGAGAAAGATGAAGACGGAGACAAGTTTGGTTTTGCCATTTTGGGTTAGTTGTAGTGTTCTTTATAAACATAACTTTCTTAGAATGGATATAGTTTGTTGGAACTATTGTGTAGCTGATCATAGTGGGCTGTAAATTTGAAATTTGTCCATTCTAATCACATCATCATGATGAAGTTCTAAACTTTGTCAAACATGGTTTCCAATCATCATCATGGCTTGTTCACTTGTAGCTTCAGTAATCAATTCCACTTTGATTTGTTTTATATACTTTGGCCTATTTTGACAAACTGCTAGTCGCTAATGTTAATTTCTGAAGATTCTTTCAAGTGGAGGAATATCTTGGCCATGACAGGCTTTGTGCAATACAGGGCTTGATATGATCTTCATATTACAGGTCCTCTTGTCGAGAAGATAAGGTGTTTGTGATTTGGTCATCCTTGCTCTTCAGAAAAATACAACTTGGGTAAAAGATTGTAGTAACTTGCTGCAACTGGGCCTTGGCTAGATCCATCATTGTCATGCTGGAACTTAAGTTTGAGAATACAATCTTTGCTCTGATATTCACATGGTGGATACTTGTCTTCACTTGCCTATGATTTCTGGGACCTGGGACTGTAAATTCTTGAACCTATGGAAACAAACAAAATTACTCCCATAACTGGTTCTGTTTTTCTTTTTGGAGCTCCTCCATATTGCTAAAGCACTGATTAAAGTTTCTAAAGTAAAAGGTTTTTATTGGCAAATCTTTGTTTCACATCACTTTTTCCCTTTATTTTTCAGTCAATATCTGCTTTATTTTTGCATGATTTTTTGTCTTACAATTGTTGCTTCACTTTTCTTTCTTGAATGCTTCTAAAACATGTTAAATCATATCTTTAACAAGGGTGTGATAACAGACAGATTTGAACTGTAATCTTCACTTTGAGAGGATAAGATCCTCCTTTGCCCTTCCCTAACTATTCCTAGGATTGGTTTAAAGCTCTAAAGCACTGTTAGTTTTACGTCTTTAATCACTATTTAAATTTGAGTGACTCCCAGCAAAGCAAAGACGTGACAGCAAGAATCAACTTTGAATATGGGATTGTGGAGCTCTTTGAAAGCCTGAAATTAGTTCCTGTAAGGGTTCCTGGTCTTTCACATTATATTGATACCGTATGCCTGGGATAGAGCTCAAGTTCATATGACTTGCTCCAGCATTGTTCTGTCAGCTGGTTATGACATTAATGAAAAATACTAAATGTAGCCCATAGAGAGGAAGAGGAGCTAAACAAAGGAAAGGGGAGAACAGGTGGCCATTGCTTTTCTCAGTCTCTTTTCATTTGGTGGTTGTAGGAATTTATACAGAATGCAAACTCCTTTGTATGGTCTTAAATGGAAAAGACAAAAGTATTGCTTGCGTGTGAGGTATCCTTAGCTTTTAAAGTGCCAACTTTTTAAAAAGAGAATATGTTCTTCTTCTGCCCTCTGTTATACGGAAACCTCAGGAGTGCTTCGAATTGCTAGGGAATTGCCAATCTAGTGTTAAAAGGACCTTATCCATGTGAAGTGCACTGTCAAATTTTCTGTTGATGCGACAATACTGCATTTTTGCTGGAGTTCAGAATAATCTGCTTGGTTGCTGATAAATTTGATGAATGATATTATGGGGAAGTATGCAAGAACTTGCTGATTCTCTATACTGATTGAGCTACTGCTGTTGCTGGTTCTCTTTTCTTTATAAATATTAAGATAAAAGATATATTCAGGCCAAATTAGGTGTAGTAATTTACATCTCTAGATGACTTAAAAGACAAAAGGAGTCTGAATATATTGAGCTTAGTTCTTCTACGCATAAATTTAACGTTAGTGTTTTAATGCTGCCAAGACATTGGATAGATCTAGTAGGCTTTGCACCTTATAATTAGTGCTCCACTAGATAAGTTGAACAAAGATACGATTTTTTTTTCTCTATAAGATAGGCCAAAGATAGGATTCTGATTTTTTTCTCAATAAGACACGATTTTTAGTTTTTTTCTCTTATCAAACCCTCCACGATACAGTAGCCTCTGACAGGGTAATATGTAGAATGACATAGGAGATTATGATTACTTACTGATTCTCTGTATTAGGCATGAAGCCACAGTAGGGTGATGGAAAATTGGTCAAAGTGATTGGAATATAATATGGGTTTTGAGAGCTGTCAACCATTTGGAGATTTTATGATGTCTTTTATCATTTTCTTTAATATCGGTGAAATCCGCATCTGCTTTTTTTTTTAAAAAAATATATGTTAGGTAGACTATTAGGTATATGAAATGTTTGTAAAGCCACTTGAAGATGTAGTAATTCGAATCTGAGAGCAGGTTCAATCTAAGTAACTCTTATCGGCTCTAACTTTGCAGCTCCCTTCACTACCACTCGTTTTTTCAACCTTTTAAGTTGGAAGGCTCTTGAAGAGGGCTTGTTTCTCTACTTGGATCATTCTTCTTTATAGGCTTTACAAGTGAGAAAGGTCGAGACTTAAGTCATGTGAACTTTGTAATAGTTGTTCAAAGGACTAGATGCTCTTTATTCAAGCAAAGCAAAGTTGTAGGAAAAGAAACAATTATTTCCTATTCATTTATGACATCTCCGCTTAGTGCACAACTTCATTACCAGTACCAGTCAAATTCTCTTTACAACCCTACTTTTTCTTGGACTTACTTTTGACCTCAACTCAAGCTCCATTGATTTCAAAATTCCATTAAGTTTACTGGCAATTTGCTATGTCCTTCCAACTGGCGCAAGAGATGAAAGAGAGGCCATGTAATGGACCCAAAGGAAGAACTGAGTTGACCAGAAAAGGACATATCTTTGTATAAAATACAACTTTCTCACAATGGTCATGAATCCACCAAATTAAGGGCTTTGTCTAAATCCAAACTTAAAGAAAAATTTAACAACTTTATGTAAATTCTGTTTAGCTGATTGAATTGTTTTAAAGTATCTGTTTTACTAAAGTTAAATTTTCTGTCTTCTTTGTTTTAAGCTGTGTTTGTAGCATACTCCAGTGGTGTTTACTGATACCTAAATTATCGAGTCAGCTCCACAGGAATACACATTGAAGCTCTTCCAATTTGTGTTTTTAGTATAAGACAAATGAGGAAGATATATATGTATCTGATAGCTACTAAATGGTATGAACCTAAGTCAACTTGTATGATAAAGCTAAAAACTAGGACAGGAGTCCCTACTTTAGAGACACCTGGAGGTAAGGTCTCTGTCAGGTGCTATTCCAGGCTAAGGACACCAGTTCCAGGACCCATTGGAACAGCATTTGAAACTATTGTCCCTGTAAAGGCCTGAACTGCAAATGTAAGTTAATGTCTCTTTCAAGTTTATCAACTAGTAATCCCTATTATAGACAAGCTTTTTGTCTGATCATCAGTAATGAACAAACCCATCTGATTAACTGATATGTTCCTTACTTCCAGCTGCTTGATGATCATGAATTATGGCAATAATACTTTTGAATAAAGAATAAAGTTCTCATCTTTGAAGACCAAGTCAACGAGGTAAGTATAATGGTTTCTGCATTGCACGTGTACCCAGTTATAGGAAGAAGACTATAATTAGTGTGAGTTGATCATGCTTTTTCTCATGCATAAAATTATCTTCTATTTTGGTACTATACCAGCTAACTTCATGTACTGTTTGCATAGAGGGTAATCACTGTCAGTTCATTATCGGACGGCCAAGTCTCTGTTATACACACACACATCCACACACACACACACACACACACACACAATAAGTATATAGATACAGAAAGGGAGGGAAGAAGAATTGTGGAGTGGTTGAAGTGAAAGGAGGAAGCTTTTGCTTTTTAAAGTTGGCTGCTTTTGGATAGATTATAGGGGCCTCTGTTGACTGTGGAGACACAATGGGAGTGTAATAGAATCAATAAAGCAGAACTCGGATGGACCATAGGAAAATATGATGTTCATAGGAAAAAAAAGAGAGAGAGAGAAAAAGCTACAGTGGGAAATAATAATTCACACAACAGATATATCATCAGGACCATTTCTGCATCATCAGTCTCATGTTGAGGCCTCGAGATTCTCACCTTTTTTCTAATGATGTCGAAGAAGCCGAAGCCACATGAAGGAAAGAATGGAATTTTTGGGAACTTAATTCAAAGAAAATGGCAAATCTCAGGGAATGTTGGATTCCCTGAGGCCACAGTAAAAGAAGCTTTAGCAAAACCAAAGCAGAACACTTGTCCACTATCTGACACCAAACACCTGCCTGACCTACAAAACTGATTCTTTATTGTACTGATAATAAAATATTTAACAATGCTTAACTGTGTATGATGTGCTTTACCTTTTGTATTTTCTAATATTGTCTAGGAATAGAATAGGCTACTTAGAATTATCTCCATCATTACTTTTTCTCTAGACCAATGCATGATTGGAGGAATTTTCTTTTGCAATCATCTTTTGATATTATCTAGATTTGCTTAATCTTGCTTCTAGCTTTTATATATTCCTTGATCTCAATACATTGATGAACCGGTGGTAGGCATGTTACCTTTCTTCAGCCTTTAGTACCAAACCTCTGGTTTTTTTGGTTTCTGACATAAGTTGCGAGTGAGTTGGTGCAAAGTAGGCGTCTCTCGTAAAAAGCTTCTACATGTCAAAACAAGACAAAACTCATATCAAGATTGCTTCCCCAGAATCTTTCAAATATAGCACAATACACCTATCAAGACTTCACTTGTTTCTTTCTTTTTAAAACAAGAAACTGTTTTTGAAAACTGGGTAGTATCTGGTTTTGTATTTGATTCAATGGAAGGAAGGGAAAAGGGCAATCTTTTTTGTTGTTTGGCTTTGTTCTGCTTATGGACTTCTGCATGTGGGTTGCTCTCCCCAGAAGGTGTCAACTATGAAGGTAATTGAAGTTTTCTTGGAGTGAAAAAATGTATTTTCTTTCTGAACTAACAAGTTGATTTCTTCCAAAACTAATACAGTGGAAGCTTTGATGGGCATTAAAGATTCACTGAATGATCCTCACAATGTTCTTAACTGGGATGCAACTGCTGTAGATCCATGTAGCTGGAGCATGGTCACTTGTTCACCTGATGGTCTAGTCGTTGGATTGTAAGTAGTACTAAAACACACAAAAGCTGAAAAGGATAAAGCAGCTGAACTAAAACACCTCATTTGATTACTCATTTAAGGGATATTATCTAAAGTAGTTAACATGAACTCATTGCAGAGGAGCTCCAAGCCAAAGTTTATCAGGTACTCTTTCACCAAGCATAGGAAACTTGACGAATCTCCAACTTGTGTGAGTATTCAATCAATCCTTTTCAACGAAAGTATGCTCTCTTGTACAGTTGTTTTATTGAAAATATTTTCAGGCTTCTGCAGAACAACAATATCTCAGGACACATACCATCCGAGCTTGGAAGGCTTTCAAAGCTTAGAACACTTGATCTTTCTCATAATTTCTTCACTGGAAAAATTCCTAGCAACTTGTCCCATCTACAAAGTCTTCAATATCTGTATGTTTATAATAGTTGTCTTATCTTGACATCTTTCCCTCCCTTTTCCAGTTTTCTATTTTTTTCAAATTCTAGCAGAAATCTGACCGGTACTGTGTTATTGGATTGGTTCACAGGAGGTTGAACAATAACAGTCTTGATGGAGAAATACCTTCTTCCTTGGCAAACATGACCCAGCTTACATTCTTGTAAGTGTCTTCCATGATTTTCTTCCTCAGTATTAACCATGATCATAACTTTTCATGATGTCCTCTAGCCTACTTCAACATGGGTATTGTTTGTCTTCTTAGGGACTTGTCTTACAATAACTTGAGCGCTCCTGTGCCCCCCTTTCATGCTCGAACATTCTAGTAAGTCAATTCAAAGTTGTCAGTTTTGCTTTTCTCTTCATTGATCGGAATAGAAATAAAACTTTTATACAATTCTTGTATTGTTTATCATAATTCAACGTTTTTGGATGTCCACAGCATTGCAGGGAACTCTATGATATGTAGAACTGAGCAAGAATGTTTTGGAGCTACACAGATTTCGCAATCTTTGTCAACGAACGATCCTCAAAGTACTAACAGCCAGTTCATGATTGCTTTTTTCCTGTTTTCTTTGCAAATTACATGTTCTTATGGTTTGTTAATGCCCTGATTTTTTTCTTAAGATTCTCAGGTTTCTGGAAGCAGTAAGGGCCAGAAAATTGCCTTAGCCTTTGGCTCAAGCCTAGGATGCATCTGCCTGTTGAGTCTTGGAATCGGTTTACTTCTTTGGTGGAGGCGAAGACGCAATCAACAAGTGTTCTTTGATGTTAATGGTAAGCAAGGAAAAAAATCTTCAGAAAGTATGGTTGAAAGAAGCAAGGATGTTTCTAATGGTTTCTTTTGAATCTTTCAGAGCAAAACCGTGAGGACTTCAACCTGGGAAACTTGAAGAGATTTCAATTCAAAGAACTTCAGGTTGCTACAAACAATTTCAGCAGCAGGAATTTGATAGGAAAAGGAGGTTTTGGAAATGTCTACAAAGGGTATCTCCAAGATGGAACAGTAGTAGCTGTCAAAAGGCTCAAAGATGGTAATGCCATTGGAGGAGAGATCCAATTTCAGACTGAAGTTGAGATGATTAGCTTAGCTGTTCATCGAAATCTCCTCCGTCTCTACGGCTTTTGCATGACAGCAACAGAGAAGCTACTAGTTTACCCCTACATGTCTAATGGCAGTGTAGCTAATCGTCTTAAAGGTATGGCTTCCATCAGGATTTGTCAGTCATTCTTCCATTTTTGCTTCAGATGCTGCCTGGAACTTGTAATATGCCGAAATTCACAACAGCAAAGTGAGCTGAAATTATCTGTATTTTGTTCCTGCAGGTAAGCCAGTACTGGACTGGGGTACAAGGAAAAGGATTGCCTTAGGAGCTGCACGAGGTTTGTTATACTTGCACGAGCAGTGTGACCCCAAGATTATTCACAGGGATGTGAAGGCTGCAAACATATTACTGGATGATTACTGTGAAGCTGTTGTAGGAGATTTTGGGTTGGCTAAGCTGTTGGATCACCGGGACTCACATGTCACAACAGCAGTGAGGGGTACTGTTGGCCATATCGCTCCAGAATATCTCTCAACAGGACAATCTTCTGAGAAAACAGACGTTTTTGGGTTTGGAATCCTCCTACTCGAACTCATATCTGGCTTAAGAGCCCTGGAATTCGGGAAGTCTGCAAATCAGAAAGGAGCAATGCTTGACTGGGTAAGCAAAACATTGATGTTTTGAGTTCTTACTAGTGATATATGTTCCCAGGCTAATGCAAAATCCATCCATGGCTGAGTTTAGTTTTGTCACTTACCTACAGGTGAGGAAGATCCATCAGGAAAAGAAGCTTGAGTTGTTAGTTGACAAGGATCTTAAGACCAATTATGATCGAATTGAGCTTGAAGAAACGGCTCAAGTAGCTCTGCTCTGCACCCAGTACCTTCCAAGCCACAGACCAAAAATGTCAGAAGTGGTCCGAATGTTGGAAGGAGATGGACTAGCAGAGAAATGGGAGGCTTCTCAGAAAGCTGAAGCAACCAGATCCAGAGCCAATGAGTTTTCTTCTTCAGAGCGGTATTCTGATCTTACTGAAGACTCTGTATTCCTTGTTCAAGCAATGGAGCTCTCAGGACCCAGATGACATTCTCAATAACAGAAATGACATTTACAGACTTCCCTGAAGGAACTCTATCTGTGAGAAAAACAAGCTGCTTGTATATTAGCAACATTAGAGATCAAAAAGCTGTGATAAATATTCTGACTGTACAGAATCTGGACTGGAAAATGAGATATAGTTGAGTGTTACACGTATTAAGCTCTTCTGAAATTGAATTTTTTCCCTTTTTTTTTTTGGAATTGTTCCACCAATCTTGGTTGCAATAAAAGTAATTTTTACATAGCTTCAGTTCTTCTGAATTTTATCTCTTATAGTTCTAAAGGTCTCATTGAAAGTACCGTGCAATCTAAAGGTGCAGTTCAAGACTACCACCACTTCTGGAATGATAATCTAAGAGCACTTAAATAATAGAAAAGAAGCATCCATAACTACAGTGTATTGAAGATAAAACTTTTTACTAATAAAACCCATTCATCAACATGAAAATTGGAGGTAGTTGATTATCATTTCCACAGTTCAATTGAGGCGTCTAACAAAGTGATACTCAAGTTTGCAAAACAGAGATCTAGCTCTTGAATACTATCCCATTGGTAAAAATGATCCAAAGAAAGAACAAGAAAATGGAAATCTTCTCCAATGCGGTGTAGATAAACTGGAAGATGGCGGTCAAATTGCATGAAATTGATGTACATAACTTTGCATGGTCCAATATCTGATGGGATGTTCTACAACTATTGAAGCTTCTAAACAATATTAACATTCTCATATGGGGGGTGTTGGTGTGTTATGGAAACACTTATGGCAGCTTGCTGTTCCGCCCAAGGTTCGGGATTTTATGTGGCGTTTGAGTCGCAACGTGCTCCCTACTAGGGATAATTTGACAAAGCGTGGGATTAATGTTCTCTTGCAATGTTTGTTTTGCTATGATGAGGAAACTGTGGACCATGTGTTTGTTACGTGTTGTGTTGCCAAAGATGTTTGGAGGCTAGCCGATTTTAATTTCACTAATGTGAATTTGTCTTTTCAGGATCTATTTTTGCACATCTTCTCTTTCTTAGGTAAGCGGAGGGTCGAATTTGGTGCTACGGTGGCATGAAAACTTTGGGCTGCAAGAAATGCATTACTATAGTCCCATACCAGGCCAAATCCCTTACATATTACCCAGTCCGCTCGCCTTATGCTGGAGGAATTCCATAATGCTTCTTCAACATTGCAGGCAGCAGCGACACGAATCCAAACTAGTGTGGCTCCCGTTCGGTTGGCCTAAGTGCACCACCACGCATCTTGGCTTGCATATGTTGATGGTGCTATTTTTGAAGCTTTGGATTTTGTAGGTTTTGGTTTGGCTATAGAAGATGCAGAAGACGACTTTTCTTTGGCCATTTCTGGCTATGAGGAAGGTGGTAATCAAGCGGCCGTTGCAGAGGCCCTTGCTTTGCGGCATTGTTTACATTATGCTTTCGATTCTTTACTTGATCCTAGTTGTATTTTTACTGATTGACAGTCTTTATATTTCGCTATTAATTTCTCGTGTGAGGATAATTCTACTTTTGATTTGCTAGTGTCTGATTATAAGGCCATTCTTGTTTCTAAGCCGAATATTAAGGTTTTTTGGATTCGGCGTCAAGAGAATAGGTGTGCCCACTTGCTAGCGCGTGACTGTATTCGCCATGGCAGGTTTCATTTATGAGTTGATATGCCTGATATGTTGTTTAAGATTTATTCTCGTCGCTTTTAATCATATTATCTTTCTTCAAAAAAAAAAAAAGATAAGAAAGAGAGAAGATATTGCAAGGAATACAGACTGCTTTAATCTTGCATGAAAAAGATTGCAGCTTGTGCAGAAGCCCGTCTAAA
>JAOQMR010000001.1:961806-971930 GCA_027563865.1 Erythroxylum pelleterianum
AAATGTAATTCAAGAAAACTATTCTTACTTATCTAAATTTTTTAAGTTTAATTAAAAAATAAGATTATTAAATAAAAATTAATTAGTTTATTTTGATTTATAAAAATTTTTAATTTACAAAAACAGGCTTATTAATTAATTAACCGATCGACTTTTAACAATAAGAGTTATTAAAGGAAATCAAACAAAATATTAACCGATTTAAAATTTCTGCATTTGAATCGATCGAATCGGTTCGATTTCTAATTATTCCTTTGTTCCATAGCTTGAAAATAGGGTCAAAAAATCTTGTGTTCAAATCTCTCACTTACGCTCTCTTGATTGAGTTTGTCGTACAGGACTTGCCTAGTGAGGAGAACCCGATTAGCTTGATTTGTAAGCTATTGTGTCAATCCAAAAGTTTACCTAGTACGCATCCAAAAGATAAGAGCAGCAGATTCCTCCGTTTTTAAAAACAAAAAAATGTTTGGATTCGGGTCAAACCAACTTTGTCAACCCTACTTTGTGCTATTGTTTCTTTTTTTGGTGGCAGCTGCATATTATTTAAGGGGATGGTTTGGGTTTGATGGTCTAATCTAAAAATGTTTGTTTATAAGGAAGATGGGAAATTGAAGTAATATTTTTTATTTGGCATAATGATATACAAATACCGGTCTTTCATTATTTTTTAATTTCATGATCTAACTTTTCAAAAGGTGGTTTACTGAAGGTGTATGTAAGAAAATATTAGTTAAAGAGCTATTAAAATACTAAGCACATTTTACTTATACAATTATTAATGTGTTTATTTAAAAATTAGATTATTAATGTGTTTATTTAAAAATTTCTCTAAATATCAGTCTTCACGTGTTTTATTATTATTCATATTAATAAAATTTCGATAGTTTTATATTTTAATATTATTTTTAAAATTACACAATTTTTAAAATATTTTTCACGTGTTTTGTCAATTTCCATTAATAAAATATTAACAAAGAAAACTTTTTAAAATTAGTTATCTAAAATTTTAAAGTTTAAACATTAAATTAAAAACTTTAATTTACTGAAAATTAATAGAACAGATTCAAACTAAAAAAAACAATGTCATTTTGTTGAACAATTTTGTTAAAGTTAGACCAACTTTTCAACCTTACTTTTTTCAATTGTTTTTTATTTGAAAAATCATCATCGGGATAACAGACTCAAAGTTATGAAGCTTGGGTGTAGATCTTTTGTCGAAATATAATAACCTTCTTTTTTATTTATTATTTATTGTTAATAGTATCAAATTTAAATATAATATGCTCGGACCGAATCAGCATATTTTTTTGTTTTACGCCCCATAACTCCATTTTGGTGGTACAAAAATTTTTATGGTCAATTTACACGGAAAACCAGCAGCCATTCTTCAAGCACAAGAAATTATTATACTCTTTGCTTGTTTTCAAAGTAATTTTGGTTCTTTCCTAAGAGAGTAAATCTAGAACGAATTGTCTTGTAAATGTGAAATTCGTATTATATTACTCACATACGCTGGATTTTCATTGACTTGTGATGAAATAATCTTTATGGTAAGCTGCAAACCATCAAACTTCCAAGTTGTTGGGATTTGTCTGCGGGCTCGATAATTATATGTATTGAGTCGAGAATTACACCTTGCTTACTATGACTTGCTTCTTTAATTTTTAATATTTCAATGTTTTAAAATTGGAACCAAAAAAATCCAGAGGATGGATGATTCAGCTCATGTATGAGCGGTGCCATATCTTGACTGTTGAGAATTCAATCATGAGGAGCTTGAAAACTGTTAGACTGATTCGATGATTTTAGAGCTTTGGTGCCGAAATAAGTTTCTGAGAAAAGGAGTAAAGCTATCTGTATTTCTTATGAAATGTATATCCTCGCTTATTACATTTGCTTAAACTTGTAGTCCCCATCAGTGTCTGAGCTCTGTTGTATTGCCTGTACATGATTTCAGAATATTGCTCGAAACCAAATATCGGCGCCTTCCAGTTGTGGATGCCAAGGGCAAGCTGGTTAGAGATTCTATTCTTGTTCTTTCATTGTTTCAACCATCTGCGTGATTTCATTAAAGATGGCATTCTGGACTTTGTTTCCACAGGTTGGGATTATTACTAGAGGGAACGTTGTGAGGGCCGCCCTTCAAATAAAGCGAGAAAGCGAAAGGGATGCTTAGTTCGAGTAACATTTCTCGTCTGTCCTCTGCGGCAGTTTGGCGGTGGCGGCGGGAACCGCGGAAGGCATAGCTGAAATTGTATCAGTTATGCAGGATATGATATAATTCCTCATACTAACTTCGAATTATTTATTGATAAAATATACGTTTATAATATGAAAAAATACTCGAACTTTTCGATTGTATCATAATCTTTAAATTATACATCATCATATCACAAATTTTTTAAGTTTTTTCTCAATTTTGTTCGTTGCCCTAAAGTTAACGTTGTACTTCCGATATGGCTTTTCATCTACATTCTTTCTCATTCCGACGTAATTGAATTTGTGCATATAAAATGTTTCAAAAGATTTTTGAGGTACAAAATTTGAGAAGAGTAAAACAGAAGAATTGATCAACTAAATCTTTAATATGGTGATCAAAGAAACAAGCTAGCACCATTAATAGATCTTGTATATGCTCAATAAGATTCGTTGGCGTAGTTTTGTAATAGTAAGTTAGAAATACATTTGATAAAATTACATGAACGCATTAAGCATGTGGAGATCGACTACCATTTCGTTCGAGAAAAAGTTATAAAAGGATTGATTAGGCTGGTATATATTATTCTAATAAGAAACAACGAGTGGACTTATTAACAAGTGCTTTATTTCCATCTCATTTTAATATTCCTTTTAAGAACATTCCTTTCCTTATTTCTTTGGCTTTTATTTAGGACAAAAGAAATACATTTTAAGATTCTTTTTAGCCTAAAAGTATATATCTTAGGAGATTAAATTAATTACAAGATTGTAATAAAGGCAATAATTTGATGGTTTAAGTGAATTTATCTTTCATCTTACAAGTTTGAATTTCAATGATATCGAAAATTAAAAAAGAAACACGACTTGTATATAATCTTATTAATAAAAAAAAAGACGCTTTGAAGACAACGTAGACCATTTGGTGGATAAATTATTGTGCACTCTTCAAATAAATTATTCAATTTTTTAATTTTTTATTTTACTCCGGTTCTCTTTTTTTTTTAAATATCTTTGTTCTTTTATTTATTAATCAGAAAAGTGGCGTATTAATACTTTTTACATACATAATAATTTACATGTTTGATGTGTTACTCTGTTTTGGAGGTAAGGAAAAGAGTGAAAAATTATTTTTCATTAAAAATTAATACAATTTTATAAAATTTTAAAATTTTTTATCCATATTTTATAATCATTTTCACTCTATGTTTATCACTTTTCTTTTTTCACCAAAATATATTCAAACAAAGCATAAAAGGAGACTTTTACAAGAAAAAAGAAAAGAGAACAGATTTGGGGTTCTGGCTTTTGCCCTAGCGTCCAACACTTGCGAATTAGATCTGATGCGTGCGTGAATCGCCATCCCAAGGTGATGATCCAAACCGACTTCCCTCATCATGCTGCCGATTCTGGCCGCCCTCGCCCTTGCCCTCTTCGCGCTGGCGATTATCACCCTTCACTTTTACAAGACACAGCCAAACAATAGGGTCTCTTCGTCGCCGACGCCGGCGGAAACGGATGGGACGGGATCCGTCCTCTCTACTTCTCCGAATCCTGAGCAGAGTCCGGGAGGGGGGAGAGATTGTCCCAAAGGGCAAGAGCAGGGGAGCTTCCATGTCTTCCTCAGCTTCCGCGGCCCTGATGTCCGCAGCGGTTTCCTCGGCCACCTCTACGATGCCTTCGTTAGGGAAGGGATACGCACGTACATCGACGACGAGGAGCTCCGGAAAGGTGAGGAGATTGATGGTTCGCTGATGAAGGCCATCGAGGACTCGCGGATCGCTGTCGTCCTGTTGTCCAAGAACTACGCCTCCTCTCGATGGTGCTTGGACGAGCTGGCAAAGATCATGGAACTAAGGAAGGAAGAAAAAATTGTGGTGAAGCCGGTCTTCTACAGGGTGGATCCTAGGGAAGTTCGAACGCCGAGGGAAAGCTTCGCAAAGGCACTGGCCGCACATGAGGCCAAGCTTGGGAAGGACTCGGATAAGGTGAAAAGGTGGAGGGAAGCTCTTTTCGAAGTCGGTAGCTTGTCCGGTTGGCACTTGGATGATAAAGGGTAAGGTACCTTCACCATTTCACTCGTGGCGTTGGCCGCAACCCCGATTCTTAGGTGATATATGAAGTTTTCCTTCCTTTTACGGTTGTGTTTTGAACTTTTGTTTGATCGAACCTTTCGTTCGGCTCTGACAGACATGAAGCTGAGCTTGTAAGGAGCATTGTTAAGGATGTCAATGTCCTATTAGATCGCCCCCGACTAGATGTCGCGAAATACCCTGTAGGAATCGAAGCTCGAGTGGAACAGATCAAGAATCTGCTAAGTTTGGGGTCAGGCAAGGTACTTTTGGTAGGACTATGGGGAATGGGCGGTGTTGGAAAGACGACTATTGCCAAAGCCGTCTTCAATGCCATCGCGGATCAATATGAGGGATGTGCGTTTTTGCAGAACGTCAGAGAGGAGTCTACCAATCCTAGTGTTGGCCTTACTAAGTTGCAGGAGAAGCTCTTGTCGGAGGTGCTACGACGAAAGGATGTGAAGGTTTCAAGCACTGCTGGTGGAATTAGCTTAATAGAAGACCGACTTTCTAGTAAGAAGGTTCTCTTGTTGCTCGATGACGTCAGTGAGTCCGAGCAACTGGATGCACTGGCTGGAGGGCTGCATTGGTTCGGCAGCGGAAGTAGGATTCTGATCACTACAAGGGATAGCGCCTTGCTAACAGTTTCTAATGAGTACGTAGTTCATAAGGTTGAAGAATTACCTTATGAAGAGGCATTACAGCTCTTCAGTCGACATTCTTCCCTCGAGAGTAACAGACCAAGCATTCCGATGGATCTAGTCGATCGTTGCTTGGACTACACCAAAGGTCTTCCTCTAGCTCTGGCAGTGTTGGGTTCTTTGTTACGAAATCGTCCAGAAATTCATTGGAAAGGTACTTTGAAAAAACTCGCGGACAGTCCAGCTAAAGACATTGACAAAGTGCTTAGAGTAAGCTTCGATGGATTGGAGCGTAACGAGAGGGAGATTTTTCTGGACATTGCTTGTTTCTTCAAGGGCTTGGGTCAAGATTACATAGAAAACGTTATTGACGCGTGCAGTTTCGAAGCATCAACAGGAATACAGATCCTTATCGAGAGATGCCTCATAACCATTGATGGGTATACCATTAAGGGTGCCAAGCAAGTACAGATGCATGACTTGCTTCAGTTGACCGGTAAAAACATCGTTTGCGAGGAATTTCCCGATGAACCTGAAAGCCGTAGCAGGCTCTGGGATTATGAGCATGTTCTTGACGTGCTATCAAATGGAGCCGTAAGATTACATGCCAAATGCAAGTTACGTCCATGTAGTTGTATTTTTTTATCTGGTTTTTATATTGGAATATCTACTTGTAGGGATCAAATGCCATAAAAGCCATAGTAGTGCGTCTGGGTGATCCGACGAGAATTCGCGTAGATGCCGATGTACTGACTAAATTCAGGAAGTTAAGGCTGCTTGTCATGCACAAGGTAACGTACAACGGAGATCCCTTAAGTTTCCCGAGTGGATTGTGCTGGTTGGAATGGCTCGGATACTCGGCATCGACTTTTGTATTCAGCCCCGGTACAGCATTCAAGGTATGCATTTCCATTCATTATGTGAGCTTTTATGCGATACGCGGTAGCTTACTACAAGTTGATCCGATCTGCTCTCTTTCGTTTCTCAGCATATGAGGCATATCAGTCTTGAACGATGCCAACGGGTGACGGAGATCCCCGACTTGTCATCGTGCCGGAATTTGGAGACTTTGAACTTTTCCAATTGCACGGGATTGGTGAGGGTGGATAACTCGGTTGGATATCTAGAGAAATTGATCAGATTGTCCTTAGGTGGGTGTGGAAACCTTGCGAAACTTCCTGATGAACTGCACTGGAGATCTCTTGAAACTTTAACGCTTGCGGGCTGCTACAAATTGGAAAAATTTCCTGAGGTTACGGTGGAAATGGAACGCTTGGAGAAACTCGGCCTGCGAAGAACTGGAATTAGAGAACTTCCTGCGTCCGTAGTTAATCTAGTATCGGCCAAAAGTATAGATTTATCATCTTGTTCAAACCTCATGACAGTTCCGTGTAGCATCTACAGGTTGCGAAACCTCGAGTCCTTGGACCTTCGAGGATGCTGGAGCCTGGAAGTGTTTCCCCGACACAATGAGGGCTCGACTGAACCAGCTGGAAGCGTCGGTTTTCCGAGCCTTTTATGTTTAAAACTGAGCAGGTGCAATTTACGAGACGTCGAGTTCCTGGGGGGCGTTAATTGCTTCCCAAAGCTGACGGAGTTGTACCTCTCGGAGAATGATATGATTACCGAGATTCCTTCCCTTAGTAGCTTCGAGAATTTGGAGAAACTGTATATCGATAAATGTAGGCAATTACGAGACATAGCGGGTTTGCCTGTCCATTTACGTGTTCTGATTGCAAATGGATGTGGGTCGGTCCGAAGAATTCAGGGCTTATCTCCGAGTTGCATTGCTGATTTTGATGAGATCAACCTGTCTTCTTGCCCTGAGTTGGCCAACCAGGGAATTCATATGGCCGGTGTCCTTCCGCTCGAGGTTATATTCTCGCCGTTTTTCCTTTCCTTTGCTCTTTCTTCCGCTGCGAGGAATCGTCTTCTGATTTGCATTGTCCACAGGAAGCTCGTAAGCTCAGACCGGATGCCAACTTCGCCTTCACCGGAACCAAGCTGCCGGATTGGCTCCAGCAAAGTAACTTCCCCGACTCCGTTTTGTTCCTCGTCCATTCAGACATGGCCGATAATCTCGTAGGGATCATATCATGCGGTGTTTTTGACCTGCAAGAGGGCGTTGGGGATGGTCAGTTTATCTGCTTCATTGAGATGTTCATCGACGATGAGAGTGTGCATTCCTACGGCGATAATTCCTTTTCGTTGGAACACACATCGGGAGTGGTGTTACTCCGGGGATTGGACAGATATAACAGTCGCAGCGTGTCGCGGCTGGATGAGCTGCTGAGGAAGCACGATCGGGAACATTTCATGGTATCTCTTGTGTTTACGACGACTGAAGGTGGATTTGTTAGGAAGTGTGGGTTCCGTCTGATATTCAAGGGGGAAGAAAATGAGTCGCGAGATGTGCAATTGCTAGAGCGACTAGATCTCCTACCGGATGAAGGACATCGTCGGCTGGATTCACAAGAAGTGGATGAGCAAGAGGAGGAAAATAGCTGAGAATAATTGGCAATAGAAAGTATCAAGGTGGGCGACAACTATATCACGTATGATTAAATATTTGTAAACTTTTCTGCTTTTATCACAAATCTAATAAGATTTTTAAGAAAATATGATGCGTTCGACAGTGTGTGCGCTTTGTGCACGCGGTTCTACTTATGATTTTTAGAAGTCGGCCCTGAGACCGCTGACTAAGTTTTGATTCAAAGTGGACTCTTGTCTACGACGTCGTGGCCTTGCACTTTGCATATGACAGCATGTGAAAACAGTTCTTCTGCAAGGGTGGCGTGCCTTAGTCGATTTCAATGGATGACCTCCAACCTTGGCTCAATCTCTCGCAGGTTTGGTTTATTAATGGATGTCGTTACAGCGTATTTGTATGGCTCACTTGACAATGACATCCCCTGAAGGATTCAAAATGCCAGAAGCATGTAATTCGAATCATCGAGAATTATACTCGATTAAATTATGCAGATCTCTATATGGATTGAAACAATCGGGACGTATGTGGTATAAACGTCTCAGTGAATATTTGTTGAAAAAAGGATATCAGAATGATCCCATATGTTAATGTGTATTTATTAAGAGATCTGGATCTAAATTTGTGATAATTACGGTATATGTTGATGATCTAAATATCATTGGAACTCCTGAAGAGCTTTCCGAAACTATTGATTATCTAAAAGAAAAGTTTGAAATGAAAGACATCGGAAAAACGAAACTCTGTTTGGTTTGCAGATTGAGCATTTAGAAAATGGATTTTTTGTCCATCAATCTGCTTATATATTAAAGGTGCTGAAAATATTATATATGGATAAAGCGCATCCATTAAGTAACCCAATGGTCGTACGATCACTTGATGTGAATAAAGATCACTTGATGTGAATAAAGACCCGTTTCGACCTCGAATAAATGATGAAGAACTACTTGGTCCCGAAGTATCATATCTCAGTGCTATTGGAGCACTAATGTATCTTACTTGTCATACACGACCAGATATATCATTTTCAGTAAATTTATTTGCAAGATACAGTTCTTCTCCAACCAGAAGACATTGGAATGGAGTTAAACACATTTTTCGATATCTTCGATGTACGATGGATATGGGACTATATTATCCCTATATGCCAAAGGCAGAATTGATTGGGTATGCGGATGCAGGTTATTTATCCGACCCTTATAATGGTAAATCTCAAATGGGATATTTATTCACATATGGCGGTACGGCTATATCCTGGAAATCTATGAAACAAACTCTTACCGTCACATCTTCTAATCATGCAGAAATTATAGCAATTCATGAGGCGAGTCGGGAATGTGTATGGTTGAGATCTGTTATTTATCATATTCGAGAGGCATCTAGTTTGTCTTTAAATAGAAATGTCCCGACAACATTATATGAGGATAACGCTGCATGTATTGCTCAATTAAAGAGAGGATATATCAAAGGTGATCAAACGAAACATATATCACCAAAATGTTTTTTTACACATGATCTCCAGAAGAGATGTGATATTGATGTTCAACAAATCCGTCCATCGGACAATTTGGCAGATTTATTTACAAAGGCATTGCCTACTGCGACATTTGAAAGGCTTGTACATAACATTGGTATGCGCAGATTAAAAATTTTAAAGAGATGTAATAAAGAGGGGAGTAAAAGTACTGTACTCTTTTTCCCTTCACCATAGTTTTTTCCCACAGGGTAATCCTGATAAGGCAGTATCATAATGGACATTCAAGGGGGAGTGTTATGAATAAATGAATGTGGATACCATTATGACTCCGCGTCAAATCCCTCTTCGCTAATCGATGAACAATTGAATGATTTAATGGACGGAATTCATTCGATGAATCTAACCCGAAGTTGATTCAAGGAATGTCGTTCAATCGTTGAATAGAAAAAATGTATCTTATATGTTCGATGGATGTGAATCATTCAATGAATATTGAGATGAATGTATTTAGTAGATACAACGAATGTATTTAATACTTGATGTATTCCTTTACCCTATAAATATGGGTTGTAATCTCATTTTTTCGATATCGAAATAAGAATTCTCCAATTTCTCTTCTCATTCTTCTCTCGCCTTTCTCGCGCTCTTTCTCTTTGTTATTACTTTAGTTTATAACATAGCTAATATTTTGTTGTTATTTTTTTAAAAATGATGAATAATCGGAACCGATAGGAATCGATATTGGTGGTTCCATAACCAGGTATGGTTAGGTTCCTGGTTCCAAATTTAAAGAAACCGTCGGTACCAAGTACGGTTCTCGGTTCTAAGGTCGGAATCACCCGGGAACCGACCCTACAAGTTAGGTACCTTGAAACCGACGATAAAAGTTTGGTATCCAGATCTTGATAAACTAATGTTTTGTCAATTTTGGTTATTTTTGTGATTTTTTCTTGATTTTTGCTAAAATTTCAAAATGTTGATATGCATGGCAATCCTGTTTGGTAACCAGCCGTAGCTCCCTATTTCGGGCAAGCATATTTTCCAGCTCGGGGTACTACTTGCATGCAAGATAGTGTAAAAAAGGGACATGAAGAAGAACCGGAGAACAAATGGGAGCTTGGAATGAAGAGAAACCGCCATTTTCGTGAGCTTTTTTTCGTAAGTGATACAAAGAAAGAAAGAGTGGGAGAGATTGGGTTGGAATGTGAGATATATAAGTGCAAGAATCCTGAGGTTTTCATGAAGTAATT
>JAOQMR010000001.1:991374-1003348 GCA_027563865.1 Erythroxylum pelleterianum
GCTAGTCTCCAGCATATACTGTTTTTCCATACTGATATACTATCAATACACACAACCTCTATAGAGGATTCCTAACACTAGAGCATATAGTTTCATTTTTGCTCGTTGCTGTTTTAAAGTTGGCTTGTATGATGTAGATGAATGAATGAACTGTTGGATCAGGTATAAGTTGCGACCTCTTATCTGATGCTGTATAATTGGTTGAGTTTGTATTGTCGTTAGGTGACTTGCAAGGTGGTGTGTATTAATTATGGGAGGGGGGTGGTGGGGAAGGTTCTAACTAGAGAATTTAAGATTGAATGTTGTATTGACCAAAAAGACATTGTTTGGCCATATCCACGAAAGCATTTGTGATTGCAAGTATAAAATGCTTGCATGTTCTCATCAAATGTAAAAATTTCAGGTAAGGATGAGGTCTCTATTGCTGGACCCTAAGGATTACCCTGTTGACCCCTTTGAACTGGTATTCCCTTTTTCCTTGTAATTATTCCTCCATGTTTACAATCCTCAAGTTTCGTTACCAAATATCCTTAGTATTTTTATTTGAGCTTGACAGTGATAAAATGCAGCTATTTTGTATTACTGGACCATCTCTGTGTTCTTATTGAACTCTTTTTCTGCAGAAGACTACAATTGCTGATCAATTTTGTTTTAGACTTTCACCAAGCAATTGTGTTTCCTGTAACATGGTATGCCATCTTTATGTAGTTAAATGTTGAAGTAAATGTGTACACAACATTCTTTTCTTTGTCCACCATACTCTAGAGCTGAAAATGCTAGCACTGTAATCTGTATGTTGAAGATGATATAATTAAATATATACTATACTGCTTATTTGTTTGCATGCAGTCCTAGGTCCTTTTGTAATTTATTCTTGCATTTCATGGATAATATTTGTCAGAAAATGAAATGAAAATGGAAAAGAACAAGTGTCTGGAAGCCATTGAGCTTCTTGGCCTAAACTAGAATTCTGCAGCTCTTTATTAAGCGTGCAACATGGAAAAGAAGATTGGATTCCATATGAACTATCTATGGTACTAATTGGACTTTCTCAACTGATTGTGAACTAACATTTAGAAAATACCTAAAGTGTAATTTTGTACAATGATTGTTCAAGTTGTATTTCTCTTTTGACTATCAGTTGGATCATGCCAGTGAAAAAAGTTGCTCCTTTCAAGATCAGGCAAACATTAACATTCTTTGGGCATCACTGATAGTAGAAGAGTGTACTCGACTAGGCTTAACGGTGAGATCAAGAATCCTTTATTTGATTATATAATGCTTTTGGTACATCTGCCTGATAATGCTTTATTCAGTACTTTTGTTTAGCTCCAGGATCAAGATCATCACCTCTTGCAATCGCTGCTTCCACCCATCCCCTAACAACATGTATTGCTTGCTTTGATGAACGCTCACTTGCATTTCATGCTGTTGGTTTTGCAAGAGGATCTTATAAACCAGCAGTCATTATAACTACATCAGGAACTGCAGTTTCAAATCTTCTTCCTGCTGTGAGTTCTGAATTTGTATTACAATGTCCAAATTGAAATTTCATTTCAACACCTTGTGTTATTTATTTGCATAGTTCTCTCAGAAACTTGATAGGCATTGATGACTGGCATCTTGCAGGTTGTAGAAGCCAGTCAGGATTTTATGCCTCTGCTATTGCTTACTGCAGATCGTCCTCCAGAGCTTCAGGATGCTGGTGCTAACCAATCAATCAATCAAGTACTCATATTTATAACTTAGGATTGGTTATACTCAATACTTCTTTCTTTTGTTTCATTTGTTACTTGTTCCACTTACTCGGCTAAAATGCTTACAACTCATGCTGCATTTGTGTATCAGGTGAACCACTATGGTTCATTTGTAAGGTTCTTCTTCAGCCTCCCTGCACCTACTGATAATGTTTCTGCACGGATGGTTTTGACAACAGTTGACCTTGCTGTACATCAAGCAACATCTTTACCGTATGGTCCAGTTCATATCAACTGCACTTTTAGAGAGCCCCTGCATGATGCTCCAAAGGAATGGACTACTGAGTGCTTGAAGGGGTTGGATGTTTGGATGTCTGGCACTCAACCATTCACTAGATACATCAAAATGCAGGACTATTCTGCTTGTAATGATCATGCTGACAGTTCATTGTTCGAGGTTGTTCAAATCATTCAACAGAGTAAGCAAGGTCTATTACTTCTTGGTGGACTTCATACTGAGGATGACATATGGGCAGCTCTTCTCTTGGCTAAACATCTTAATTGGCCTGTTGTAGCTGACATCTTGTCAGGTTTACGGTTAAGAAAGCTTTTGTCTTCTTCTGCTGAGCTTCAAGGAAATATTTTATTTGTTGATCATCTAGACCATGCCTTACTTTACAATTCTGTCAGGGATTGGATGCAAATTGACGTAATTATACAGGTATAAGTTGTTTAGTGTTGATTTCATATTTTTTAAAAGTTCTGAACTGCATATTCTAGATGATTTTAATTGTTTCTAATGTCTAAGACAGATAAGTTTTTGTTTACTTTTAGTTTGACTGGTTAATTCAGGACTGACTTCAATATTAATTATATGAGCAATTTTGTTATGCTAGATCAGGAAGCCGTTCAATCTAGGTTTGAGTTGAAAATACTTATTTCTGGCTACCTAATCCTCCAGTTGGAACAGTTACCTGATAAATTGGTCATTGTTAAAACATGTGGTTATCTTATTGGAGGAAGGTAAAGAGGATATCATAATACATTAAGTTGTAGTCTTTATATATTCTAAAACACTATGTTGAAATCCATGGTTTATTGTTCATTGTCTTTCTACACTGAATGATGGGCAGATTGGAAGTCGGATAACAAGTAAGCGTGTTTCAAAAATGCTGGAGGAATGTTATCCATATTCCTATATCATGGTTGATAATCATACATCTCGTCATGATCCATCACACCTTGTGACACATAGGGTTCAAGGCTCCATCCTTCAATTTGCTGACAGTTTGTTAAAAATTCAATTTCCACCTTTGAGCGCCAAATGGTGTGATTTCCTGCAATCATTGGACATGATGGTACTTTGTCTTGCTCTCTCTCTTGATACTTCTTTTAGCTAATTTAATTATTTTGTTCTTTAAGCTTAAATGCTAGTTTGATCAAAGTGGTCATTTGTTTTGTTACTATGGTTGATATATTCCTTTCTGACTTTGTCTAGTGTGCCAATTCATGATTTATCAAATATCTGAGTGCAGTTGATAATCACCAAAATGTGGAATGCAGTTAATCATGATAACATCTTGTAGAAATTTGTCATGAGACCTAAAATTTGCCTTAGGATGATACTCCACTTAATGGCGAGTGAACAAAATATTTGACAGCAGGTTTCTGTCTGAAAGTCTGGCTTTGAAATATTCCAGCTCTTTGTTAGTCAGTGTGATGCATTTTTGCTTTTCTTCCCCCTAATTTCTCAAAAAAGAAAAGATATTACTTGACGATACCTTGCCTTTTTTAGATGTATAATCCAAAGACCTTTTTTGCATGTAAGATGGGTTATTTCTTTATCCACTGAGAAGGTGGTTGAAGAACTTCTGTTTGCATTTAGTCATATCTTGGTCCTCTAATTTCTGATTTAATTTCTGGAATTGTTTGTAGTTTTTACATTCTCTTATCCTCTCCTGCAGATTTCGTGGGATATGGCATTTCAAATTCTTACTGAGAACTCTTTAACTGAGCCTTATGTTGCAAATGTAATCTCAAATTCACTTTCAGCTGAGTCTGCTCTCTTTATTGGGAACAGCATGGCTATACGCGATGCAGATATGTATGGATTTAACTGGAAAAATCATTTTTATAGAGTTTCGGATGTCATGGTAAATTTGAACCTACCCTGCCACTGGGTACGAGTGGCTGGAAACAGGGGAGCCAGTGGTATTGATGGTTTGCTTAGTTCAGCGATTGGTTTTGCTGTTGGGTGCAGCAAACGAGTGAGTCTCTAAGATACTTTGTTTCTAGCAAAATTGTTTTACAAATCTCTTTTTCTGTGTGCAAGTTTTACTTCGCTAGTTGTAGGAAATACTGTTCTTCTTTTCTCTTTCTAGAAAAGTAAATAATTGGTCACTAGTGGGCCATTAAATCTTCGGCTTAAACTTTTGCATCAAATGGATTTCGTACAAGAAAAGTAAGTTTATATCCCCTCATTGGTTGTTACAATTGTAAATTCAAATTCCATTATAAGTATATGGGTTCATAATTGTGTATAATTGTTCTTAGGTACTTTGTGTAATCGGAGATATTTCTTTCCTTCATGATACGAATGGCTTAGCAATTTTAAATCAAAGGTAAACCGTGAGTATTGGGTTGAGGACTTGTACACTGGATTTCCTCTCTTCAAATAGTCTTTAATCTACCGGTCATTTTCTGAAGGATGTTGCGCAAACCAATGACAATACTTGTGATAAACAACAAAGGTGGATCAATCTTCGGCCTCCTTCCTATTGCAGATAGAACTGATCCCAAGATACTGAATCAATACTTCTACACATCCCATAACATTTCAATTCACAACTTGTGTATCGCACATGGGTATAAATATAAATTCGTGCTTATATTTTATACAAGTTCTGATGTGGCCAAATGTGTTGCCTGCTTATCTTGCTCTTTTATTTTGCAATCTTTCTGCCTACCATTTGATTGACTCTCTTATGGTGATAGTTGCGTAAATTTGGCATGAAATGGTAGCTTCCTTAGTTGAGCAGACCCTACATTGCATATTTCTTATTTAGAAACTAGGGCTGGTATGTGAAAAATTACAATAATTAGACTTTTGAGTGCTGTGACATTGTATACAAAGCTAGTGCATCTGTGCTGTGCATTTTCTATAATTGAAGATACAGCTTTTGTTTAACATGGTTACTGTATGCTTTTGCTCCAAGTTTTTAACTGCTCCCCCTTATACTCCATTAAATCTAATTTAATAAACTGCAGCATCAGACATTTACACGTGTTGACAAAATCAGATCTTCAAGATGCTTTACTTGCGTCTGACGAAGAGAAGACAGACACTATAATTGAAGTGCATAGCTGCATTGACGATAATTTGGCATTTCACAGGTTGTTAGGTTTGTTCTAGTGTTTGGCTTTGAAAGTTGCATTCCTGTTTTGCGTGGTCTGCTGACCAATTATCCCTGTCAATATCAGTTTCTTAAGGAAGTCTGCACACAGAGCGGCAGACCATGCTTTAAGCTTTCTTTCTGGGATTTTTGCTTCAAATCCTATGTCAAGTGGCTTCTGCCAGTTCACGATCCATAAATTGCAGTATTCTATATACAGGTTAGGTTTTATTTGCATTGCTGTAGGTTGCTTTCTCCTTATTGATCTTTTGCAGTTTACTTATCCCAAATGTTGGTGTGACAGAATTCAACTTTGTGCTCCACCTACTTCTGGTCCTGTTGACCATAAGCAGCACAAGTTCTATAGAAAGGGCTATATTTTATCTGTGTGCCTTCAAGATGGGAGTGTTGGTTTTGGTGAGGTTGGTATTTAGTTAGATATTTTGTTCTCTTAAAGACCAATAGCTCTATATGTATTCTAACACAAGTATCATTTAACTGATTGAACAGGTTGCACCTCTTGAAATCCACAAAGAAAACCATCTTGATGTGGAAGAGCAACTTCGATTTCTTGTTCATGTGCTTGAAGGAGCTGAGATTAGTTTTTCCCTTCCTCTGCTTAATGGATCATTTGCTTCTTGGATATGGAACAACTTAGGCATCATGGTAGGTTATTCCAATCTTTTATATATATATCTATATATATATATATATATATATATATACCTGAGTAGTTGCGCTTAGAGAAGACCAAAATAGGGAAGTTGCCTTCTCCACTTTTCAGTGTCTTGTTTCATTTTTCTATGACCAAGTCAAACAGAAACATCACTATTATACAGGCATGCTCACTATTTCCAAGTGTCAGATGTGGTCTTGAAATGGCTCTCCTAAATGCAATAGCAGTAAAGCAGAATTCCAGCTTGTTACATATACTCCAACCCCTGAAAATGAAAGAAGAAAGTAATGAAAGATCACCAAGTATTAGGATATGTGCTCTCATTGATTCAAGTGGGACTCCGGCTGAGGTTGCTCATGTTGCTTCCTCTCTTATCGAAGAAGGATTCACAGCTTTGAAGCTTAAAGTAAGTTTTGGGAGGGGAACTGGACTAGTAATAACTACTAAATGTATACCATCTACTTTTCTTTCTGAATGATCTTGGTTTTGTTCACAAAATCCTACAATACCATGTGGAACAGGTGGGACGTAGATTGGATCCAGTTGAAGATGCTATGGTGATACAAGAAGTCAGGAAAAAGGTTGGGAGGAAGGTTGAAATTCGTGCAGATGCCAATAGAAAGTGGAGGTATGAAGATGCTATTCAGTTCGGCGCTCTTGTGAAAGACTGTGACCTGCAATATGTCGAGGTGTGAGGTTTCTCTCCTATAATTTTCAGCTTGTGTATCCTTGTATCCATTTGGCAATAGTTTACAGCAATATATTGAGTTTATTTTGCTATATATAACTTTGTATCACAGTTGATGTGTAACTATGTTCTTTGTCATAATTCTTTAAGAAGGGGAAAATTGAAAAGGAAATAAGGAGTTTTTTTTTCATTTTCTTTTCAGTCTTTTATAAACTATTGTCACAATAATGTCTATCCGTATAAAAGGAGAATCCGTTGATACTCTTTTTTATTGACAATTTAAACATTTCAGGAACCTGTACAGGATGAAAATGACATCATAAACTACTGTGAAGAAAGCGGTTTACCTGTTGCTCTAGATGAAACTATTGACAATCTCAAAGAAGATCCTCTTAAAATGCTTGTGAAATATGCACATCCTGGAATAGTTGCTGTGGTAAGTTGTGCTGAATATTCTCTTAGTTTTGATCTGCATGCATATTGTAATACCATCTAATGAGCTTTAAAAGCTTTGACAGTGAATGATGTACTAAGATGAGTCGCTCTGTTAGTTGTATGACATGGATTCATGGATTTAGAACAACTACATCAGAATGTTACATGGTAATGGTAACTATTTGGAACATGAATCGATTTTGATCTCATTGATAATAACACTAATCATTAGTCCACTCTATTATGAGTGGCTCATGGTCCAAATTTGGAGAGTGCTGCTGGTATTGAACTGCTTTCTATTATTCAGTTCTTAATTTTTGTCTAAGTGATTTTCCTCAAGAACGGCGTTCTATCACCATGAACATGATGAGAATGATTGTAAATGTCGTGGAAAACATATTCCTTCTTGCTTCACTTCCTAGATGGGAATCAGAACCTGAAATAATCAAAACCATCACTAAATCTTTCAGCTGGAGAAAGCAAATTCTTTCATGACATGACCACAAATTTATCAGTTCAGATTTTGTATTTTTATTCTAGCAAGATCTTTCCTCAAAGTACTGCAGTTACTGTAGAATAACTTGTAGTGTTATTCCTGATTTTCTTCTTGCTTCACTTCCTAGATGGGAATCAGAAGGACCTGAAATAATCAAAACTATCACTAAATCTTTCAGCTGGAGAAAGCATATTCTTTCATGACATGACCACTTATTTATCAGTTCAGATTTTTTATTTTTATTCTAGCAAGATCTGTCCTCAAAGTACCGCAGTTATTGCACTTGTAATGTTATTCCTGATTTTCTTCTTGCTTCACTTCCTAGATGGGAATCAGGACCTGAAATAATCAAAACGATCACTAAATCTTTCAGCCAGAGAAAGCATATTCTTTCATGACATGAACACAAATTTAGTAGTTCAAATTTTGTATTTTTATTCTAGCAAGATCTGTCCTCAAAGTACTGCAGTTACTGCAGAATAACTTGTTATTGTTATTCCTGATTTAATTTGTATGTTGGTGTTTCCAGGTCATTAAGCCAAGTGTTGTTGGTGGATTTGAAAAATCTGCATTAATTGCAAGATGGGCACAACAGAAAGGAAAGATTGCTGTCATAAGTGCATCGTTTGAAAGTGGCCTGAGTTTGTCCACTTACATTCTATTCTCCGTTTACCTGGAGCTACAGAATGCAAGTATATGCACACTAATGAGTCGTGAACTAGGCCCATCTGTTGCCCATGGTCTTGGAACTTTCAAATGGCTTAAGGAAGATGTGGCATCTGAACCTCTTGCTTTTAGTCGTTACCCTCATAATGGTTGCATGGGAGCATCTGTTGGTGATGCCATTCAGTTTCTGCAGAAGTTTCAACTCAACCAGAATGCTATTCACAAAACTTTTATCGGTGAGGAAGTTCAAAGATATTATTTTACAGTGAACACGAAAGGTTTCTCTTTTTCCATCAAAGTGCACCAGGTTGGGCAGAAAAGAGATGCAAGCACTCAAAAGGTTCCTTTTGCCACAACACTGTGCCTTTGAACGTACTTGATATCAATATATGTGTGTGTGTGTGTGAACAGTTGAGTTCTTTTACATAAACACGTCGAAGTCTTCTGGAAACATTGAATGAGTCTATTTATGGCACTTCCAATTTCTATACTAATGTAACTCTCAATGATGTTCTTGCTTTCTTACCACTGTCTTCTTCTATAATAGAGGCATTACTGGTTTTTATCTGTGTGAATAATTATGACTGGAGAATATGTCAACGCAATAATCAATTACACGGAATTATTGTGACTTTCAGGACCATGTTGTTGTATTTCTTCATGGCTTTCTTGGAACTGGTGATGATTGGATCCCTATTATGAAGGCCATCTCTGGATCTGCTATATGCATTTCTATTGATCTTCCAGGTCACGGGGGATCCACAGTGCAATCATATGACGGTAAAGTGAAAGGGGAAACAACTTTTTCGGTTGAAATAGTGGCAGAGATGTTGTATAAGTTGATTCAAGACATAGCTCCCGGAAATTTCACCATTGTTGGTTATTCAATGGGTTCGAGGCTTGCACTGCACATGACTTTGAGGTTTGGTGATAAGGTAAATTTCTGAGATTTGAGAACTCAACCAGCTTCCTTTTGGAAATTTGTGATTCCATTGGCTACTAACATCATTATTTAGATTAATGGAGCTGTTATTATATCTGGAAGCCCTGGACTGAAAAATGCAACAGCCAGGAAAGTTCGTAAGGCTAAAGATGATTGCATAGCACGATGCTTAGTTGTTTATGGTTTGCAAGTGTTTCTGAAGAGCTGGTATTCTGCAGAGCTCTGGGAAAGGTGAATTCTTAAGTTTCTTCTTTTAAATATATGAAGGTTTAGGTTACTGTTAATGTTATGCTTAACAACAATACTTGTAAGAATATGGCATGGATTACTTGTTTAACAGCTTCAGGAACCATCCTCGTTTTGAGGAAATAATTGCCAGCCGTCTGCTGCATGATGATGTGCAGAGTCTTGCAAAAAATCTGTCTGAAATGAGCATCGGAAGACAGCAGTAAGTTAACTGAGACTATTGACGTGCTTTCATCTTTTCATTTTATTATGTTAGTATACTTACCATCTCCACCTTTTATATGATCAAAAGCGATTCTTTGACAAATTCCATGTGAAAGGATGAAATGGATGTCTATACTTGGCGTGTATCTTTCTTCATACATTTTTCTTGTTTGACTTAAGGTATAATTCACGAAGGCCCATGTTCATCATTTAATGTATCATACGCGGACACCCATATTTAGTATTGATATCCTTTACCCATCTGATATGATATGCTGGTGTAAATCAAAGTTTTGCGGTAGCTTTCTTCAGTGCCCATTCAAATGCACAGACAGCCCCTCTTTAAAATTAGGTAGTCCCTGTTAAAAATTAAGTTCTTACACTGGATTTTCACAGCAAGGAGTAAGCAATTGGCTAAAATAAAAACATCTAAAAAAGAATTTACACTTAATACAGGTATTCCCCCATTGAATTTAGTATCTTTTGCTGCCAACTATTTTACTTGGTTGTGTATCCATTAACTGGTGGAATTCCTAATGAGCATTTTATGCATCGAAGTTCTGCAACTTCAGCTGTTTGTATTGAATGAATTGTGATACTGCTAATTTACTTCGTTTCATTTCACTTCATCCTGACATTATAGACCATTGTGGGAAGACTTGAAGCACTGCACCACACCCCTTCTGATCGTTGTAGGGGAGAAAGATCGGAAGTTCAAGGAAATAGCATACCAAATGCGTGAGACCATGGACAAAGCTGGTAAAGGCAGAGATGTTATGGAGAATGATGCTTTAGAAATCATAGAGGTTCCCAACTGCGGGCATGCTGTTCATCTGGAGAACCCTCTCTCTGTTGTTAGTGCAGTGAGACAGTTTCTAACCAGATTAAAATAGACTCGTGTGGGAGAGCAGAACTACATAATGCGTCGCCCTCTCCTGGCAATAGTTGACAACTTCCACACATCAAATTCATATGTTTCACGTCAGGAGACTTATTTGAAGCTTTCAAAGCTTACTTTATCATTCAAATAGCCACTAAGTCTAGTTTAACAGAGATTGAAACAACAAAGCGTGCCAAATCATTTGAGCTCTGCTCATGCACCTTGTTAAAGGTAAAACTTAGATGGTTGAAGTGTTTACCTCTATTGATTCTGAAAGATACGTATGTGAATCACATGTTTGCCTTACATTTAAACACGAAGTGTTTGGTTACATTCTACTATTCTATTGGTTTTGATCTGTTCGTTCGTCTGATTATTGTTTATTAAGAGATGTGATCTCATTCTAGGGAATTCTGTAAATATTCTATTGGTTTTATTTATTAAAGTTATTCTCGAAGGTATCTTGCTTCTCAAATTCTCATTTTTGCAAAACAACTTCCTAATATTAAGTTATATATCATATATGCATTTGTTAAGAACTCTTATGTCTATACTGAATCTCACAAACTACTGTAAAATAGTGAAATGAACCCGTCCATTTAGGTATCAACAAGTCCTTTTCTATATGCTCAAATTATGAAAACATGGATTTGATTATTGTTTACTGATATTCAGAAATGAAATCCACTCATTTTTTTTCTGATATATGGAACAGACTGGTGAGATGAACATCACATACATTCAACTAATTGTTCCTGGAGTGTGGATTAGTGGATACTTCTCCCCCGCTAACTGAGCATCTGCAGACGCCATGATCACAGATACAAGGACTGCAGAGGTTGTAGCATTCTTCGCTGCTGAAACAGTCCAAGTCATATCTACATTTTCCTCTTATATCTACTGCATCTGCAGCTTCTTGAGAACCTACAAAAATTTCATAGAACATGAGACTTTGGATCAGTGAAACTGAAGATATTTAACTGATTTCACCTGCAATCAACATGCAATTACTATCTAGCTAGTTTCTTTAAGGACATAAAATACAAGAATATATGTATATATATCTACCTGCATGCCGGCGGGCGGGCTGGTGCGTGCATGTGTGTGTGTGTGACTCGCGGATTTTTATTATAATAAAAAAGAATGAAAAATATATTATTTATAAATGACCACCACCGGCGACCCCCAGATAGCATTTTCTTGTTTTCAAATGTGATACAGAGAAATTAGAGAAAGTTGTACCAACAATGAGCAACCACAGCCAAGAGAGCAAGTAACAAGCCAACTTGAAGGAGGTGGGCATCTTCATACAATCTCTAAAAGTTGATGAATCATCTTAGCTCCCACACACACAGGTATATATATACAATTGTTTGCGTAAAGTGTATTTTTAATATTATTGTTAGGTATGCCAATATATAGAAAGTAATAGTTGTGTTTTCCTATATGCTCTTGTTCTTGACCAACGAAATAAAAGGGAAAGAGTGGGAGAAAGCACGAGGGAGGCCTAACGAGCATTTAATACTGTTTAATTAGAAATAAAAGTTAGCAGGAATTAATGCTAAATGAAGATCAATTCCGTTATAATTTAATGACATCCTTCTCTGATTATCCTTTTTTCATCTTCTTTAAACTCAATAGTACATACCTC
>JAOQMR010000001.1:1036978-1054508 GCA_027563865.1 Erythroxylum pelleterianum
TAGAACTGCCACCTTAACCAGATCTTAAAATAGTATTATTCTAAATTTTACAAATTTTAAAATTTAAAATGGACTTATGCTCAGGTTGTTTTTGTAAATTAAGTCATTTGTTTTAGTTACTTTGTTTTAGTCTCACGTAAATATATGATAAAATTTAATATAATACGATAAAAATATCATAACCGGAACAGAAAATCTAATCCTGTTGTTTGGACCATTTGGATTAAACTTCAAATTAAATCTTAGGTCTAATTTTGATTTAAAGTTTATGTTAATTGAATCTAATTTATTGAATTCGAATTAGGTCGAATTGAGTTAGACTATTGGAAAATTTTTTACCAACCTCAAATTATTAGATCAATTATTTTTGCATGCCTACCTTAAAAAAGGTCAAACGGTAGATTCAACTCAACCTAACTTCCTCAAGATGCACTTGGAACTTGACTAAGATGTCTAAGTTGTTGAAAATAAAATCTTCTTGTTCTTAAGGTTTTCATAGTTTAAAATTAGAATGTTGTCGGCAGAGTTTTTTTTTTCTGTAGATATTTTTTAAGAAGAATTTTTTAAAGAAATTAGTTAATTATTTGACTGTCATTTAAAATTTTTTTTGGAAGAGTTTTATATAGTAGACTGTTTGGCAACATAAAAATAAAATTTTTTAATTTTAATTATATTTTATTTTATAATAAAAATTATTTATGCATATAAATATTATTTAAAGTATACTAAACAATATGTAAAGCATAATATATTAATTATCATATAATTTTAAATAATATGAAACATATATGAAAATATATCTAATTAAATCTTTTATATGGATTATAACATAACTAAACTAATATAAAAAATAAATATTAAAACATATAAAAACCCAAATAATATTATATAAATCTCAAAATAAATATTCAAGTTGAGTAAGTAGTTAAATACACAATAAACGAGAAAATGAGTTTGTGGGTATTGTGGGAATTATATGTAAAACATAAGGACAAAAGGGATTAAAAATAGGCTAATTAATTGATATGAAAAATCTACCTGAAGAGTCATTTGAAAGGTTTTTTTTAAGAAGTTCCAAGTTTATATTTCTTAAAAAGCTGTATTTTGGCTGCCAAAAAACTCACATCTATTAAAGAAATATTTTTTATGTTACAGTTAAATACCTATTTTTCTTAAAAAAGGCTTTTGTGATGGAGAAAAGTGCTTATTAACCTCCCAAAAGTCCATCCCATTGGGCAATAAGCCTAATCTCTTAACTTTATCTTCTTAGTCTTAAGCTTTTCCTATTTTAAGATTAAAATGTTGTCATCTTGTAGTTAGAAATGCAAATCACTATCAAATCAACTTTTGAATTGAACCTATGTTTAAATCCAACTTAAAATTTGATCAAGTTCGATCTAATTACTATTGACTCGATTTTTGAATCGATCGGTATTAAAACTTAAGTTAAAATTTGAGTTGACCAAGTTTGATCTATTACATTTAAATCAAATCAACGTCAAATTTTTTTTCCAACCCTAAATTAGGCTTTAATTCAAGTTTTTTAATTGGGTTGATTATATATATATATATATTAACAACTTCAAAAACTCATCAAGCCTATTTGTGGACATATATCCCAAATTGCACGTTGGACTGGTCAACCTAAGTTGCAAGCTAATCACAGTCAAAGGAAGCAAATGATATAAAATAAGATATGACCTAAACTAGTTAGCAACTAGAGCTGCAAAATACAGTTGGCAACATCTCTTAAGTTTGTTTAAACATCACAAGAGTCAAAATAAGTGTGGGGTTTTGGGGAAATTAAGAATGAAAAAAAAACAGAAAAAATTAATACTTTCCCTTTTTTGAACTTGTAAATTTGTTTATAACCTCATTTATAACTTTTTAATTTAAAATTAATAATCTTAAAATAATTAGTTAAGATTTATTTTTAAATTAGCATAAAATTGGAGTATTATAAATAATATAGAGAACAAATTATTATTAATATAATAGTGAGCTAGAGATGAAAGAAATAAAAATAGTAGTTAATCGTTTATAATCAATAATTTAAAAACTCAACCGGTTCAGTTAGTTTAAAGTTTCAGTTTAGTTTTAAAAATTTTAAGTTTAATTTATTTTAAAAATTCTTATTATTAAAAATTAATCATCAGTTTATTAATTAATTAGTTGATTTTATAAATTAATCAATTTTTATAAATCAAAATATTTTAATTAATCTTGTGAGAGTAAGAACACGAAGAAGTCCATGTTTAAGCATTTTGAATCTTTTCAATGGCAACTCAAAAAGTGATAGATAAGACACTGAAGTTATCATAATGAGGAATAAGAAAATGTAGAAACAGAGTGTCATGACCCACATGGGCCTGTTTTTCTCATTAACAATACAAAGCCAGGAATGAGCTAGCTAGATTTTGGTCTAGCTAGATTTTGGGTCCTTGACCAAACAAACCCCATTAAAGATCTTAAGCTCTACTCCCAAGAATTAATGAAAGATAAATCACTGGTAAGAGTTGGCAATGTCAGTTGCTAGCTAATGCAGGTACAATTTAGCACATAGAATACACACATTAAGATAAACAAGAGTATTCTTAAAAGCAAGTAAAGTAGATTAAAGTGAGTCATAAGGCAAAGGTTAAGGTTAAGGTGTGGAGTGTGCGTGTGTGTGTGTGTGTGAGAGAGAGAGAGAGAGAGGTGTTTTTAATAATTTCACGGTGGCAGTGGCGGTGGTTAATCATCAGAGCTCTCTTTTTGATGCAAGCGTGGGTATAAATGCAGGAACTTTGGTGTTTGTTACTCTCCTCTTTCACTCTATCTTTGGAAGCAACCCAACATTTTAACTTCAATTCTTGTTCTCTTTAACTAAACAACCTTTTGGGTAGTTCTCTTCTGCGGTGAACAGTTTTGTATCTGAGTTATGTGGGGTTGTGTATACCAAAACAGAGAAAAGCAGAGGAGGGTTTTGAACAGAACAGAAGTACAGAACAGAGCCTGAAACAATCAATAAAGTTTTGTTTTTGAGAGGAGAAAAGGCTTGTATTGAGTGCAGAGTACCAAAAGCAGCTCAGAATCTGAAATGGGTATCTTTCTCTTACCACTTTTAGCGGCCTTTAGGTCTCTGCTATTCAACTCTGACTACGGTTTGAATGGAGCTGTTTTTTTTTTTAAAAAAAATACTGAAATCAATGTTCTTTTGTTTTCTTATTTAACTGCTTCTGTTACCACCTTTTTGCAGCTTTTCTTTTAAGTTTCTTTCTCTGTGTTTCGTTTCTCTTTGTGGGGGTGCTTTCTTGGTTTCAATTTCGATACACTGAAATTTCAGTAGTGGGTAGCTTTGAAAATAGTATCAGTCCAACTTCTGTGATCTTTCCTACTCATTTTAGTACCTGGGTCTTTCAGCTTCAGTAAAATTTTGGTTTTTGAGCCAATTTGCGGAAATGGGTCTCTATAGTTCACTTCAAAGATCGGATAACTTTGTGGTTAACTTCACATGCTTGGTTTTGGATCATTTACTTTTCCTGCGGATTTAGCCACTCAAGGAGGACCATTTGGACCCTGTGATTGCTGTTCTTTTTATTGTGAGTTCAAACCTGGTGTTTTCTTAAGTTACCTTGAACTTACATTAGGAAGTCTGAAATTCTTGTAAGAGTATAGTAATCTCCTATTTGCCTCCTTTAATTCTTTGTGTATTTGTCTGTTTCATCTTTGGTTTGATCATATTGAGCAGTTGGGTTATTCTGCTTTGTTGAGCTTTGAGATTACTTCTAAGCTTTCTAGAACTTATCGCATGTTTACTCGTTGTTCGAATGCAGTTGTGAGAAAAAAGTAGCTTGTGGCGATTATATTCAAAATTTGTGCAAGTACTGATGGATATGAATGAAAAGGATACACTTGGGCAGGAAAAGAGGAATGATAATGCCATAAATTTCCATTCTTCTGGTAGTATGTCCTCAGATTGGCAATTTCCAGGTGCCAATATCACAAATTCATCTCTGGATCTACTTCCAACTGATAGTCAAGTAGTAGTATGCAGAAGAGATCTAACTGGAGCTTCTTCTTGCTCATCTGCCTCTTTCGGTCCAACGATGTGGGAACATCACAACAATTCACAAAACCTAGGTTTCGTTAACATTAATGTCCACAATAATCCAAGTTCTTCAAGCCCAGCAGGAACTGAAAAAGTTGCCTCTGCATCTTTGAGAAATGGTATTGATGGGGCTCTGGATACGGGGTCTTATCTCCTGAATCCAATGCTGAAAAGCGGTATGTTCTTATCGAATGCGCCTCTTATGCTCCCACAGAGCTTATCCCAGTTTCCTGCTGATTCTGCATTTATTGAGCGTGCTGCCCGGTTTTCGTGCTTCAGTGGTGGGAATTTCAGTGATATGCTGAACCCTTTTGGAGTTTCAGACACCATGGGACTTTATTCTAGGGGTGGGGGAATGATGCAAGGATCAGCAGAAGTTTTTTCTGGTAGTGGATTGAAACTTGTATCTGGTGGACAAGCTCAGGAGAATGTTGGTGAAGCTCATAAAGATACTTCTATATCTGTTGATCATTTAGTCACTAAGGATAGCCCTCTTAAGAACGGGACAAGAAGTGAAGACCTTGTAAAATCTCATGATGATGGAAAACAGGGTGTTGATGGGTCTGGTAATGAATCAAATGGACCTGAATCCAGTGGTCGGGTTGGTGCTCAAGCAGAGACATCTGTAATGGAGGCAAATGGTGGGGAGATGTCTTCAAAGAACCGTAGCTCAAAGAAAAGGAAAAGAACTGGGCAGGTAGGAACTACTCTTGCAATTGTTCTATTAATGGTAGCTTAACTAAGTATGTCGTATGTACTAACTTCGTCTTTGTGGTAGGATACAGAGCCTAACTACTCTTGCTATTGTTCTATTAATGGTAGCTTAACTAAGTATGTCGTATGTACTAACTTAGTCTTTGCGGTAGGATACGGAGCCTAACCAGGCCGGGGAAAACCAACAATTGGGTGAGGTTGCAAAGGCTAGCCTTGAAACTCAACAAAAGGCTGCAGAAAATCCCATTTCAAATACCGATAAGAATACTGGAAAACAAGGTAAACAGGGTTCACAAACTTCAGAACCACCAAAAGAGGAGTACATTCATGTTAGAGCTCGAAGAGGCCAGGCAACAAATAGCCACAGTCTTGCAGAGAGAGTGAGATTTTGTGCCAAAGTAGTTCGGTGGTTCCTCTAGGGACTTTCGCTTTAGCTTCTTTAGCATTAACGCATTTATTCTAAATACAGGTAAGAAGGGAAAAGATCAGTGAAAGGATGAAGTTTCTACAAGACCTTGTACCTGGTTGCAGCAAGGTTGGTATTTAGGTTTTGTACCTGCCCAATGAAAGTGTTAAAAAAGTATTGAATTACAATTAAGGATCATGTCGTAAAATACCGACTGCATTTTTCAGGTTACGGGCAAGGCAGTGATGCTAGATGAAATCATCAACTATGTGCAATCACTGCAGCGGCAGGTTGAGGTATGTGCAAGAATCTGTTTTGTTCATTCGATCTATAATGAAACAAATACTAGGCAGCTTAATATCATCAGAAGTCATGTTTGTGCTGACATTGGAACTGTTTGATATAGCTCATAAATAGCTTCAAATAGAGCTTGAAACTAGCTAATTCTTTTTCATTGCAAAGGTTTTGCTTTAGATGGATAGCTTGGCAAACCACAGAAAGCTTTTGAACCCTTCAATGTCTGTATTTTGAGATCTAATTTTCTTTTTCATTTCTTCTTCCAGTTCCTATCTATGAAACTAGCAACAGTGAATCCAAGGCTTGATTTTAGCATAGAAGGACTCCTAGCAAAAGATGTAAGTGAATGATGTATTCTAATGCACTCAATCTTATGATATTCAGAATTTGATCAACCAAAAGCTAGCATATCCAAAGGTAAAACACTGTTTAGATTATAATTTTACTGCACCTCTATGTTCAGTTCCTTCAGTCTCGGGCTGTACCTTCCTCCACTCTTCCGTTTTCGTCAGAGTTGCCTATGGTTTATCCCCATTTACATCCTTCACAATCAGGACTTCTTCCGGCTACATTTCCAGGGATGGAAAGCCAGTCCGACATACACCGTAGGACAGTTAATCCCCTTCTGACGCCCATTAGCGGAGGATTTAAGGAGCCTTCTCAGGTAGTTAATTGATTAGCCTGTTACTTCGCACTCTGTTGTCCTGAAGTTAGATAAACATGGTTATGTTAGTCAGTACCATTTATATCATCCATCCATTTGAAAGCAGCTACCCAATGTGTGGGAAGATGAGCTGCATAACGTTGTTCAGGTAAACTACGGAACTGGTGCTCCCGAAGATAGTCAAGACATGAATGGTACAGCCTGTGTGAACCACTCTTAACTATACAAACTTCTTTTGCACATTATAGACAAATCGACTGTGTACTGAACCTGAAGTTATGTTTGTTTCAGGATTGGTTCCTCCAGGACACATGAAAGTTGAACTCTGACTGTTTGTGTGAAACCATAGGCTTTACTTTAGCTGCCATATATTGAAGATAATAGCGTAAAGAATCTGACTATTCTACTTGTTATGCAACTATACCTCTCTAATATTGAAGATAAAAGCATAAGAGATTGTGTTCAGATTAGGAATGCTTGTAGGGGATGCTTTTAGCTCAGTTTCTGAGAAAATTTGCTGGTTGGTTGCTCTCTCTGCCAAGAATTTGTACTTAAGAAGTTGATATTGAACCATCCCTTGTTTATTTTGAGAATGGAATCCTACATAGTCAGTATAGATTTGATCAGTAGATGTTGTGAAACCCAGGAATGTATAGTTGGTTTTTCCTAGGATCTGATGGGTTATTGTAGAGAGAAGTCCATGGATGATTTCTTTTTGCTAAAATGATAACATGGGCTCTGTAGTTTGTTAAAATGGAAATTATTGTAATGCTTTATCCTTGATTATTTAGCTCGAGCTCAATCCGACCCATTGATAATAACGCTGTCGCCTTGACGATAAGTAGGCAAGATAGCTTGACCCGACCTAACTTCGAGTTAATGAGCTAGACACGATTTGATTGGGCTTTCAATTAAGCTTAGGCCCGGAGGAGTAACCTGAAAGACCCTTTAAAGGTACATTATTTTAAAATTTTATTTAAAACGATATCGATTTAAATGGTCTATTGCTATTCTTAATATATAGCCTTGTAGATTTATCATTATCCAAATATCCACACACTAACATCTTTATTATCTTTAATGTCTATCCAATCTTAACATAATTCTAGTAATTTTTTTTGAAACAAACAAATTCATTAATCGAACGAGAAACTAAAACATAAGAAGCAACTAAATCCAAAGCTAATAGGCTTTACCTTATACACTCGGACCTAAGCTTCTTCATAATTGATTACAAGCGAAGAAAAATTAGAACAAAAAATATAAACAATACTACTTGGGATATTATCCCAATTGAGACGGTTCGCATGAAATAAAGCGACCCATGCTAACGAATGAGCGACTTTATTAGTATTCCGAGAAGTCCATTGGAAGGACAAATGTTGGAAATGATTCTTAAGTGAAAGATACTCAGCAAACACTGCACCAACCTCTAACAAATTACTGGATGAATTATTAAGATTGTTGATCACTTCTAGACAATCTGACTCAAGAACAATTATGTCCAAATGTTAATTTAACTATGAAAATTTTGGATTGATAAAATTTTTAGTGCGGTGTTTAATTTTTTAATTTGATTTATTTTGATAACTTTTTTATAAAAACTGATTAGGTTATTAATTAATTGGTTGATATTTGTAAATTAATTGATTTTAATAAATTAAAATTAATTATTTTTTATTTAATAGTTTTTTAAATTAAACTTCAAAGTTTTTTGTAGATAAGGATAATCTCTTTTAATTATATTTCAAAAATTTTATTTTTATTTAATTTTTAACTAATTTTATAATAATTTAATATCAATTAAAATTTTTAAACTTTAAACTTCTTGCCTTGTCAGTTTAATTTCTGGTCGAGCTTTTACAACATTGTCTAATTCTCTAAATCCATTTGTAGCATTATCAAGCAACACATAGGCTTGATATTTTTGGGTTGACTCAAATTATACGAATTGACCATATTTCGGGTTATGTTCGAAATTGAGAGGTTTGTCAATGAAACATGGCCTTGAATTCAGTCTGAAAATTTTTCAAGTTTGATTAACGTTTGGATTAGATTTAAGTTTTGATTAATTTGGGTATAAGGCTTGTATCAAAATCTATTTTCGGCCCTTCGTGATGTTATTGGTGTTACTTACATTCGTTAGTTAGAGACTTTTTTTCGGATTTCGGCCGCTTTACCTACCAAAAAAAAATCTATGTTCGACCCAAAATTTGAAAAAAAAGAGTCTAAACTTTAATTAAATTTTATGGCAAATTCAAACTTTAAAAAATCAAATGTAAAACTCATGTCTAATTTTATCATTATTATTATAAATATAATATAAGAATAATTATTATTTTTATGCTCGAGACAACAGGCCCAATTTTTATTAATACTTGTCAAGTCTTAAGTCGAGTCGGAGTCTAGAGTCGATCAACCTAAACCTAACTCGTTAATCTTGAGTTATGCCCAAAAACCTTTTGAACGTTATAATTTTGAGGGGGCATATATAATTTTCAATATTTTTTAAAAATTATTTATGATTCCATTTATATATATAAGTTTTAAAAATTATTTATTTTGTCATTTAGATTTCTATTTCTCCATTTTCCGTACTCGGGAAATAAAATGCACACTTTCCCGCCAAAAGTAAGAAGAAACAGAGCAGAAACAGAGTCATAGATGTTCCGTTGCTCCAACCACTTCGCTTCTCTGCTCAAGCACTGCATAGAGACCCGAAATCTAGCTCAAGTCAAGAAGCTCCATTGTGTCATCATCAAGACCTTTGCGGATGCTGAGCCTTTTCTTTACAACAACCTCATCAGCGTTTATGGTGGATTGGGCAATCTTAGTTATGCACGCTATGTGTTCGATATTATGCCGGAACGAAACATTTTCTCGTGGAATGCTATTCTTTCTGCTTATTCGAAGTCTGGGTTTCTCTCAAAAATGGAAGAGATCTTCAAAGTCATGCCCACCCAAGACGTGGTCTCTTGGAACTCACTTCTTTCGGGCTACGTGTGCTATGGCTCTTTTTTTGAGGCTGTTAGGACCTATAACTTGATGTTCAGAGAAGGGGTTGTTAATTTGAATAGGATAACGTTTACGGCTATGCTCGTGGTTGCGTCAAATCAAGGATGTGTTGATTTAGGTAGACAGGTTCATGGGCATGTTGTGAAATTTGGACTTTGTGGTAATGGGAACGTTGTGGGTTCTTTGTTAGATATGTATGCAAAAGTGGGGTTAGTTTATGAGGCGAAACATGTTTTTGATGAGGCTTCTTACAGGAATGTGGTAATGCATAATAAAATGATAGCAGGGCTCTTGCGATATGGGATGGTAGAGGACTCAAAGAGGGTGTTTGAAGGTATGGAGGAAAGAGATTCTGTTTCCTGGACGACAATGATTACAGGGCTTGTACAAAATGGAATGAAGAGAGAAGCTATTGATTTGTTTAGGGAGATGAGGCTAGAAAGATTGTCAATCGATCAGTATACATTTGGCAGTGTGTTGACTGCTTGTGGGGGGATGATGGCCTTAAGAGAGGGCAAGCAAGTCCATGCTTTCATAATCAGGAGTGATTATCAGCATAATGTCTTTGCTGGTAGTGCTCTTGTTGACATGTACTGTAAGTGTAGAAGCATACAATATGCTGAAGGAGTTTTTGATAGAATTGAACAAAAGAATGTTGTGTCGTGGACTGCTATGTTAGTAGGTTATGGCCAGAACGGATTCAGTGAAGACGCTGTTGGGCTTTTTATTGACATGCAGAGAAATGGGATTGATCCTGATGATTTTACTCTTGGAAGTGTAATTAGCTCTTGTGCAAACCTGGCAAGCTTAGAAGAGGGCATGCAATTTCATGGTCAAGCACTGAGTTCTGGTTTAATTAGATTTATAACCGTCTGCAATGCACTTGTTACTCTATATGGAAAATGTGGAAGCATAGAAGATGCTCATCAGCTATTCGAAGAGATGAATTTCAGGGATGAAGTCTCTTGGACTGCATTAGTTGCTGGGTATGCACAATTTGGAAAAGCCAAAGAGACAATTGACTTGTTTGAAAGGATGCTGGACAATGGTTTGAAACCTGATGCAGTTACTTTCATTGGAGTTCTTTCCGCTTGCAGTAGAGCTGGGATGGTGGAGAAAGGCCAACGGTATTTTGATGCAATGGTAAATGAACATGGTATAGCTCCAGCCTCTGATCACTACACATGTATGATTGATCTATTCAGTAGAGCTGGAAAGTTAGAAGATGCCAAAAGTTTCATCAATAAGATGCCTTTCCATCCTGATGCAATTGGTTGGGCCACTTTACTGAGCTCTTGCAGACTTCATGGAAACATGGAAATAGGGAAGTGGGCAGCTGAATCTCTGCTAGAACTAGAGCCCCAGAACCCTGCAGGCTACATTTTACTATCAAGCATCTATGCTGCAAAAGGGAAATGGAGCCACGTGGCTCAACTCAGGAGAGGAATGAGAGAAATTGGAGCCAGAAAAGATCCAGGATGTAGTTGGATCAAATATAAAAACCAAGTCCACATTTTCTCAGTAGATGAACAGTCAAGTCCATTTTCTGATCAAATATATGGTAAGCTGAAAGAATTGAACCAGAAAATGATAGAGGAGGGATATGTGCCAGATCCAAGTTCTGTTCACCATAATGTTGAGGAGTCAGAGAAGATCAAGATGCTTAATCACCATAGTGAGAAGCTTGCAATTGCATTTGGATTGATATTTGTTCCTTCAAGCCTTCCAGTACGAGTAGTTAAAAATCTAAGGGTATGTGGAGATTGTCACAACGCAACTAAATATATTTCTAAGATCACTCAGAGGGAGATACTTGTCAGGGACGCTGTCCGATTCCATTTGTTTAAAGATGGATCATGTTCTTGCGGAGATTTCTGGTGATACCAGGCTGCTGCTGAGGATACTAGGATTTCAAATCTTCTAGGGCCAATTACTGGACTAAAGAATAGAGTGGAAAGTCATTCTCTGCTTCACGGGCATAACAGTGGACCACAGCCTTAAATTATTAAAGTAAATGGAAAACAGCAAGGATTTAAGCTCAAGTTACAGCCTTGATCTCTCTCTCTAACTCCCACCTTGAAAAATCTCGGCATGCTAGTGAGTATCATGTCAGCTGTGTTCATGTACTTCTATCAGCCCTTACAACATGGTTGTCCTCGTATTTACTGGCTTTGCCTTAATGCTTTTTGAGTGCACTTATAATCTTTTTCTGACTTCAACATTTTAGGTCATAAGAGATCTGTTTTTAATGGTCATGTGGGAAAATGCAGTAGGTCTAAGATTTTACATTGATTGTAGTGAGGGTTAACAGTGAACAAAAGATCATGAAGCACTTTATGAATATGGATCTGTATATTGACTTGACATGAAAGATATAATTGAATGAAGAACACACTGTAAAAGCAGTTGTTTTGACTGTTTATGATACATGAGAAGTAAATGTGAAGGTCTATTAGTCTTGTTGTAGATCATCATTCATAATCTCCTGATATTCCAATGGACTTCTCTTGATTTTGTTGCTGGTTCTGCATCAGGTTCAAGACATGTTATATCAGAAACGCAAACATTATTGTGTTCAGCATGTGACTAGAGAAGCTTAGGAGAATTACCTGCAATTGACTACAAATTGCGATTATTTCTTCTAAAGGTGCCCAATCACCAAAGTTTCTCTCTACGAATTGATAGGCAATGCCACTCTTGCCACTTCCAACAATAAAAAGTCCACCCTTTATTTCTCCTTCTCCTTTGAAGTTTTGCTCTATCCCCAGTGCTTTAGCACGCTTGTAATTTGCAATAGCTCGTGGATTGAATAGAAATCCTGATAAGAATTTGTCTTTGAGAAGTTGTCCACCACCAAGAGCTTTAAAGAATTCCATATTCCTGTCAAATAGTACACCACCGCCCCAATATCGAGGCCAGAAGTCTTGTACCTGTATGGCAACGGTAAGTATCAATGGAAGGAGTTGATTGTAGTCCAAGCAGCTGAACGTTCACTTTGGTACCTCGGATTCTATATGTTCATGGAGAACTGCATACAACTGAACTCCCATTCCATCAAATATTGGTTTTTTGGCATAAAGCTGGTGAGCTTCAGCTCTGCACATGATGCACCTGTTGTAATATTGGGAAATCAATACATCATTTGTTACAATTTGAATCATAGTTAATAAGATGTTATGTTTATCTATTTGTGTTTTTGAAACTACATCTATTGCTCTAAACTTGATGGTTTTCTGATATCATTTCCTATTTATTTCCACCACCTTTTATTGTTTATGCACATTTCAGAGCATAAAGAGGTTACAATTGAGAGGAGATGTACATTTGTAGCTGACTAGGTATCATGTTCAATAGAATCATGCCAAAAAGCAGAAGAATGCTTACCCAGGCCGTCGGATGCATAGAAACACAGCTGGTTTATCATGCCACAGTGCTGAAGCCTTCAGCGGAGGTGTTTTGGTTTTGACCAGACGCTGCGTGTGATAATAAGAATTTAAGAAAACTGAAGGAGAAGGGAAGAAAAACAGGGGAGAAGAGTTTTGATAATGCCCGATAGTCTTATTCATGCTCTAAACAGCCTTTAAATAGAAAAGTTGGTCCTAAATATGTGGAACTCCCACACACGACTAAAAACACGAAATAACATTGGTGGATTTCCCACCTACAACTGGAAATCAAAAGCAATAGAAAATCAAGCCATTACTCCTACAAAGCTGCTACACGTTGAGGAGGTATCCATGATCTTCCGCATATTATTAGCAACAAGGGAAAAGTGGGCTGTTGAGATAAAGTCTAAAGACCAAGTCAGTGAGCAGGTCCTGCATGTAACGATCGTGTGAGAGATTGAACTGCAGGTTGCTTGTACAGGAAGATGTTCTGCTATCAGTCCATCCGCCCCGCAAAGTCCTTGTCCTCAAGGACAAAAGTCGGGTAGGCTTTGGAAAATCGTCTGAGATTTTCCCATGTTGCGTCTGCTTCCGAGGCGCCAGTCCACTTTATAAGCACTTCAGTAACTGGCCTATACCGCCCTTTCTGAATTACTCGCTTGTCTAAAATCTTCTCAGGGGCTGGTAAAATTACGGAGTCATCACTGACAGGAGGTAGAGTAGAAGTGGGAGGTGGCCTATCACCTAGATGTTTTCGCAAGAGACTAACATGGAAAACATTATGTATTTTTGCATCTTTAGGCAGACGGAGTCGGTAAGCCACAGAACCTATCTTCTCCAGTATTTCAAAGGGCCCGTAGAAGCGAGGAGAGAGCTTTAGAGAACTACGAAAGGCGACAGAAGTCTGTCGGTAGGGTTGCAATTTCAAGTAAACAAAATCACCTACCTGGAAGTCCACCTCTCTTCTGTGTTTATCCGCTTGGAACTTCATTCGCTCTTGTGCTCCTTTCAAGTTTCTCTTCAAATCACGAAGGATGATGGTGCGATCCTTGAGATATGTGTCCACTGCAGCCACTTGTGTCGTTCCCGGAACATATTGAATTATTGAAGGCGGTGGTCTTCCATACACTACCTCAAAGGGAGAGATTTTTGTAGCCGAATGTTCACTAGTATTATAACTGAATTCAGCCCAAGGCAGCCATTCACTCCATTTTCGAGGTTGTTCTCCAGTGAAACATCGCAAATATTGTTCCAAAATTCTGTTAAGAACTTCTGTCTGTCCATCAGTTTGTGGATGATAACTGGAGCTCATCTGAAGTTCTGTCCCCTGCAATTTAAACAACTGAGACCAGAATAAACTTATAAAAACTTTGTCGCGATCGCTGATGATGGTCCGTGGAAACCCATGGAGTTTAACTACATGTTTAATGAATTCTGCAGCAACTGTTGTAGCAGTATAAGGATGACACAAAGGAATGAGATGGCAATATTTGGAGAGGCGATCAACAACTACCAAAATGACCGTGTAACCATGGGAAGGAGGTAGTCCTTCTATGAAATCCATTGATATATCTGTCCAAACTGTTTCTGGAATTGGTAGAGGTTGCATGAGTCCTGCAGGCTTCAAAGTCTCATATTTGTTTTGCTGACAGATGACACAAGTCTTGACAAACTCTTTCACCATTCGATTAAGCCCTGGCCACTGAAAAGTTTGATGTATTTTTGATAGAGTCTTGTCATAACCGAAATGCCCCCCCATTGGTGAAGAATGATATTCTTTCAGAATCGCAGGAATTAGAGAGCTACGAGGACTCAAAAAGATTCTTCCTTTGCAAAAATAAACACCATCCTTTACCTGAAAATCACGCCTAGTAGGCTGCTGTCGGATAATATTTTCATAGAAAGAATCCTCTTTTACTTCTGTTTGTAACTTCTTCCACCAATCAGCTACAGGTATGGATATTGTGGTCATTTGGAATTCTCCCAAACGTGATAAGGCATCAGGACCTTGATTTTCACGTCCTCTCCGATATTCTATTCTATAATCATATCCCATGAGTTTCGGTAACCACCTCGCTTGAGCAGGAGTTGTGATTCGTTGCTCTAAAAGGAATTTAAGACTTCTTTGATCTGTTCTGACAGTGAAGGAACGACCAAGAAGATAAGGTCGCCACTTTCGAATTGCCTTCACTATCGCCAACATCTCCTTTTCATATGTAGATAAATTCAATGCTGCTCCCTTCAACGCTTCACTGTAATAGGCTATAGCTCTCTGATTTTGTGACAAAATTGCTCCGATCCCGGTACCACATGCATCACTTTCAACAACAAACTCTTGGGTGAAATCTGGTAAAGCTAGTATCGGAGGGGATGACAATGCCTCCTTAAGCTTTTCAAACGCCTCTGCTGCTTCTGTATTCCAAGAGAACCCGTTTTTAGTTAGTAAACGAGTAAGAGGGGCAGCTATACCTCCAAAATTTCGGATGAATTTTCTGTAATAGCCGGCGAGTCCAAGAAAGCCCCGCACGCCCTTTTGATTGGTGGGTTGTGGCCATTCCTTGACTGCTGCTATTTTCTTAGGATCAACCGCGACTCCCTGCTTTGAGATCAAGTGCCCCAAATAATCCACCTCCGTGACTCCAAACTGGCATTTTGTCATCTTGGCAAATAACTGGTGAGTAGTGAGAGTCTGTAGAACAGTTTCCAAGTGACTTATATGCTCCTGCCAGCTCCTACTATACACAAGAATGTCATCAAAGAAAACAAGGATAAACTTTCTTAAATATGGACGAAAGATCTCGTTCATTAGAGCTTGAAAAGTGGCTGGAGCGTCTGTGAGTCCAAAAGGCATAACTACGAATTCGTAGTGTCCTTCATGAGTTCTGAAGGCCGTCTTGTGTATATCTTCTTCTTTGACTCGAATTTGATGGTAGCCTGATCGCAAATCTAGCTTAGAATAAATTTCCGTACCATGCAATTCATCCAAAAGTTCGTCAATGACAGGAATCGGAAATTTGTCCTTCACCGTAATATCATTCAAGGCCCTATAATCAATACAAAATCTCCAACTTCCATCAGATTTTTTTACTAACAAGACAGGTGATGAGAAGGGACTCCTACTAGGACGAATTAATCCTGATAAAAGCAATTCTTGGACCATTTTTTCAATCTCAGTTTTTTGATAAAAAGGATAACGATATGGTCTTACTGAGATTGGTTTGCTGTCAGGTTGAAGTGGAATATGATGATCTTGTGCTCGATGTGGCGGAAGAGTTGTGGGTTGTTCAAACACGCGGCTGTATTTCGTGAGAAGTTGTTGTATCTCAGGACAAGATTCGGTTATAGGGGCAGCTTCTGTGATTTCAACCTGCAAAAAAAATGTAGGGCCGTGTACCATATGGAGCTCCTTCTTTTGCAATGGCTCTAGTCCTCCTCTTCGGATGCCATAAAAAGTGTGAGATTGGTCCCCTTTTTTTATTGTCATGGTGAGAGTGGCATAGTCGGTCTCTACAGGTCCAAGAGTCGCCAACCATTGGACTCCCAAAACAATCGGGTATGCTGCAATTGGAAGAACATAAAAATCTGCTGTGGTGTGATATCCTTGAATAATCAAGGAGAGGTTAAGACATCTTCCTTTGCAAGTCATTTTTTCTTTGTTGGCGATGGTAATTTGAAGGGGCTGGTCTTGTATCACCGTTAAGCCACATAAATCCACCAAGGTCTGATCTACGAAGTTGTGAGTACTGCCGCTATCAATGAGAACCGCTACATCTCGCCCCTTTATTCTTCCTTGTAATTGCAAGGTTTGAGGGTGATCTGTTCCAGCCATTGCATGTAGTGATATGTCTGGCACCACTTCTAAAAATTCTTGCTGATTGTTCTCCTCAATTTCATGATCCAAGCTATCTTCAATGGCGAAGAGTTGAGATCTTTGACAACGATGGCCTGGGTTGTACTGCTCGTCACAGTAATAACATAATCCTTTATCTCTTCTCTCCTTTGCCTCATGACTAGAAATTCTACGAAAAGGGGGTTGATTATTGGTGGTTTTGGCAGTAGGTGGAGGTCCCAAAATGCTAGGTTGAACGTTGCTCCTGTTCGTCCAAGGGGTGCGGCTGCTACTGATACTCTTCTTTTGTAAATTTAGCTTCTCTTCAACCAATCTTGCTACTCCGATGGCATCTACCAAATGTCTAGGTTGTTTGATTTTAACGTCCAACCTGATATCGTCTTTAAGCCCTGCAATAAAACATCCTACCAAAAAAGGTTGAGGCAAGTTATCAATACGATGAGAAAGTTTCTCGAACTCTTCCTGATAAGCAGAAACTGTTGTGGTCTGTCTAAGGCGAGTGATCGCTTCCGAAGGATCTTCGTAGTCAGTAGGACCAAACCTAAGGAGAAGAGCCTTAGTAAATTCCTCCTAAGTTACTGGTCCTTGGAATTTACCATACCACCTGTGCCATTGCAAGGCAATGCCCTCAAGATGAAAAGAGGCGAGGTCAACCTGTTGATCAATTGCAATACCACTGAACTTGAAATACTGCTCTGCCTTGTACACCCAACCTTGGGCATCCGTGCCATCAAACTTTGGGAAATGGAGCTTGAGTTTCTGTTGGTTGTTAGCGTAAGATGTGTTTCCCTGGTGAGAGGTATTTTCAGGGGACCTCTGCCCAAAGGGGTTCTCATTTTCTTCACAAGTGTGGTGAGAATTTTGTTGCGACAGCTCAATATTCTGGACTTTGGAAAGCAAGGTTTGCATGGTGGAGTGAATCTGATCAAACATGGATTCATGCCGACCAAGTGCTTCTTGTACCTCATTACGAAACTCTGCATTAGTTTGTTGCCGAGTTCCCATCGGAGCCAACCTGGCTCTGATACCAATGATAATAAGAATTTAAGAAAACTGAAGGAGAAGGGAAGAAAAACAGGGGAGAAGAGTTTTGATAATGCCCGATAGT
>JAOQMR010000001.1:1079518-1098183 GCA_027563865.1 Erythroxylum pelleterianum
TACTTTGGTCGTTATGGTTTGACTCTTTGTATAGACACATGGATCCTGGCTTTCGGGAACGTCCCGGGACAAAAATTGGTGTTTTCCGCACCGTGTGTATGTGATGCACACACCGGGATTTTCCTACAATCCGGCCTAGTATCAGTCCCTTTTTGAGTCCTGTAATTCTTGTTAAAAAGAAATATGGATAATGGTGAATGTGTGTTGATTACAGAGATTTGAACGAGCTTACCGTGCCTACCAAATTCCCTATTCCAATCATAGATGACCTGGAGGAGGAGCTACATATGGCTAAGTATTTTTCCAATGTGGATTTGAAGTCGAGTTTTCACCAAATCAGGGTTAGAGAAGAGGATGTCCATAAAACTGGGTTTCGAACTCATGAAGGGCTTTATGAGTACCTAGTAATGCCCTTCGGACTCATGAACACACCCGCTACCTTCCAATCTACTATGAATTCCATCTTCAAGCCTCTGCTGCACAAATTTGTTTTAATATTTGTTAATGACATCTTAATCCATAGTTTTGGTTGAAATTAGCTTCTGCAACATTTGGCCTTGGTGTTATAGCTTTTATTGGGCAATCACTTGTATGCTAATAGGAAAAAAAAACTTTTTTGTTAATAATATGTGAAGTACTTAAGCCATGTTCTTCCATGCGAGGGGGTAGCTATGGATCCACAGAAAATCAGGAGCATTATAGAATGACATGTACCCAAGAATGTTAAAGGAGTAAGAGGATTTGTTGAGCTGACCGGGTACTACAGAAAGTTTGTAAAGGATTATGGTAGAATCGCAAAACCACTTACTGAATTAACTAAGAAAGTTGGGTTTATTTGGGGGAAGGAAGCTCAACTGGATTTTGAGGAATTCAAACGGAGAATGACCACATCACCGGGTCTAGCTTTACCAAATTTCTCAATGGAATTCTTAGTTGAGAGTGATGCATCTGAGAGTGCTTTGGGGGCTGTCCTAATGCAAGAAGGCTGCCCATTGGCTTACTTCAGTAAAGCTCTAGCCGAATCGACATATTCCAAGTTTGTTTATGAGAAAGAAGTGATGGCGGTAATGCTAGATATCCAACATTGGAAACATTTCTTAATAGGGAGGCATTTCAAGGTCTATACTGATTACAAGAGCCTTAAGCATCTATTAAACCAGTGAATTTCATCCAAAGACCAACAATGTTGGCAAGCTAAGGGGCTGTTTGTTTCTTTTTTGTTGTTTTTTGTTGCCGTTTTTGTAAAAAGAAAAACAGGTAAGTAAAACGTATTTGACTTATTATGTTGCAATTTTTTGTTTCTGAAAATAAAAAAATACAACGATTTTACAGAAACCAGAAAACATCGTTTCTCTGAATTTTGACATCATGTTTTCTTTGACAGAAACCAACATATCCCTACTTTCTATCTCGATTAATAATAATAATCATCATCATCGTCGTCGTCGTCGTCGTCGTCATCATCATCATCATCATTATTATACCAAATTAATTATATTATTATTATTATTATAAATTATTATAAAATTTTTACTTTTATAATAATAATAATAATAATACCAAATATATTTTTGTTTTCAGTTTTTTATTAGAAATCTCAACTAAATAGGTTTTTGTTTTTAATTTTTATATTGCAAATCTTAACCAAACAAGTTTTCGTTTTTTTTAGAAAAATTAGAAACTAAAAACAATAAATAGAAACCAAAAACAACAACAGAAAAATAAAAGTGGAACTAAAAGGCCCCTAAGCTATTGGGCTTAAACTTTGAGGTTATCTACAAATCGAGGAAAAAAATAGGGCTGCGGATGCCCTGTTTATTCTGCTCCCTTTTGGCTCGATATAGATTTGGTCCAGAAGGAGATAAAGAAGGATGTAGAACTAAATTCTCTCATGGCAGCCTTACAACAGAATCCGAAATCTCAATCAAAATATCACTTGAGGGAAGGCTTACTATTCTACAAGAGCAGGCTAGTTCTCTCTTCTACTTCAACATTAATTCCTCACTTACTTCAAGAATAGCATTACTCTCCCCTAGGGGGACATTATGGTTTTCTAAAAGACCTGCAAAAGGTTGGCTAATGGCTTATTTTGGCTAGGAATGAAATCCTCGATACAAAAATTTGTATGGGAATGTGCTACATACCAAAAGAATAAATATTTGACTCTCTAGCTGGTCTTTTGCAATCCTTACCCATTCCTAAGTTGGTATGGGATAAAGTTTCAATGGATTTCATTATATAGCTTCCCAAATCCCAAGGTTACGAAGTCATAATGGTGGTAATGGATCGGTTGTAAAAACATGCTCATTTCCTACTACTAAAACACTCATTCACGGCTAAAACAGTGACTAAGTGTTCATACGAGATGTGGTGAAACTGCAAGATATCCCTAACTTCATTTTAAGTGATAGAGACACTCTTTTCACTAATAATTTTTGGAAGGAGCTATTCAGGTTATAAAGAACAGTACTAAAGATGAGTTCTTCATATCATCCCTAAACAGACGGCCAAACAGAAGTTGTTAATAGTATTTGAAAACCTACCTTCATTGTTTTGCCTCTGAGCAGCCTAAAAACTGGTCTCATTGGTTGTCTTGGGGGCAAAGTATTGATATAATACTACCTACCACATCTCAATCAAGAAGACTCCTTTTGAAGTTGACTATAGTCGCTTACCACCAATTATTGCATTTCTCCCAAGGAGAGACTTAAGTAGAATCAGTGGCGTTGGCTTTGGTGGATAACGATGAGCCCTTATGTCAGCTTAAGCACAACCTACTTCGTGCTCAGTCTACGATGAAGAAATTTACAGATGCTCATAAGGAGGTAAAATGCCAAGAAGGAGACTTGGTCTATGTTAAACTAAGGCCACATAAATAGTCCCTAGCAAAACACATCTGCCCTAAGCTTTCTGCAAAGTATTATGACACTTTTAAAATCACTGGAAGGTAGGGCAAGCTAGTTACAAACTGCAACTCCCACCTACATCCAAGGTATATTCAGTTTTTCATGTTTCCCAACTAAAAAATGTAGTGAGAGATCACCCTATTGAACAAGATCTTCCTCAAGGGTTAAAGGTGGATATCGGTAAAATTGTGGAGCCAAAGGCAATCCTGGCCTCACACATCATCAAGTCCAAGAGAAGAGTTATTCGGCAATGGCTTATCCGCTGGAAGTCTAAGCCAACAAAGAAGACAACCTAGGCGGATGCAAAATTTATTAAGGATCAATTTCCTTCTATTCACCTTGAGGACAAGATACCTATTGAGAGCGAGCAAATTGTTAACACTTTACCTATTTTATCTAAAGCCCCTTCCCTTATTCAGGATAACCAGCCCACACAACCTAAGCCTTTTAAAACCTACACTCGTAGGAACAAATCTGTCACGAAAGCAAGCTTGTTATAATGTAGTTATGGAGAGAGAATATTTGGAGAGGAGATATGGCAAAACATTCGTAATAAGGAGGAGGTTTTTGCCATTGTGAAACAATTGGTTAGGCTTAGTTATACCAGAAGGGGAGCTTGCTCCAACTATATCCATCTTTCAAACATATCAATAATAAAATCTCTATAGAGTTCATAACATTGGTTACGACTACAAATAACTAGTCTAGTCAAATTTAAGTCTCCGGTGGTGCGGTATAGACTAGTCAAACCAGCTCTCTAACACTGAGTATGAGTTTGACTCTAAGCTCAAGTCAATCAAACTTGACCTATTAACTTTAGTTCAGACCAAGTCCAAACCCTTCTGCCAACTCTAGTTCGGACAACTTCATTCTATGCGTACTAGAATGTCACAAATCCATCAAACTTTTCTGAAATTGCATTAGTTTCATCAACTCTTATGAGTTCCAGGGCCAAACATTCCTTCCTAGATGTAATCTCCACCTTTCAGTAAAACCAATCATATCGAAGATGGATGAAACCAGTGTCATTTTGGGACATAAAAGAGAAAAAGAAGCTCCTGACCTGATTTGGTTTAACATTCTAACAGTAAAATGACAGGTTCATACACTCTTCCAATGGCAAAATTATCTGACAGCAAGAAAACCTATGTTCCCTGTCCTGTATAAATGAACACAGCTTTGTCCCTCTTTGTGTGGAATATCTGATATCTTCCATTTGGTTGATGATAGTAATGCCTGAACCACTCTTATGCGCCAAGATTACAGTTAATCTTGCCAGGGATCGCTTTCAGTCCTCACTTCCGAGGGTTCAACTATTTCTGCCTCTGCCGCTTCACCAGCATTTGTGTCGGCTTCTTTAGCATCACTTCCTGATGCCGATGCCTCTGTATCACCCTCATCTGATCTACCCCATCTACCTCCAACTGCCATTGCCATCATGTCATATATTTTATTACCCAACTCTGCTGGACTGTCAGGCTGCAACATCAAATGAAAGAGTTTTAAGTGAAACCGATATGGAGAATCAATATTGCCATTACAAATATTGAAGACGAGCAAGTAAACTAATTCATTCTTACAGAGAATCCACTAGAGATCAATGCGGTATCGTAGAGGAGGTCAACAACTCTCTTTGCATCACTACTATCGGGCGCATTTTTGCAGGCAGCCTGTCATAAGTAAGATCAGGAAACAGCTTCAGTTTCACCAGCATTATAAGATGATGCATTCACTTCTTTGAAAGTCAAGCATCACAATCAAGGATATAGCCATTTCCCTTGAAACAAATCAAAGTCCATCAATTATTTAAGTAGTTTGTCATCCCGTTTGACCTTACCATTGTAGCTAAAACTTTAGATCAGAACACAATGTTTGTGCAGATACCATAACCATCTCATAATCATATGCAATCAAATTCACATTAAATAAATAATAGATCCCTCAATTCAAGTAATCTGTATTAAGTAGAATGGTCTTACATTTAAGTCCTTAATGATGGGGTGATCTGGATTAACCTCCAGTATTCTCCTTCCCCTCATGAACTCCAAGCTAGAAGTGTCTCCAAGAGCTTGAGCTTTCATCAGCCTTCAAAACAAAAAGACCTTTCAGTTGAGATGAACTTCCTGTGCTATATTTCTCAATGCACAGCTTCTCAGCGGAAAAATGTATAAATAATACAAACACTAGAAAACCAATCCTGACCTTTCCATATTGGCAGACCATCCAAACTTTCCAGAAACAAGAACACAGGGAGAAGAACTTAACCGCTTCGAAATTTGAACTTTGGCCACCTTATCACCAAGCTGCTGTTTTATCCAATCACAAAGAAGATTGTATTCTTCTTTGGTTTCTCTTTCTTTGACCTCATCTTCGTCCCCTGATGTACAAAGCCGCTGTCATTAGCAAAGACAAATATCTTCCAGAAAGACAGCAGACATGACGAGATAAAAAATTGCTGTCATCACCATATAGTAAAAAGATGGTAATTCCTTACCAAGTTCTAGATCTTCCTTGCTAATGTCAACAAATTTCTTCTCTTTGTAGGTTTGAAGGTTTTGGATAGCAACTTCATCAATGGGCTCAACTAAATAAAGTACCTACAAAAACCAGTCTTCTCGTGAGTATAAGAGAAATGAAGACCAATAATTTAAAACGGTAGGCATAAAAAGTGAAAAATGAAACAGCTATAAGGAACAGTCAGGAGAAAATAGGGGAGAAGAGACTTGAAAAATCACAGAACTTATTGGTGTCCAACATGGGACATCTTCATATGAAACTAATTTGTTGCTACCCTACTATGTCAGCATTTGAACAAGTAGCAATATGGCTTTTGAACTCCATCGCCTTGACCTTTATCTTTTTTCTTTTAACAGAATGAGAGATGTTATTGGGCTCAAAATGTTCGTCTACCACATTAAGGCAGATTAGAGAAACAACAGGATCTACAGACTGTTCCAATGGATTTTCAGAAAAAATTGCGCTTATGAAAAGGATTTTAAAACTGCTTGCAGATAAACCTGCGTACCATGAGTTTGTTCAAATGAAAGGATCTGCTTAAAAAGCATACCTCAATATCTTTCTGAACCAATTTCTCCAAGAATGGAGCACTCTTGGCACTTTTCAAGCTGTCTGTTGCTAAGTAATAGATAGCCTTTTGGTTCTCCCCCATGTTTTCAACATAATCATCTAAGCTTCTTAGCTCTTCTTCACTTTTGGACGTGAAAAACCGTAGCAGTGGAGTTATACGCTTGTGATTTCCCGAGTCCTCAATGCACCCTAATTTTAGAAACCGGCCAAAGTTCTCCCAGAGTTTTTTGTAGTCCTGTAATAGAAGCACAAATGTTTCAAGATCAGGAATCAGATCCAACAAGAAAAAAATTCCAGGTTACATTAACCATCACCAACCTCTTTATTTTCACTTTCAGAAAGATCTTGAATCATATCAAATGTTTTCCTAACAAGTCGCTTTCTCATGATTCTGACAATCCTGCTTTCTTGAAGAATCTCACGAGAAACATTTAGAGGAAGATCATCAGAGTCCACTACACCCTTCACAAAGCTAAGGTACCTAGGAAACTGTCACGAAATATACTGCAATTAGCAGATTCATTCAAGGAGAGTAAAGATCATAAAGTAATGTTATTTCACGAGAAACATTTAGAGGAAGATCATCAGAGTCCACTACACCCTTCACAAAGCTAAGGTACCTAGGAAACTGTCACGAAATATACTGCAATTATCAGATTCATTCAAGGAGAGTAAAGATCATAAAGTAATGTTATTTAAAGACTATTTTATTACGAAAAGGTTTAGCATTTCAATCAATGCAGTGTCTAATTACATTATAATCTGAATGAGGAATTATCCAAGAAGTATGTCAATCATATAATATACATACTAAGGCATAGCAGTACCAACAATAGACATTCACACATTTATGATTCTCATCTATATGAAAAAGGGAGGAAAGAAAGAGCCATACAAGTTTTTTTCCTCCCACATTCCGTCATTTCCGCAAAAGATACCACAATGAAGAGCAAAAATACTAAATACGGACTCAGGAGTAAACAAACCAGAAAATTTTCAATGATTCTAAACAATAAAACAAAACTCACCAGTTCTCCATCAAAATCATCAGAGATAAACACCCGCTTGACATATAGACGTATATTTTTTGTTTTTGGATTTATCACATCTTCATTATTAAGGGGACCCATTCCAGGAATGTATAAAACACTCCTGAATTCCACTTCACCCTGCAAAATTTCCCAAGATAAGTTCTCCACTTAATTAACCTACAGAAACAACCCCCCCCCCCAACCCAAAAAAAAAAAAAGAAGAGGGTACCTCTGTAGTGAAATGTGTGTATGCTAGTGGATCCAGGAATTCATTAAATGTCTTCTTGTAAAACTCTTGGTAGTCTTCTTTTTCAACTTCTTTTGGATTTCGCATCTGCAGTAGACAAATACAGGGAAAAAAAACTCAAATTGATTCTCTTCAATTAGATAAGGCAGGTCACAGCCAAATCTTATTTCCTTTGTCAACCAAAGAAAACCCAAATGTTTGAGAACTATGTTAAAAAAAAAAATGGATGCTCAGTATATTGCTTCAATACTAACCCATATTGGTTTTGTCTCGTTGGCTAATTCCCAGTCCCAATACTTCTCAGTTTTTGTGGTCTTCTTCTTCTTTTTCTCACCCTGGCATCAAGTAGAGTATGAATTACTAATAAGTGCCATAGTCCAAAAGCAAAAGTCCATGGAAGCAACGCTAGGTATGCCAATTACCTCGGCATTTTCCTCTCCTTCCTTTGGTTCTTCCTCCTCTTCCACCTGCCAAGAGTTTGAGCAACAAAATTTATTGGTTATAACTATTAAAAGGGCTTCTAATCATACTAATCCAGATACAAAGCCACAAAAGAGGGCAGTTGCTCGTGGACAAATATTGCCAAAATAAAAATGCAAAGGCTTAATACCAATTAAAAGTGCTTTGCACTCAAATGTTCACTTTTTTAATTAATAATTGTGAAAAGGCTACAAGAATAATCAGATGTAGACTTCTTTACCTCAACAGTTCTTGATTTTTCTACCCATGTATAGATGGGGAATGAAACAAATTGTGAATAATTTTTCACCAAATTCTGAATTTTGAGTGGATCCGAGAACTCATACTTGTCATCCTCCTGCAATGGGATCAACAAAACATTGAGAAAGCTCTCCCCAAGCAATGACAAAGTCTATCATCTCTTGGTTCAAAAACCTAGGGAGGTAAATTAACATATAAAGAAACATCCAAGAGCTTGTCCTCTCCTTTCATCCCACAAGTTACAAAACTAAAAGGTAAAAGGAAATACGGCCTTTGTTAGTACAGCTGGAAGGTCATTTTAATCTATATTCATTAATAAATCCAGAAGAACATGGGTACCTTTAAATAAAGTGTAATTTGAGTTCCACGACGCAATAGCTTTTCAGGATCAGTTTCTTCCTTGATCACATATGAGCTGCTGTCAGCTACTGCTTCCCAAACATATTGCTTATCGGACCTAGGGCTCTTAGTAGACACGACAACCTGTTTCCATTGGATAGACATGGTAGGGGTTAGCCATCAACTTAACACCTTGGAGTCAGAAAATCTTTTTAAACAAACAGAATGTTTCAAGATAGATATTTTGGAAATCTTATGATACCTTCTCTGCAACAAGAAAGGCAGAATAGAAGCCAACACCAAATTGACCAATCAAACCGTTATCTGCTCCAGCATCTTTGTTTTCCTATACATGATAATGAGTACAAAAATGAGCTTCAAGGGTACAACAGAACTTGAACAACAAAGAATGTTGAACTTGTCAAGTAATATCATACACAGATACTAAAACTTAAAAGTAAATACCTTAAGAGCCTTCAGGAATTTTGAAGTGCCACTCTGAGCAATAGTTCCAAGACAGTCAATGAGCTCCTCTTTTGTCATTCCAACTCCAGTATCTCTAGAAGTATTTTAAAAATATAAACTCCAATAACATTCCCAAACATTAACAAATCAGAAGTAAGTGAAATAAGCAAATGAGCATACGTTATGGTGACAGTCCCATTATCTTGATCAGGTTTGATACGTATCTCAAGTTCTCCAGCATCTCCAAGCAAAGATGGCTCGGTCACGCTCAAGAATCTCAACTTATCCAAAGCATCACTCGCATTGCTGAAGGTAATAATATTAGGAAATCACCATCTCAAAGTATAATGAAATATATACACAAGTTGACTAGCAAAAGAAAAGGTCAAAATCCCAGAAGAAAACCAAAGAGAGACGCTTGTTCAAAAAGGGAGGACGAAAAGGTATAAATTAGAAAGAAGCATTAGAATCCATTAAGTTGTAGATGTACAAGAAGATTAATGGTTAATATGTCATCAACCATTATAACTCTGATACGCTTACACTACCAAAATTCTGCATACTCACCTCACAAGCTCTCTAAGGAAAACTTCTTTATGGCTGTATAGGCTGTGAACAATCAAGTCTAATAGGCGACTAACCTGAAACATTTAAATTTTTATGCTTTCAGTAACCTGAACATGAGTAAACACAAAAGCATATACTTAAACAGACTGCAAATGAACATAATGCCAGTAGTTAGACAGAAACAAAACGCAAAACCCAAAAAGACTCCAGCTTCATCTCATACAGAATCATAGAAAGCCAGCCCATCATAGCTCTGCCCAAAAAAGGGCTCACTTTTTACTTCTGCAATTCAAAACGTCCATCAATTGCCATGAAATGCAACAACAACAACAACAAAAACCCGCCTTCTTTACTGAGCTAAACCAAATAGGAAGTATAAAAAACATGAAAGGAACGAGAACGATGCGTAAAATCCAAAAAGACAACAACTGTATACAATACAACAAATCTAGAACGAAAAAGAATACGGAAAGAAAAACAGAGACCCACCTCAGCTTGGTACTCAAACTTCTCGCCGGAATCATCAGTGGTCTCCTTCTCAGCCACAGCCGCCTCACATCGGACAGCAATTCGATTGTATCTTTGGTCAAGCTTCCACTTTAATCCAGCACAAGAAAACCCTTTTCCGAGAACGTTATTTTGATGCAGAAATGCACTTCTGAGATTAAAAAGCTTGCTCTTATTGACATTGGAGTGTTTCGCTGAAAAGGGTTTTAACGAAGGAAGAGAAACCAAAGAAGCAGCAGCCAAGCTTCTGCCTACAACTGGAGCCATGATAAGGAACAACTTTTGTTGCAGCAATGCAATAAACTAAAAACCCTTAAAAAGGGCTTAAGGAGGAAGAGAAGAGGGTTCTAGAACGAGCAAAGACGAGACTTTGGGGTTTTGGGTTTGGAGCTATTTGTTTGGGAAATTGTAAGGCCTAGATGCTGCCATGTCGGCCTCATCAACATCCATTTACAGTTCCCAATTTTCCATTTTATTAGTATGTAATGTTCATAACAATCCAAGATTGAATCCCAAGCCTCTGCCAAAACGAAATTTTGCCCTACTAAACATTTTTTATAATAAGAGAATTCATAATTACTATTCTCAAATTCTGATTCAAGATAACAAGTTCGATTCAACTTAAATTAAATTTTAAGAAATTTGAGATTAATTTATTATTGGAACGAACATTGCTTTGATTCTAAAAGTGTGAAGCATAATAATTTAGTGATTGGAAAGTAAGAAATTCTTAGGTTCATCAAATTTGGATGCATTGAAATTCTTGGGCAAATGCTGATGAAGAACAAGATGTGGGAAGATACAGATACACTTCACTTAGAGTTCATTTAAAAGTGAAAAATATGATTTTTTCCCCCTACTCATGAACATTGGTTTTGCAAAAGAATACAGCCAAAAAAAAAACTGAAAGCAATTTGACTTGGAGATTGGACAAATCCTCTTTGTACTAAAGCCTCAAAAAGGAAAAACCAACATCTAAAAGAAAAAAGTATGACAGGGAAGCTTTATCTGAATCCATACAAAATCTAAACACCAATATCACCCATTGAACTCAAAAAAGAGCTGCATCAAATGGAAGAAAAAGATTGATGTAATGCTTTAAGCTCGACACCATCTGCCTGAAGACATTGGATATGAACATGAAAGCTGGAGTGCGTGCTGAACTTTGATCTTCTCTAGGGTGTATGCAGATTTGCCTCTGGCAATCTATAATCACTCCTATTCAAAGCTTTTATATGATCAAGCGGGAGATATGGCAGTTATGTAGCTGCATTTTGCAGAACACGTGAAGTAATGCAATAGATTGAAGAATTTGCTGATAAACATTATGTTTGTTTCTCTTCTAAACTAGGAATATACTAATAGCTTTTGGTTACTACCCGGAACTGATCTTTCTGGCTCAGGCCTCAGCAGCTGTCTGTTTTAAGCAATCAACATTGCACAATCCAACAGATCTCACCATATCTCCCAACCTGCCATTACCAGGTTGGAACAATTAACATGATCCACAAGCAAGAATTGATAAGAACAGGAAAACCAGGCAGGTATTTAGATGGTTAAACTAACCTGTCAAAACTTTTCCTTGCCTTATCTGGCTGATCCGTGCTGTTCCTTGCTTTTGCCGGGCGATCAACACTCTTTCTTGACTTCTCCTTTCTATCAATACTGGCTCTTGGTTTTTCTCGACCATCTGTGCTTGGCCTGGATTTCTCTCTGTGCCCAGAGCTTGGCCTACCCTTCTCTTTATGATCTGTGCTTGACATTGACTTCTCCTTCTCTGAGTTTGTTGTACTCAGAGGATGCTCTAGCCTATCAGTATTTTGTCTAGGAGCATCTCTAAGATTTGGAGGCAGTTTCTCAACAGCAGATACGAACTTCTTCAAATGTCGTAAGTACTCTGGATAGAGTTCCAAGTTGCAGTGGTTGCCTCCTTTAACCCACAGTGGCTCATACTTCTCCTTACAAAGCTCCCATAGCTGCTTCCCATGGGAAAAATCCACAACTTCATCTTCTGTTCCCTGTATTGAGGAATTGGAAGGGTTTGGATTAACAGTATCTAGCATTCTATGATCAAAACTACTTTTGATTAAAGCACTAACATTTTCCCGGTAACTATTCAAGAATTCTAGGACTTCTCCTCTTGTAAAGAGGAAACCAACATCTCAGCAACCCTATCCATCTTCTAACTTAAAAACACTCTACATCCTCATGAGGACATATCAAAATAATTCATCATTCTACATCATCGTTGAGGGTAATTAAAATTGTTCGAGTTAGAGTCTGAATCATCATGAAAAATACATATACGACTAGGCATTGGTACAGAAAAGATAACAGGAAAAGAAACTTACATGAATCACTAAAACCGGGCAATTGACAAAGGGAATCTTATCAATGTTCTGCAACAAAAACAAAGGCTTCCATTTTAATAACTCACACCAAGTTTCATATACCACATAAACTGGTCAACCAAACATATTGAATTGTCAGGTCTTGAAATGGGTACTTCGACTGACTAACCTTATAAATGTCAAACCAAAATGTTTTCTTTACCGGATACATGACTCGAAGGCCAGACAGGATTGGACTGTGAAGTATTACTGCTCTTAGATGAGGTAGATGAGTAGCCAATTCAAGAGTAGGTCCACTCCCCACTGACTGACCATACAATACGATATCTTCCTCTTTCGCTCCATATGTCTCTTCAAGGCATTTATATGAAGCCTCTATGTCAGCGTACGTGTCTTGCTCACTTGGCTGATTCGGTATAAATTATTATATCAAATAAGCAATCCTTGACCTCATGGTAACAAACCAAAACAATAAGCTGTGCAAACTACATTATCAAGCAAGCTTGTAAAGAGATACAGAAAGGTACGGATTTCAGAGTTCCAGTTTAACAAAACTATGACCAGTTCAATGTTGAAGTTTAAGCATCTACTTTAGCAGACTGACCACTTTGCATTGTTGGTATTGGATCCCTTTACATTAACTATAAAGTTATCTTAGGTAAGCCAATTGAAAGATAAGTTTAAAGAACACCTAAGCCGTCTCTAACCACTCTTTGACAAACAATCACACTGTTCCATTTGCAAATGCCAAATGGTCTCTCTAAACTTAGACACTATTGCATCTCATCCTATAGGTGAAAGGTGTTCCGTCCACTCCAACTAGGCTTGAGTTAGACTCTTTTTGATCTACTTCTTGTGTTCATCTTTACCATAACTCACCTGGTTAATTGTCTAATGTATGAAATGATAAAAACAAGAGTATACCTTTCCAGATGACTGTCCATACCCAGAATAATCGTACCTGCACGGCACAAAAAGACCACACTCATTGAGACATTTCGCAAACAGATGAAGAGCACATATATAGTGTCATGTTTCATTGAGAACATCGATATGCACAGAGAAGATCTTCATTCGAATCCCGAAAAGAAAAGGAGAAAACTTTTACGGAAATATCATATGACAAACTAACCCCATGAGATTGACATTAAGGTGCAAACTAAGCTCAGTGAAGATGTGATACATCTGGCCAATATCAGCTGCATTTCCATGGGAATACAGCACAGTCAAAGAAGCTGAGGGGTTCTTTACAAACATGGCAACAATATCGTTCCCTTTCTTGGTACGAAGCTTCAAAACATCCACGTTGTCTCTTTTCCCAACATCAGAGATCTTCAGTTTCCCAGTTTCTTCATCCACTACAATAGCATAAGAAGGTGGGTTTGGAGGAAAAAATGCAAACTTTGCTGCCATCGACGATGTTGCAGTCCCCATTTGATCCAAACAATAAAGCTTTGATCTTTATACGGTCTGTGATTGTTTAAGAGGTGTGCATGGTAAAGAAGCAGTCAAAGAGACAAAGAGAGGAACAGAGACAATGAGTTCAGGGAATGAACGAGGGTCTAACTTCAGGTACTAGTATGTATGATGGGGAGTTGTTAGATACTGAATTTTCTTGAGAAAATGGAGACAAGCATGGAACTTTTCTTGGAAAAGGGTCAGTTACAGACAGGGCAGGGAACAAAATCACAATAGGAAGAATTTTTGTCGGTTATATGTCCAAGTTAATGGGAAGTAAATCTTGAGGATGTTTGTACGGCGCAGATCAAGCTATGTCATAAGCTTAGATATAGCCAATATTCAAACTCTTTTTAAAATTAAAATTCAAGGAAGACTCTTTCCCGTTTTGGAATTATAATAAATATAGGTTTCTCCAAAATTATAATTTTATTTTTCGAGGAGATATATAAACAACATCAAAAGTGAATTTATCGGATTAAATGGGACTTGGTTCAGCCGGATTTTGCTGAGGCTGGATGTTGTCGTTTGGATCCATGATTCTGAATAACTTTGGCTCAAGATCACCTGCAAAACAATAAAGGCACACCGAGGATTGGTTCCCGGCAAGCCCCTCCGACGCTCAAGTTAGTCTTTTTGTAAAAGTTGTGATGATTGTAAACAAAGTGAAGTAGGGTTTCTTGTGTCGTACCTGAATTATGAAAAAAATAGTATCTTATATACCTGGAATCACTAGGTTTAGGTCTTTACGTAAGTCTTTGCGTTTGCAAAGGAGATTATCGCCTACGACTGGGTCGTCGATATCTGAGCCTGGGATTGGGCCTTGTATGATCGGCTCAGCCGACCCAATTAGGACTAAATTGATATTTTGGTCTTATGATTTGTTTTGAACAATTACTATGATAATTTTATGTTGATGAAAATATTTATTTCATTCTAATTATTTGAGCCGGTACTTATAATTTAAAACTCGATCAACTCAAATTTAATATATTATATTTTAGTTCATGTCAAATCAAATTTACTATTTTAATTATGCTACCTTTAACTTTATAACTTTTAATATTATTTCCAGCTAATGAAACTTTTAGGTCTTAATGTTATGATTCTTGAGTCTTTTGTTATTTATTTGAAGTATATAATTTAAAAATTATTGTATAAAATCAAGAATTTAGTGTAGTATTAAAAAAAACTATTTAGAGCATGAGCTGAAAATTTTGGTGATTTTGAAAGAAAAAATTAAACACGTTAGATTTGATTTGAGATGTTTAAGATCATTTTGAAATTATGGTTAAAGTTGTTTATGACTTGAGTATGATTTGTTTAGGCTTAAGTGTCTGCTTGGATTGGTTTTTTGAAAGTCAATAAGCACTTTTCTTTACACAAAAGTCTTTTTTAAGAAAAATAAATGTTTGGCTACAAAACAAAAAATATTTTTTTAATAGATATATATTTTTTGGCAGTCAAAATACATAATTCTCACAATACCCGCAAACTCATCTTCATGTTTATTTTGGGATTTATATAATATTATTTGCTTTTTTATATGTTTTAATATTTATTTTTTATGTTAATTTTATTTATGTTATAATTCATATAAAAGATTTGGTTAGATATATTTTCATTTATGTTTCACATGGTTTAAAATTATATCATAATTAATATATTGTGCTTTAAATATTGTTTAATATACTTTAAATAATATTTATATGCATAAATATTTTTTATTAATATAGTTAAAATTAAAAGTATTTTTTATTTTATATTGTCAAACAATCTACTGTATGAAGCTCTTTTGAAAAACTCCTTTTTAAATGACAATCGAACAGTCAACTAGTTTCTTAGAAAAGTTATTCTCATAAAAGATCTATAGAAAAAAAATCTACTGACAAAAACTCTACTAGTATAAGCTCAACCAAACAGAAACTAAGTCTGATTCGAAATATTTAAAATCACATCACAACATCCATTTCTTTATTTATTGTTTAATAAAATTGGAAGCCGACAAAATCCTCATTCTATCATATTTAAAATCACATCTTCCACATATGTAACATCTATTGCATAGTTTTTCATATATAGTTATTATTGCATCAATCCTACACCTAACATCTCATACATATTTTAATTGTGTTTATCAAATTATTTATTCACAAATGAATGTTTTAAATTTGTAAAATTTAATATTGATTAATTCAAACGATGGAAAAAAAATTAAACCCTTTTGGTCAGTGAAGAAAAATATAATTTAATTTTATTAATTGGTTAATAGTAAAAATGTTAAAAGTAAAGCAACATACTTATTAACTTTTCAAGATATCTCGTATTAGCGAAACTTCTACAGAGATATTGTTCTTATTGTTGGTCAATGGTAAAAATACATAAAAACATATTAAGCATAGTTAAATTAGGTTTGCTACTTAATTTATTAAGTAATTTACTTCAAATATATAATTTATAAATTATTTATTTAATATACTCTTAAAAGGGTTACTTTATGCAAGGATGGCAATCAGTCAAGTATATAAATTAAAAATAAAAAATATTTAATAATCTTGGGGGCCTAGTGGTGTGCCTCCGTCATTGTGTCTTGGACTTGGCCGCTCATTGTGTGTGTGTATATATATATATCAGGACGGAGTTATTTAGGGGTTAGTAATGCACTGAGCTCCCAAAATTTAAAAAAATTAAATATTTGAATCATTTTATCTTAAATTCTTGGCTCCGTCATTGCCAAGACACCACAACTTCTGCTGGTCCTGGTCGGCACAAGGCTTGATTTGGCTTAATCAAGCTTGATTTTTTATATTTTTAAATTAAAAATAAAAATAACGTTATTTTTTATAGTTGTCGAATCTTAAACTTGATTTTAAAAAAAACAGGCTCGAGACCCGACCTGAAAGTCAATCAACCTAAATTTTGTAGTTGATTTTGAGTAAGGTACAAATGTCATCCCTATGTTTATGTATAGTGGAGAAAAGGTTTGAGATAAGAAGAATATGGAAATGGATTAATATGCTTAAAAAAGTGAAGTAGTGAAATGATCGATAGGGAGTAAGGACGAATAAATATATTTAAAAGCAAATGAAACGGTGGGATGGCTTATCAGTAACGTGAATCAGATTGTCTGTTCTAAATAATCAGTTCCAATTAATTAATGAAAGGTTCCATTGGATTTTGGTAACATCTCGTTTTCAAGTATAAATATATTTTTAAATAATTTTATTAGAAATTTCCAACATTAAAATGTCGATTATGTGTTAATAATAAACATTAAATTTCATATTTTGTACTTAAACCCCTTTTCTCTATTTTGATGTATGGATAAAACATCCAATTTAATATATTTAGATGACATAAGTATTTTTATATTTTGTATTGACAACATAGCATGGATTTATAATTAATTTAATTTAAATATATTATTAAATTTGTGCTTAATATATTTTAATGATGTAGTTATTTATATATGTAGTATTTGATAATATAACCTCGAATTATAATTAATTTAATTTAAGACTACTAATACTAGAAACTGTAAAAAATTCTGCTAAACATAAGGTTGGGGGAAGTCCATTGTACACACCCTTATACCTAACTAGTAAAGCAAGTTGGAGCACCTGTTCTCGTTAGGGCCCTGTGCCACGTAATCTTGTCTATATATTTGTGTAGATCTTATATAAATGTGTAGATGAGATTTTTAATAAAAAATGGTAGAAACTGATTAACCGAAACAGAAGATTTGATCCCCTAATAAAGAAGTTGTTTCGAATGATCCACAAGATATAAGAATAAATATAAAATAAACTATTAAATTTAAATTTAACTCAAATTTATTGGTTAAATGAAAATTGATCATTCATTTTAAGCTGGAAGAGAACTAATTTTTCATTTCTACTTATATCCTCCAATTTAATGAGTATTTAAACTATATACTTATTTATTTTATTTAAGAATTAGTAAAGTATACAGTACCACAACTATCATGAAACACGGGTCAAGCCTATACCACTACCTTTCTAAAGGAGCATAGGCACCATCATTTTTCATTCTCATGCTTTTCATAATTTGTTGCATTATACTATTTTTTATTTGAACTTTTATATATTAGAGCCTCCTACATAATAATTAAAGGAATTCTTTTATTAAATATTTGACTTCCTTTTTTATTAAATGCTAAAATACAATTAACCAAAGTTCTATGTGTGGTACTGAAAAAGTTTGCTGATAGTCAGAGATAAATTGTTGCAGTTATATCCTTGGATTTATACAAATTTGTTTGATCGTATGAAAGGAACAAAATGGTAGACTAAATATTGGTACTGCTATGCTTAGAAAGAAGGGTCTAATTTTCTCAGTCACCCGGAATATGTGGCATGATTTTCATATCTCAAGATGCTATTTTATTTTGTGGCTTGCTAAAAAAGATAGGTTGTATATTTACGATAGAAAGCAAGGCTTGATTCGTGGTTTTCCTTTGGATTGTAGATTTTGTGGGCGGCACATTAAAAATGTGGATTACCTGTTCTTTAAATGTGTTTTTTTCTCAATTTGTTCGAGAGAGTAATGAACTCACTTATGGTTTCTCATATTGATGATAACTTAATGTTTTGGTTAAAGTGGCTTAATGCAAGTACTAAAAAAGGGGGCATGGTCTTTTGTTCCATTTTTTGTGTACTAACTCTGTCTCATTTGATCACAAACTCACCTTAACAACTCCTGAACAAATAAACACAGCTAGAACAGACGAAAATGACGAAATTATTTACGGATGGGAATCAGATCAAGAAATCTACATGCAAGATAATCAAAATGACAAAAAAGATATAATAATGCGAGACAAAGAACCAGAAAAACCCGAAAGTAGTAGAGACGGAGAAGCAAGAAATAAAGAATTATTAGATATGAAAGGAAGAATGCTAAGAGTAGGATATAACGAAGGATATAAAGGAGGATATCAAGATGAAGACACTAGATTAAATAATCA
>JAOQMR010000001.1:1108791-1122963 GCA_027563865.1 Erythroxylum pelleterianum
ATATTTATATGCATAAATAATTTTTATTACAAAATAAAATATAGTTAAAATTAAAAATATTTTTTATTTTTATGTTAGCAAACAGTCTACTTTATGAAGTTCTTTCAAAAAAACTCTTTTTTAAATGATAGCTAAATAATCAATTGATTTTTTAGAAAACATAAACAAAAACTATACTATTATAAGCCTAATCAAATAGAGACAATTCAGTAGCTTTTTCCTTCATCTTTGATAGCAATTCTTATAAGTTGTGTAAGTTTTGTGTATTACCCTCTTGACCATATGCATTCATTGAAGCAATTTATCCTAATTAAACTTATATTACCGGAATTGTACATAAACCGCAATTATCTTAACTATCCGAAATTAATAAACTTGATAACTGTACTTAGACTTCTCCGTTTGTTACCATTTTCTGGTATAAATGTAACCTTCTCTTGAACATTTGCGTGTTTAACATAGTCATTAATCATAATCGGAAATAGAAATTTCAATTCGATCATCAATACGTTTAGCTAAGGAATTTATAACAAGATCCGATCAGATGCTGTAATTATACAAAAATTAGGGATGTTATAGCAAAATTAAACTAATAATTAAGCGCCATTTAATTTCACTTTTGTTTTGTTTTTCTGCTGTAGTTTTTAATTTTTAATTTATGTTTTTTCAAATAAAAATAAAACATATTTAATCGTTAATATCAACACAATTTTTTCAATCACCGATAATAACTACATATTAGATAAAAATTAAAAATAAATTATTTTAATTAAATTAATTTATTTTAATCTCTTATATAATATTTATTAACAAAATATTAATAAAATTATTTTATTTATTAATTAAATAATTTAAAATTAAAATTTTGGGTTAAATATATTTAATTATTAAATCAATTTTATTAGAAACTTATACATTTTGAAGATATTTTAAATTTATTAATAATTATTAAATTACAAAATTATTAAATAACATTAAATTATTCATAATTCTTATTAATAAATAATTTTAATTAATTAAATATAATATTAAATTATTTATAATTCTTATTAAAAATTAATATATTAAATAATATTTATTTATTTGATAGTAAATTAGAGCACGAAAAATATAAGCCAAAAATTACGTTTTATAGTCTTCATAATTTTTAAAAAATGGAAGAAAATAAAACTAAAAATAGAAATAAAAAATCAAACAAATAAGTTTTTTTATATACTGAATTTAAAAACAAAAACAAAAGCATAGATAGAAACAGAAACAGACCTAAGTTTAGATCTTATAATTAAGACTGGGAAGAATGTGGGATGAGATTTCTCTGTCTTTTCAGGCCACAGGTATGCTTCAGACATTGAGGACAGAAGAGTGCAAGCTAAGGATCATTTGGAACCATTTCAAGTTTTTTCAACTCATACTGAAGCAAACACTGCAACTAAAAGTTGTAATCATAGGAATCGATTTTAGTGATTTAACTAAAAGTGCATATGTGACTTCACATAATCATTAATTTGTATAATGAGATCATTATTATAACAAATTACATAACTCAAAATGAGTCAGGTTCTTGATTAGTGCACAGAAGCAACATCTGTTCTAATCTGCAGATACATTTTGGCTAATCTGATTTTGATTAATATGATATTAGAAAAAAAAAAAAACTCTCAAGTGTTGAAACATAAAAGATGTAATCTATAAGTTTATATAAACTTGGTTTGCTTAAAGACCAAGAAGAATATTAGAGTAATCTATGATGAAATTCACACTTCAACAACTTAGGTATGGCACCTAAGGACCATCCATGATCAATCCCTCTTGTTAAAACCTCAACCTTTTGTAAGTACTTCCAAACCAAACTTCTTAGACGAAAGAACTTTCTCTTCTTTTTTATTTTCTCGAGAAAATGTCAAAAGTTTATGCAAGAAAGCAAGTTCTTGAGAAAAACTACAGCAGCAGCAACAACAACTTTTTCAAAGAGAGAGTGAATCACAGCAACAATGGTTTTCTGTCTAAGAACCTCAAGAAAGTCTACCCAATTGGGCTTCACAGAAGCTCTTCATCTTCTTCTCTGTCACTCTCGTCACTCTCATTGTCTCTGTCACAAAACTCCACTGACTCTTCTCTTACAGATCATTCTTCTACTCCATTGGACCAGAAGATAGCTTTAGCTCTTCGCTTAATTTCACCAACTGGAAGGAGAGAGCTTCCAGTGATGAGAAATATCCAACAACAACAACCCCCGCCACCACCACAAAGTCAAGACTCCATTGATGGGGAGTTAAGGAGGTGCAACTGGATTACTAAGAACAGTGGTAAGCATGTGTATTATATATTATTGTGAAGAACACCTTGCATGATAAATCTTCTCCCATTTTCTTGACGCATAAACATTTTTAGAAACTATACAGATTACATAAACACATTTATGTTTCTAAGAACTGCTTAGAGAGTCGTATGACACAACTTACCAAGTCCTAGAAAAGGAAAAAAATTGAAAATTAAAAAAAATTGTAATAATTATTAGGTTATGCTATGCCTTATCTATCTAACCTGAAAAATGAAACAGAAAAAGAAACTTGCATCACAGTAAGTTGATTCCATAACAATAATCCATAAGGTTGGCATTTCGGTTCAGTCTAAAATGACATCGTTTTGTTCAATAGTTGACGAATCGGACTCTTTATCCGTTACGAACCTTAATAATGGACTTTTTTACATAGTGAGACCAGAAAAAATAAATAAAACAGCAAGAATCCTCAACTGGGTCTTTAGCAGATTGTTAGATAATGAAGTTAAAACTGTTTTCTTACTTTAATGCTAACAAAAATTTGTAGATAATAGGGAGAATCTAGAACAGATTGCAACCTATACCTACCATAATATATATATACATATATAAGAGAGAATCTTAATAATTACTGATATTAGTTTAAGGTTTGGTGCAGATAAAGCATATTTAGCCTTTCATGATGAGTGCTGGGGAGTTCCAGTATATGATGATAAGTAAGTTGGTTGGATTATTTAATCACTAATGGAGTGTGTTTATGTTGATTCCAACTGAATACCTAATGATTTATGATTAAATATACAGTCAGTTGTTCGAGCTACTTGCCATGTCTGGTATGCTGATGGACTATAACTGGACAGAAATTCTGAAACGAAAGGAAGTTTTCAGGTATTACTTTGGAGTAGTTGAATGATCATTACTTGTTCTTCTTCTTGCATAGTAAGTAGGCTTGATAATGAGCAAGTTGGACCCTAAGCCTAACTGAAATACAAGCTGATTCAATTTAGGTTAAGTCAGGTCGGGTCGAGCACGGGTAGAGTATAGGCTTAAGCTTAAGGTTAAGCTTAATTAGGTTTTAGGTCGATTATTGAATCTAGATCAAGTTAAATCTTTTTTTAAAATTTAAATCTAAGTCTAACCAAAAACTCAATTAAATCAAAATTTATTTTTTAGCTTTGTATCTATCAAATCGGATCCGATCTGATTTTTAACAAATTTAGCACAATATAATATAACAGGTTATTCAAACTCAAAATTTTTAACTTTTAATTTAGAATTGAACCATCACAATTTTTTTATTTATTGAATTTGTGCATATTGGATCGGGTTGGGTTAAGTTCGGATCGAATTGGATCCCTTATACTTGAAATCCAAAAGAAACATTTATTTAAACCCAACTCTAACTTAAAATTCAAACAAATCAAATTTTATGCATTAACTTTAGATCTTTTGTCAAAAAAAAAGAAAAGAAATAACTTTAGATCTATAAGGTAGGAAGGATCTTGTCAAACTCAAAATTTCGTTTTCTTTTTAATTTAGAAATTAAAAAATATGAATTTTTTCCCTTCTTGTAGGTCATTTAGTTAAAGATAAAGTTACATAATGCTGAATCTCTCTAGACGTGTCAACGAAATTTATACTGAGTATTGTTATTATTGACATTTTATCTAAAAAAATTTTGCTTGATCCGATTGAATTTGGATATACCAAGCCAGGTCGGGTTAAGATTGGATCGAATTAATTTTTTGAATCCGAAAAAACATTTAAATTCTACTTCAACTTAAAATTTAAGAAAATCAAATTTTATTTGTTAATTTTAGATCTGATCGAACCCTTTTGCCAACTCGTACCAAGACAGATTTTTTGATGATCTTTTTAACATTATCTACACAAAACTGAATGATTTCAACTTTCAACAAATTATAGAGAAGCCTTCGAGGGTTTCGATCCTACCATCGTTGCCAAAATGGGAGAGAGAGAGATCACAGAGATAGCCTCCAACAAAGCAATCATGCTTGCAGAGAGCAGAGTGAGATGCATAGTAGAGAACGCCAAATGCATACTGAAGGTAAAAACACCCAAGATTCTGCAGCTCCTCTAACAACTTCTCCTACGAAAATGGCTTCCACTAACTTTTACACAGTACAGATTGCTAGAGAATATGGATCTTTCAGTAGCTTCATATGGGGTTACGTAAGCCACAAGCCAGTGATCAACAGATACAGATACCCAAGAAACGTTCCACTGAGAACACCAAAAGCAGAAGTCATTAGTAAAGATTTACAGAAGCATGGATTTAGGTTTGTTGGTCCGGTGATCGTGTACTCATTCATGCAAGCAGCTGGTTTAACGATCGACCACCTTGTTGATTGTTTTCGTTTCAGTGAATGTGTAAGTCTCGCAGAAAGGCCGTGGAGACATATCTGAAAGCCTAGTAAAACCTCGTACATATATAGAACTGGCCTGGTCTAACTTCGGTTGGCCCAGATTTAGAGCTCTCAAGGTGACAGGAGTGTATATAGTTGATTTGATATCTTCTCATCTTAACTCTACTTCTCATCATCGTAGTCATTTGGAAGGGTTTGGTTTTGGTGTGGTTTCAATTCTGTCATTAATGAATAAGACACAAGCTGCTTATACTTAATTAAGTGACATTTATACTAAATTGGTTGTTGACTCAATATGAAACTTTTTTGAAATACGTAATAAGTCAATTCGAGGTTGAACCCGGAATCAATTCCTCTGTTCTTGTTTCCGAGTGTCACCTTGTGTTCTCTGAAATTAACATTTAACGGATAGATGGATGAGAAACAGCTACGCTGTGCCCGCTGACCAGGCCAATCTGATTATTGCCAACCTTACATGGAGACTGAATTTACTTATAAATAGAAAACTTTTGTTCTAGACGTTAACACAGTCATTGATCTTCCAAATGTTGGATGCATAAATTAATCCAAATCAACATAAAAGTGTTTTAAAAAGGCCACGAGGTGATGAAATCTAACAAAATGGCTTACGCTGGACTAGGGCTTCTATTAATTCTTAGTTGTGCCCAAGAACAAGGCCTGAGAGATTAGGGCTTGAGACTTATTTACCTTAAAAATTAATATTTTGCACTGAAAAATTTTGAATAATGTTTTAATATGTTTTTCAACCTTTTAATTTGATTTACTTTAATAATATTTGTTGTTAAAAACCTATCAATTTATTAAGTAATCATTCAATTTTCATAAACTAATCAATCTTTATAAAGCAAAATAAACCAATTAATTTTATTTAACAATTTTATTTTTGAATTAAACTTCAAATTCTCCGAAGAGTAACGATAATCTTCTTTAATCATATTTTATATTCTTCAATTTTAGTTAATCTTTAACCAATTTTATGATGGTTTAATACCAATTAAATATTTTAAATCTTAAACTTCTTGTATTACTGGTTTAACTTCCGATCTAAATTTTAAAACGTTACTATTTTTATAATTTTACATCAAGGTATGTGTAAGTTATGACATTTCAAGAACTTATGCTTATAGTACTCTAAAATATAAACTTGTCAAAACAATTACATACAACCAGGGATTCTTTTTGTTTTAACAATTACTTTCTAAGTGCTATAATTGACTTTTTGTCACTTAATTTCATGTGAAGTTCATTTTCAATTAAACATGGAAAAAATGACTAATCTGATCTGTCTTTAACTTAATCTAAAATTAATAAGTTTGACCTGAGGTGATCAAATTTTAAATTAGGTTTAAAGTTTTTCTTTTAATTTTAAGTTCCAAGTCGAATTAGAGTTCGGGATGTCTGGGCTCCCGAACCTAACCAAACTCGTTATTATCCTTATGTTCAAAATATCCAAATAAGTACTGCCAACTTTTCCAAGCTTTGCAACTATAATTGCATGTACAAATTCCTGAAACCAACAATTTCTTTACTTCTACTCATCATCCATGCATGTGATATTTCTCATTTCACTTAAATCTCCACATGGTGTTAGATCAAGTTTCAAATCTATTGATTGTGATCAATTATGGAGATCTTTGGAAGACATCAAACACATCTCTTTCCAAACTTATCAATCATGTTTGCTTGAGATTGTTGTAAACCAAACAAGTAAGAATGGTCATGCTTATCCACCTTAACCCAAAATCAACAAATTTTGCTCAATTTGACTAAATTTTGAGCTAGACTCAGATTTTTTAAAGAGAATTATTGTGTTTGAGCCTGATTCAACCTAAAAATTGAAATTTTTAATAAAAATAACATCATGTTTAATTTTTAAAATTAAAAAATATACTTAATAAATTTAACCCGAGTTCGATCGAATTTCAAGTCATCACTCAAATTCAAGTCAACTCGGAATATAACTAAATACAGGGACAAAATTTTGAACCAAGCTCGACCCCACCTATTATCACCTGATAAAATTCTTTTAGCCCCACTTTAACATTATCTTCAACCTGGAAATCCATCATTAAAAAAAAATTGGAAGAAACTGAGAGAAGCCTACCTGAAGCTTTTCAACATCAAAAGATGGAGTACATAAGATAAAGCAAAAGATGATTCCTAGATAAGAATGCCACATTGATCATAAGTTATATAGTCATGTTTGTTAGTTTCTTAATCTCTGTCTGTTAACCTAAACGGAAGTCAAAATAATCAAACTATGGGATTATCTTCTTGAGATGGGGAAGTCTTGTCTGCTTTAAGTGACAGGTGGATAAGAAATTCAACTAACCATTATCTCTAGATATCATTTGATAATGACTTTGCAAACAGTGACTAAAACAACCTTTTCATGGAGTGCTTAAATGTCATATTCATATCACATCATCTCTTTAATCTTTAAAATAATAAAAATTTTAATTTTTTAAAAACATTTTTTCTTTTAGATGAAAAATATAAACATAAATATTACACTTAAATTAATTAAATTCTATCTATATAAAAAATTAACTTAATTCTTAAACTCAATTTTAACTAACTAAACTCCACCTAAATTAATAATTATTATAATTAATTTAAACGAGTAAATTTAAGTTAAACTTAATTAATTTAAATCAAATTTAATAATTAAATTGAATTATCATTTCAATGTTTTTTTATTAATTCTCATGTTACACGTGTGTTAATGTCGAGAGAATGAATTTTCAAAAAATTAGAATATTTTTTAAAATTTCTTAAATAATCGAAGAAATAATAATTATTTCTGAATAAATGTGAGTCATCTTTAATTGTTGATCTTATAAAAGAGTCAAATTAAAAAGAAGAAACTTAGAAAAATTCTAATAATTTTTCAAAGTTTAATAAACATACGACCATAATAATCATCGAAATTATTAAGTCGCACTCGTAACTGAAACTAACCTTACATATTATGGAGTTAACTCATATGGTTTCAACTCCTCGCTTAAGGCTCTCCTTTATAGGAGGTCTTGAATTTGCGTTATATAAGAGAGGAAATGGGAAATTTTCCCATTTCATAATTCTCTAGCTCTCTGGGTAAAGCTCTTTGATCGGATCAATGAAGAACGCCTCGCTTCTAGTGACAGTGTGGGAGTTGAAACTACTCGGGAACCTGATGCTGAGCAAAAGGGCTCAATAATTAATCATCAACTGAACAATCAGTATGTGAAGACTCTTTATGCACAAAAGTGTACAGGCTACGTAAAAACCTGAGGGATCTTGGAGTTTCAGATTTGCCTCCTCTAGCACATTTAGGATAGGGTCTTAGGAGCTTAGCAGGGGCGGATCTAAAAATTTTTTTGAGTTGAGGTAAAATTTTAATAGGGGTAAAAAAAATTTAATAGGGGCAAAATTTTATTTTTTTGTAGGGACAAAATTTAAAATAATAATTTTTTTTCATAAAATTTGTTGGAGGTTGTGGGAGCAAGTGCTTCCACTTGCCCTCATTATGACTCCATCCCTGAAATTTAAGATTAGTCCGACTAAACTGAGGTACCTAATATTAAAAAAAAAAAAAGATCTAACTTCGAAATGAATCCCGAAGGTACTTGGAGGTTGCTTGCTTGCTTGCTTTATGTTAAAGCAAAGGACAGAACTTTTTTTTTTTGTGGTTACAAAGGACAGAACTTCTTTGGAATACCCTTCCCTGATGCCTGACAAAAGTAAATGTCTGAACAAAGCATGACACTGCAGGACTGGTGTCGTTTTCTCGATCAAAGATCCAAAAGGTGATGAAGAGAACAAGAACATCCCACAAATTCAGACGGCGAAAAAATATCATTATGAAGTATAACAGATTAATCTGTGGATGGCCGCCAGGTGTTTTGTAACAGATGGACGTCATGTCAGCCTACGAATAAGTAAGGATAGATTGACTCTTGGACTCTTGAAAGATTAAGGTAAATGTATCTTTAAGTCACTTCAACACTAAAAATTTTAAATCCTCATATTTTTTAGTTTAATGTTTAATTTATAATTTACTTTAATTTAATATTTTTATTTTAAAAATAACCAATTTATTAATTAATTAATAATTTTGTAAATTATTAAATTCTTATAAATTATAATTAATTAATTTTTATTAAATAATTTTTAATTAAAATAAAAATAATATCTTTTAATTATGCTCTAAATTCAACTATTATTAAATCTTTATAAAATCAATTAAAAACTGAAAAAATATAATACACATTAAACCTTTTAAATAATTATTAAATCTTTTATAAAATTAGTTAAAGACTAAAAAATTATAATTCCTATTAATCGTTTTAAACCTTAATCCTCCTATGTTATTATATTTTTTGGCTCAATGATAAAAGGCGAGCATGTGGAAGTTATAAAACCTTGACGTCATGAGTTCGAGTCGTGGCCTCATCCATGACCAAAAAGGACAATACCTTTAAGAGTTGTGGTCACGTGCAACTTGAAATTAGGTTAAAATTCAATTTCTATGGTTAGGAGTCAAAGAAAACAAGCCCTTTCTTTGCCCCGCATAGTACTTCCCAATATTCAATTTCTATGGTTAGGAGTCAAAGAAAACAAGCCCTTTCTTTGCCCCGCATAGTACTTCCCAATATTATTGCTACCTAATCTGCTCCATCCTCTGCAGATATAGACCAAAAACCAGACACAGAAACCATAAACATTACACAACATTCTCTGCTTATGATTTCATTCCCACAATTTATTTATGGAACCAGTCCACAAGGAGTGAAGCTAAAAGATTAAAAAGAAAATAAAAGCAGAACCAATACAACCACCTGAAAGCTCATCAGCTGATGCCAAGAATATTTACAAAACTTCCTTCCAACAGTGGACACACCATCTTCCCAGTGAAAAAAAAAAAAGAAAAGAAAAAAACCATCAACTGAAACCTAGACTACCCATCATTCCCTCCAAAAACCTACCGGACAGGACTTATTCTTCATACTGATACTTCTATCAAAACTGGCACGAAGTACCGAGCCTCTGCCTCTGCTTTTGACCAAATGTCACGGACTTGCGTTTGGCAAAAGCTGGGTACAACAGTTCCTGAAATTTCTCCAAAAAGAAAGTCCATTCTTCCTCATTCATGTCTGCCAGCTTCACAAAACTCATGCTTGCAGGAAGCTGCTCGTTAGCACTCCTGTGGCCGGAGGACGAGTTAGTAAAATGGCTGGTTTCTGGCTTTGTTCCAAAGAATTGTGAATGTTTCTGATTCTTGACACCTATGGTTGTATCCTTAAGTGACATTGAGAGATTGGAAATGGTGGGGATCCTTTCAGGAGTAGTCAGAGTCTCAGACCTCTCCTGCCAGTCCTCTCCTTCACTATCTCCCTCTTCTTCAATGCTTTCCTCCAGCTTTGAAAGTGGTGGACGAGTACCAAAAGACCCAAAACCAAATTGAAGTGGTGCTCTAGCAAAATTATAATAATCCATTTTGATCTTCAGAGGGTAGTTAAATTCTGCATCATCACAGTCTATGTCAAACTGAAATTCCTGATCGCTCAGGTCATTCCTCGGAGATAAGACCTCCCTCTCTGATACTAGCCTCTTTGCCTCCATGCATATGACCTCAAGTTCACTGGGCTCCTCCTCACCACCTCGAAACTCCCTACTCATCATCTCACCAATCTCAGCAAGACAAAGACCTGAGGTTGCAGCTTCCTTGAGGAAAATTGTGCACAGAACCAATACCCGCAAACAAGCTTCTCGAATCATTGGGAGTTCAGACCGCAGCATCTCACAATCCTTAGCAGGATCAAGTTTCTCTATATAATCAAGTTCATCATCTGAAAAGGGAATAGAAGCCTGTGGCCAATGAATCCACTCGAAATATGGATCCTCCAATGTCTCTGGCAAACAAAGACCATGGTCAATTGGAATCAACTCCACTTGCCCAAATCTACCAATACCATCAAGTTTCCTTACTAAAAGGTTTCCTGCATGCCGATCAGTATTAGATATCCTAATATCTAAAATTCCAATTCGATGCACAGCAGAAACTGGAAAGCTTGACGTTCCATGATCACTGGCATCAAAATCATGAGGTATAAACTGTTGGAAAGATGCAATCTTGCTAACTTGCTTCTTCTTGTGAGGCTTGTTTGCATTCACCCCATCGTTGACATTAAAGATTGAATGAGTAATCTTCACCAAGGCAGTTGGGGGAACATTGGCAAAGTGATCATAGTCAAGAAGATAAGCTGCAACCTCCCTGAACCCCGTCTCCCCAACCCTGACAGACCGCTTCAAACCTGGCTGCCCAAGAGCTTTGCCAACAAAGCCTTTAGGGTTGTTTGGGGCAAAAGGCTCTTCATCTGTTGGCTTCACAATTGCAACACTCTGCCCCCAGCTATTTCTGAAGTAGTACGCACCCCCCAAACCACTATGAACAGGAAGAGGATCAACACCCAGCTTAATTGCCTTGACACTCTCTCTGACCAGTTGCTTCAACTTAGTAAAGCTATTTGCTTGTCCTAATATCTCTATTGGGCCGCTCTGATCTCTTTGCTGGATGTCCTTCCCAGTTGGAGAGAGACAAGGGGTAGATGAGCTTCTATGCATGTAGTTCCTAGTTAAAAGAAGAGGTGAATCATTACGAACAGCACTTAGATCATTCTTCAGCACCTTATCCCCAAAAGTCAATGAACTCTCATCAGTGGGGAAATTTAAGGCGAGTTGCAACCTTCTCTTCACGGTATGGGCATTATCACCCCGATCCAACTCCATACCCAAGACACAACCAGTCTCTGTTTGCACAAAAACCCGTCTCCTTCCAGCAGGCTGTTTCTCTTCCATTCTCTTGCCATTGTGATACTCCCCGCTTAGCGGGCTCTTAAAGACTGCCACTGCCATCTGAGTCTGAACTGGGCTGTCTAACTCACGAGACATGAAATGGAACAAAAGTCCTTGAGTTTATGTGGCTGGCAACAGAGGCTGCAGTGAAGGAAGATAAATTCTTCCCTCCCAAGAAGGTGCCAAACTCCAGAGCCAATGGGGTATGATTTAAAAAACGGGAGCAATCCACTACCAATCATTAATTGTTAGATCAATGCTAACAACCAAACCATTTCTGATATTGAATTGTCAATAACCAAGAAACCGAGAATCTGAAAAACAAGTACAAGAAACATGTCAGAAAGACAGTTCTCACAGTAATCTTAGCCGATTAAAAAACAGGACACAACACAGTAAGACTCAAAGGTGGATTTGAGTTTCCATATACAAGTTAAATATAGTCAGAACTGAATGCTTCAACGCAAATGGGTCTATATACATTCAATAATGAAAATTCATGATGCTACTATAACTATCCTGTGAAAAATCTCCGAGGCAGTAACACCGAAACAGCAACAAGTTTAAGAAACAATCCTTGAATCTTGACACCATGAACGAAAACGTAAGATAACACATAATACAACCCAGGAGATGATCAAGAAAAGCCTTTTCCATGATTAATGAGAACCAATAAAGTAAACCAAACCTTAATCACTCTCAGTAACTGTAAACAAGCAAAGTAACTGGCAGTACCCACACAAACCCGATAGGAACCCAAAAACACAAGATTCAATCAAAAAACAGAAATAATCCTCCTTTCAATCAAATGAGGCATGATCAGAACATAGAAAGAATAAAACTTACGAACGAAAACAAAGAAAGACAGCATTGGCATTAAAGAAAACAGGGAACAACTCACCAGAAAGCAAGATCCAAGTGAACCCACCAGGAATCGGGAAAGAATCAGAGTCACTAATCACGTTAAACCTCGAAACAAAACAAATGGATCAAGAGAAAAGAAGGTTTCAAGAACGGGACAGTTTGGGGAGTAAGGAATCGCCCGAGTTAACTCAGTTGAATCCGCCTTCTTCCTTAACCCCAACACATGATCACCAAACACACACAAAAAACCAAAAACCGAAAAAACCCGAATTCTTCCAAATCCCTAATCCAATAAGCCAAAAACCCCTCTTCTCCTAATCAAAACATCCGTTCTTTTCTTTCCCACTCCTTGTTTTTCTCTCTCTAGCTTTTGGACTCTGACTTACTTTCTCTAACACTTCTCTCTATATCTAGAAACATTTTATCCAACCATGGGTTAAAATTTAACTCAACCATGGTCTTCACTGTAAACAGTGTTTGTGTGTGAGACTTGGAAGAGTCTAGAATGTTGAATCTGGGCCGTTGGATTGGAGATCTAGAGACGGAGACAGGACCTCATGACGTGGAGATAAGATATTGGGTGATGACGCGGGAAACGTCGCCGTAGTGTTAATTTTTTTTTATTTTTTATTATTGTCTTACGTACGAGGATATATAGATAACTAAATAAAAATATAATTAATCCTTATGAGATGATTTATTAATACGCCGAGTATTTATATTGGCCATTGTTGTCGTGTAATAATATTAATTTATTTTATTTTAATAATGTTTATTATTAAAAATTATATGATTTATTAATTAATTAACTGATTTTAAAAACTAATAATTTTTATAAACTGAATAAGTAAACTTTCAATTTTTTTAATTATAACCCAACTTTATTGTTTCCGTTAGATTGTTTATATGGCTTGTCACGTGTTTCAGAAATTTTAGCTATTAATACACATCAGTCAAAATTAATACAACGAACGAAGATTAATAAAATGACATCATTTAATTACATAATTAAAACGACGTCATTATTTAAAAATGATCTAAATCATATTACATTACCCCGACAACCTTACGATTTGATTTCAAATTTTCCCTTCGTTTTTAGTTTGTTTTCTTGATGTCTTTACCCTTTAATTTTCATATTACATAGCCTGACGCTCTCACACTAAGGACATCAGGAGAAAGAATTAAAAACGAAGAGCTTACTAGTGCAATAAGTTTGTTTGAGGTATCAGAAAAACAAACAGAAAACAAAGGACTTAGGGTATCGGGAGAACAATAGATAACGTCAGGTTAAAATCGAAGAAAATTGAAAATTTAAATATTTTATTATCACTTTTTAAATTTTAGTCTAAAATTGAAAAAAATAAATATTTAAATATTTTATTGCTACTTGTTTTTGAAAGTTCGGTTGAAATTTTGACAAAAGTTTAAACTTTTTTTATATTTAACCTTTAACTTTATGATAAGATAATTAATCAATTTATATGTTGATAAAAAAATATCGTATCTAAGATAAGTGGATGGCATGACTAAGACGCGTGACGTTGAGTCATCCTGACTTGTTAGTGTTATCCATCGAGCGGCCCTCTATGTTTTGAATTTTTTTGTTCAGTTTGATTTTTATAAATTATTATATACTTCCTAAAGTTTAACTTGTTATTTTACTAGTACTCTTAGTATCTTTTTTTAACTAAAATTTTAACAAAAATAAATAAATAAAGTTACGTGGCTTAATTAAGTTTAATGTTACAACACTTATTATAATTGTAACATATATTACAC
>JAOQMR010000001.1:1132197-1157618 GCA_027563865.1 Erythroxylum pelleterianum
TATATTTATTTATTTATTTATTTATTTATTTTTAAATAATTTTGCGGGTACCCATGACCTGACCCACCCGCAAAAACCACGGGTGGGTCGGGTACGGGTAAAAATGAAACGGGTAAAAAAAATACCAACTCATACCCGGACTGTTAGGGCGGGTATGGGCGAATAAACGGGTGATCCACCCGTTTTGCCAGGTCTAATGATACGAGGAAGGCAGATTGAATAAATCAAATTATACCGTGTGGAATCAACAAAGTCAGAAGTCAAATAATGGCTACTTGTGACTGGGTGCTGATACATTGCTTAAAATTTATGTGTAGACACGTATTGGATGAATCACATGTGACATGATAAAGTTATTCGAAGTAAAAAAAGAAAGAAATTACAATATATTGATATAAAAATGAAATAATGTTTTAAAATTTATACTTTTAACATTTTTAATTTAATTAGTGATTCAATGTGTTATATACACTTTTAGTGTCTAAATAGTTTAAAACGTCAAACAAGTTAATGCAGTAAATATTTTTTTACCGACGATTAAAAAATTGAATTAGTTTAATCATTTTAGCTGTGAAAATTTTGAATTGTTCTATTTTTTAGTTTGATTTACTTTATTAATTATTATTGTTAAAAAACGGTCAATTTATTAATTAATCAATTAATTTTTATAAACTAATCGATTTTAATAAATTCAAATAAATCAATTAATTTTTATTTAACAATTTTATTTTTTAATTAAACTTCAAATTCTTTTACGAGAAAGGAAGATCTCCATCAATTATATTTAATTCTTTAATTTTATTTAATAATTAGTTAATTTTACGACAGTCTAATAATGTTTGAACCTTTTAAATCTTAAACTTTTTATTTTACCGGTTTAAGTTTCAGTTTGTTTTTACATATTTTCATACGTTTAAACCTTTTGTTCTTACGCTAATGCATTCATTGTCTTTTATAATTTATTTTATTTGCTAAGATAAACACAATTTTTGACATTATAAATATGATTTCTAAACGAATTTATCTCGTATATAATTTATAAATTATTATATAATATTAGTAATTAAAATTAAATAAAAGATATTTAAAAATTAAATAAAACTTAGTGGTTAGCAACTTAGCATTCTCTCAACTCCCGCCCGTTGACTTGGAACAATTGAGTGGAACTCGAATCTTCCTTAAAGATTGCTGTATTTATATATGTTATGTCAGAATTCATAAACTTAAGAAGTAAAACTAGAGATGTCAAGAAGGGCTCGGTTTCACTCGTGCCACAGGTTGATCATGATCGGCTCGACCGTTACTTCAGAAACGAAATTATTTTGTCAAAAATAACGTCGTTTTTGACTTTTTTTATAAATATGGTTTGGTCGGTTTGGCCCGGCTCGCCCGTGACTAGACACGGGCCACCCTAGTCCTGATCAGGTCGGATCAAGCTAGGTAGGGCCAGAAGGGCCCTAGACCCGGCCCAATTTTCTGACATCTCTAAGTAAAACCGTAGTCCATTCTAATATCAAGTTTGTGTTATGAAAATTAGATGTTATTATATTTAGGGTAAAAAGTATGAAATTCTTTTAAAGTTTATGCAATTTTTTAAAAAAACTTTAATTTTAAATATTATCAACAAAACTTTTTATTGTTTTAAAATCATCATAAAATCTCTTTTCTTAAATTTTTGATTAAAAAATAACAATAAAATACATACAATATAAATATCATATATGAATAAATCAAATGTTACTTATAAGATAATCTAACAAAACTCTTAAACTTGAATTAAACTAATTAAATATGAGTTATACTAATAATTTATTATAATTATCATAAATTATTAATTTAGATCAAGTTTAATTTATTTGAGTTAAAGAGGTGATTTAAGCTACCGTATCAGGAAAATTTGATTAGTTCACATGTGATATTTAGAGAGGTGATTGTTGTTCAGATCAAGTCACGGCTCGGCCCGGTCGAACCTAATTGTTTTGGCTCGTGGCTTGGTCAATCCTGGCCAAAATCAGGCCAGAATGGACCAGCCCAAAATTGCCAAGCCTAATAAATATTGTGTGCAATTATAAAAAAATCCGATAATTGCTTTTAATATTATAATTTTATCTAACAATAACAACGAGTCAGGTTAAGTAAGGTCAGTCATCCATTACCAATGATTCGGACTCAGTCTAAAGTCTTATTTGACTTAGAATATGTAGCTCGAGTAAATTCATATCACTCTAAATGACATTATTTGGTATAATTAATTAAAATAATATTATTTTAAACTTAATTTTTTAAAAATTACAAATCAAACGATGTTGTTTTAAACAATTAAACTAAAATGTTTTCGTTTTGAGCCAAGTCAAGTTCTAATTATTATCTTTAATTGTAACCAATGATTTTAGAGGAAGACATTTAGACCGTCGAACCTTTCGGATCAAACCGAAATTCAATCATCATCTCTACACGCAATCACTGGTTAACTTCAAGTATCATCTCTAATTGCAATCAATGATTTAAGCATCTAATCTAATGAGTTGCTCTAATTACGTGGCGATTAAGAATGGACAAAGACAGCCACTCTCTTGTTTGGTTCCATGAGTTTCTAACCTCAAAAAACGAACCTATGTTGTCTGGTCTTGATCCATGTTAGCTGGTTGACTGGGTCTGAACCTCAGGGCCCTCTACTATTGATGAGCTTGCTTGCAACTTCTTGTACTGAACTAGGGATTACCGGACTTGGTTCTTGTGGTGCTCCAAATATCCCGGAACAAATCTGAGGTCTTTCTACTCTTACATGTCAGAGTGTCTTTCCAATGAATTTGGACCAAAACATAAGCTTGGATGCTTCATAAATTTTTAACACGTGGCATATAAGTGGCATGTTGTCTATTTACTACTACAGCTACATAATAAGCGCCCCTAAAATGAATCATTATAGGATACTGGGAGAATTGGTTGGATCGGGTTAAAATCTTTTCCTTTTTTAGAGGGAGAAAAACCAATTATACGACTAGATCAGGAAACAGATTTCTGACATATCCTCTAAAAAGAATACATGACACTTAATAGATGGACGATAAAAAAAGTAGGTCCTAGCTCAAAATTCTCTGCATAGTTCGTTAACCAGTCCGCATAATGGTTACTTTCATAGTAATGTGACGATAGACTACCGTCTAGTTTTTTTTTTAAGATTCGAGGAAACCCCGTAGGTGGGCTAAGCGGGCACACCTTTCCGAGGGCCCAACTGGCGCACCACCTCACAGGCGGGTCAAAAGGGCGCATCACATCATCGAGGGCCCAACTAGTTCTCCACCTACAAGTAAAACCTCGGCTGCCTCAGGCTCTTACAAGAAGGGCTAGCATGAAATCGAACCTGTAACTTAATTGAATTCAAATCCCGCTCTCAACCATCGAGCCGCACCCCTTGAGGGCACCACCATCTAGTTATGCGCAAACAATTCATGAATACCCTGAACAATGACATTATGAACTGTGGATCGGTTGGTCGAGGAAGAGATGAGCTGAATGGCCATTGCCGAATCTACTTCTAGCTCAATCGACAAAAGCTAAGATTCCATGCAATCGAGTTGGGTGAATTGTTGGCCCGACCCTCATCCCACATTTTGAGTATGGTCAAAATTGGATTAAACTGATATCATTTATTTGGATCTTAATTGGACTCATCCAAATATTTTCGTTTTGAAAAAATTTCTCCAATGATGCCATTTTATTTTCAAATTTACAAAAATTTGAGACCAAAATTATGTTATTTCAAAAATTTTATAAAATGATGTCGTTTTAAGTTGGAGTTTTGACTATTTAGACTTTTCGGATTAATCCTCAAGTCGACGCTGCTCATTTAATCAACCAAAATTTGATATTTTTAATTTGATATATTAAATTTTAAATCGAGATTCAAAGAATTCAAACTCACTAAAATTACACAGTATTAAAAATTATTGAATGCTTGAAAATAAACTTTTTTTATTAGAGACAATTATATGGAATTGGGAATTTAGAATGATTTGTATTAGAAAATAAAAAGGTATGATACTAATTTAATTTAATTATAAACTACTTGATAAATCAATAAATATATTCAATTGTGGGATCCAAATAAATCTTTAACTATATCAAAAAGTAATGTAATAAATAAAGATAGGATGATGAAAATCATTAACTACATTACAAGCATAGATTAAAGCAAACCATTTAACTATATATATTATGAGTAATACTCATCAATTCCAATTGATTACAATGAGCTTGTTTCATCCTTAACATTTCTAGTTTTTGTTGGATTGGATTCATTTAGAGATAGCAATAAAGTTCAGGTTCGACTTGATTTGACCAGGCTTCGAATCAAGCTCGAGCTTTTTTTCTCAAAATTTTGAGATTCGAGCTAGGCTTTGGTTTGTACTGCTTGGCTGAGGTCAAGTCAAAGCTCGAAAATAATAAATAAAACGACATTGTTTCGAAGTAAAATGACACCATTCTCTACTTTAAATTTTTAAACGATTGGATTTTGGGTGCTTAACTCGACCTATTGTCATCCATATATTTATTTATAATATAAACTACATTTAAAAGTGACAATTGGATGTATTTTAATATGTTTAAATATTAGAGCTCAAAATTGAATAAACATATTTTAATTTATCAATTTTAAGTATGTTTAATTTGATTTTGTTATAATTAGTTAAAATTTAAAATATTATTAAATTCGATTTCATTCGAATCTAATCAAATTCGGACACTTAAATTTAAATTTGATTTTTATCAATTCTTAATTCTCCAAAAACAATTTCTCACGACCAACTTCATTTTATATTCATATCAAATGTTGAGCTTTGCTTTCTCATTACTACAATAAAAACTTTTTTTATTTTGATTATTGCAAATAATTAATGTTAAATCAATGTTCAATGATTAATATTACAACTCTTAATAGAGTTCTAAAAGTTTCAATTTTAACATATCTCTAATATTAGTGAGGTGAATTAACTAGGCTTAGTTTGGATCATTTTATTTAGATAGTCATGTTAAATAGTTAAATAAATTAAAATTCATTAGTGGATATATATCAATATTTAATATTTTAAAAATTTGATCGGAAACTAAATCCGAAAAAAAATTTAAAATTTAAAAGTTGAATTGATATTAAAATATTAAAAAATAAGTTAAAAATTGAATAAACTTAAAATTTAAAATTAGACTGCAGAATAAAAAATTGAAATTTAATTAAAAAAGTAGAATTTGAAATAAAAATTAATTGATTTATTTTAATTAATAAATATTAATTAATTTATCAAAGATTTCTAATAAATAACTAATGTTTAATTATCAAAATAAAATAAACAAAAAATTTAAAATAAGATCGACTAGTTCAAAATTTTTTGAATTAATTAATCATTAATTTTTTGTATGTATAATTGAGCTCACGGGCAAAGCGCATACCAACCTAATATCTTCCAAAGTCCTCTGTTTCATGGATTATGCACACCAACTTCTGCTCAATTCTTCTATAGAAAAAGATTCACTTTTTATAACCAAAACCTTATTTTCTTGTCCGAATCTGAATTCTGGGAGGCTATTATGGTTCTTTAATAACTAGGAAATGAGAGGAAAAGCAAATCAGTATCAAGACGATGATGAGTACAAGGACGAGGATTTTGGTCCAAGAAAAGACGGGCCATCTTCAAATGTCACAGCGACATCAGTCAGCAACAATCACACTAACGTTATCAACAACAAAGGTATATCGTTTGCTTTTGTTTGAATTTAGATCCGCCTCAATTTGATTGCTCTTTCATGGGGTTCCTCATTTCTTAAGAGTCGAGATATGTAGAAAGCTCTGTTTTTCTTTTTATCTGTTGCCCAATTGTAAAGTTTGGAGCTTTCGTGGTTACGGGGCTTTAGCATGGTGTGTTCTCAAAAGGGTTATTCAGTTTTGAGTTTTGTTCTTTGATGTATGTAGCAGATGGGAAGAATAGTGATAAGGCTAACGCCATAAGATCGAAGCATTCTGTCACTGAACAGCGAAGGAGGAGCAAGATCAACGAGAGGTTTGTTCAGTTGTTTAAATTATAGGTTCTTGCATATGTACATGCTATGTTTCGTCTTTTCCTCTCAATGATTTCTTTTCCTGTTTCTCTTTTTGGTTTATTAATGTCTTATGCATACTGTTGTTGGGATTCTGTTGCATGTACTCTGCTTTAGGGAGGAGAACTACAGTAGAATTTTAATGGTTTGCTACAATTTAAATGTTCTTTTTAAAGTAATCTTCGTTCACAAAAACCATCCAATAATGAAATGGTTCAACGAGCTTACATGATAAATGTAACTTTTGAGCTATAAGGCAGCAACTTTCAACACCATACTTATCGGGCATTCTACATCGTGGTCTTTGTCAAATTATAATCGATTTTCAATTCTGAGCTCTCCGTTGCTGTGTTTCTGAGAGTGTTTAAATATGTTAATTTTAGTAGTTATCAGATTGATATCCATCTACAGCTGGTGCTTATCAGCTTTTAGCGGTGTTGCATAGTTTTTATTATACACAACCCGGAGAAGTGACTTGAAAGGATAATTACTTGTACTTCTTGTGTACCTTCAATTTGAGTCTGTTTAACACAAGCTGTCAAACTTAAGGTCTCCCTCACTTCTTCACCTAATCTCCTCAAGTGAAAATATGACAGGTGGTTTCAATTTAAGTAATCCGAATTCGCATGAACTATGGTTTACTTTTCCACGAAGTCAAGGATGGACTGAATGAAGTGCTTGAGATTACAGTCTTTGTTTATGATTACTGAATACAGTTTAATGAAGTGTAATCTGTTTTGACCAGATTCCAGATACTTAGAGAACTTATACCTCATGGTGATCAAAAGAGAGATACAGCATCATTTTTGTTAGAGGTAAACCAGTTATGTGGGATTCGAACACAAGAAAATGTACATTGAACTGGGTTCCAATTGGTTGACTGAACATCTGCATTTCTGTAGGTGATTAAATATGTCCAATATCTACAAGAAAAGGTGCAAAAATACGAGAGTACATATCAAGGATGGGACTCCGAGCCAACCAAGTTGATGCCTTGGGTAAAGTTCTTATAGTTGGTTTGATTGTTTGTTTGCTTATGTGCTTCACTAGTGTACTTTTTTGCAGGTTGATGGCTATTTGTACCTCCATAACATGTGCACCATAAATTGTCTCCAGAAAACTTATCATGAAAATTTATTTGTTAAAAGAAACATTTTGCTAGAGGATTATGTTATCTGATAGATTCATAACTGAATTTGGCCGTGATGTACGGATAGTTAATAAGTGTTTTATGGCTTTCCAAATGGATCTCATACATTTGGTAAGTACTCTAATCTTCTAGGCATTCAAGTTACTACAAACAATTGTAAACAACATAAACTGAGGAACATTTCTTTTCCCTTGAACTGGGATTTTGACCACTACATTCATGGAGAACAAATATGGTTTTATGATTTCATTCAAGTGAAATGCTGTAAATGAACTAACAAATTATCAAATATCTGAACGTAAATAATGACAAGTATAATTCCACAGCTAATGGTGTTCTCAAGAGTTTCTTCTCTGTTATTAAGCTATTTGAATTATCGAGTAAAGTTGGGGGATCGTTCTTTGTGATGGAGATTCTTTCTGTTTTGACCTCTTGGCTCGTATATATGTAGATTACCAAAGATTCTTACTTTCGGTTGTCATTAAAGTTAGAGCTGTTAATTTGGTGGATTTTCTAGATAAAAGTTTCTGGTTTTGTGGAGCAATTATTGTATATAATTATAGCTTTCGTTTCACTCTCATTTGAGTTATTGATATGGTTATTGGATATGAACAAGTTTTGTCATTTCTCTTATTTGTAAACAGAGAAACATTCACTGGCGTGTCCAAAGTTTTGTTGGTCAGCCACAAGCCATGAGAAATGGTTCTAGTCCAGGATCTGCATTTCCTGGAAGATTTGACGAGAATAGCGTTCCAATATCCCCAAACATGCTTACAGGAATTCAAAATCCAGTGGAATCTGATCCTACCCAGGAAACAACTTACAAAGCAATGGAACGCCAATCTGAGTTTGCAAACAAGGCTATGTCTCTGAAGATGCCTGTGCAGTCGATTCCAGCTTCTATCCAGAGTCTTGATATTGCTCCACATCCTCTTCATCATCATCCAATCTCTGATGCACAATCAGATGACTGTCCAATAAACAATGATCCACTGAACCAGCAGGAGGAACTGACAATTGAAGGTGGGACGATAAGCATCTCGAGTATGTACTCTGAAGGGTATGTGAGATCTGTAAATTCTGAGAGGCATTACGCCAAGAGAGATAGAGCATATGGCTTTTGTTTTTGGTTTCCCTCTAAACTTTCCGCACTTCTGTTAATCTTGCGTAATTGTGAGGAAGTCTTTTCCTTATAAACATTCGTCCTCAACTTCTGTTGTGGCTCCATACGTGCAGTTGCTAGTGCATCCAAGTGTAGCTCTTAGCTTTAATTCACATCATTTGTACTGTGTACTAAGAAAATTTAGTCTTCTCCAGTTTCAGGAAGAAATAAATGTTATGAAGCCAAGTAGTCGTGGTAGGTTATTCGTTTACGACAGGGGGGGTTGTCTGAGTAGTGTTCTTTATATGCCCTTACATTCTGAAAGTTGGCCTAAAGTCAGTTATTGATTTGTATTCTTCACATTCTGCATGCTTTTCCTGTTATCTGGAACAAAGATATGTTGAAAATAACTTCCATATATTGTGTTAAACCAGGTTATTGAACACTCTGACACAGGCACTTCAGAGTGCTGGTGTAGATTTGTCACAAGCCAAAATCTCAGTGCAGATTGACCTCGGAAAGCAGGCAAATAGAGGACAGAGCTTTGGAACATGTACTCCCAAGGTATGGAACCTTTGACTAACCGGAAAACTGATATTGATGGAGAATTGTTGTAAAGTTCAACAAACAACACTACAATTCTGAAATCTTTTATTGCCTTCCAGGATCTTCATAACCTGCCTCCTAGCAGTCAGGTAGCTGAACATCTCGGGAACTTTAGCAGTGAAGAGGACTTGTGTCAAGCTCAGAAACGCCCGAAGACACAAGAGTAGGATGACATCTCTCCAGCCTTTCATTTTGCTTAGTCTTTCGTTCTTTTCGCCAATCATCTTCAAAATGCAATAGTATCCTCCATGCATTGTATATGCCGTCCTTGAGTTTCCTATATTCTTTTCTAGTCCTTGAGTTTCCTATACAAGTGTTTATATTTATATTCTGTGGAGTTTCTGAATAGATTTCTAGTCAGGATCTGCAGTTTTCGAGACTGGTTGTATGATATATAAGCTACAGTGTACACAAGAATAGAGTTTTGCCATCTTCTTGCAATAGATTTATTGCTGAAGGTCCTGTAATTCCCTGCCATGTCATGCTTTTGAGATCTTACTCAAATGCAAAATGAATGAATGTGCAAAAATAAACATCAAACCGGTCATGTCATTGATACCTTATTAGTTCCTTTGTGCACGGACACATCAAATGAGAGAAACATCAGAAGAGATCCAAACCAACTTCAGCGTACTAGTTCTTGTGAGCAGTAACGACAGACCAAAATCATTCTTCTAGTGTTTAGTACCAAGTCCATTCATTGTTAATATAATGCAGTAATATACAGCACAGAATCACTCAAAGATGAAAGCCGTTTTTCAGAAATTGGTTTTGCCATTTAAAGCTTGAAACCTGAGGTGGATGATGAGCGCATCAGAATGTCAAGCCAAACTCGAAACTTTTTCAATAAAGGCCACAAGGAACACGGGGCAAATTATTGTAAAAAGTCGTACAGGCATCAATATGAAAAGAAGGTATAGAAATCAGAAGTAGACTACACAATCACATATGAAATACTGTTGTTGAACTGCCATAATTCACAGTACCAGACAGGTGATAATGATCATGGTAATCTTTCTACGAGTGAGCTCCATACTTTGAAAGGACTTTCACCTGTTAATGGTGGAGTTGCAAGAAAGTGTTCACGGCCATACCTGTTCAAGTAAGTTGACCTTTCTTTCTCAAATTAAAGAACACCAGAGCATTCCAAATTGAAAGGCTGGTTGCAATTTCTGCACATTATAGTCCCTGTAATGCAATATCCAAAAATAATATTTCCCCATCATCGCAGCAAGAAGCATCTTAAACCATTCCTCAGGAAATGTCTCCTTGTATGCTTATTTAAAGTCCAACAGCAAAGCGGGATACTCATCCTGGACAATCTGAAGGTAAACTAAAAAACTAATCTTTGTGCATATGTCATGAATCAGATCAATCTTTCAGAAGTCTGGTCTTCATATCTGCTGATCTATGGCAGTCCCGAGTCATTAAACTGAAGTGGTAGTCCTGAATCAATTTGACGAATTCGCTCCATAACAGGGAACTTATTTGCTGTTATTCAACCCTCCTAAAGTTTTTATCAGAAAAGCATAATCGTATGCTGCTTCTTTGCAATAACTGTAGGAACCACCTTCACCAAAATGTCCTCCACTCATATTTGTCTTCATAATGACTGATAGAGAGCAATCATGACATGTACAGTCTCGTATTCTGGCCACCCATTTAGCTGGTTCCCAAACTCCAACTCTGAGATAAACGATCATGTTAATGGTAGAAACTATACATTAGATGCAAATTTACATCCAAAAATGTGCAGACACACAAATACCAGGATGTCTAAAATGACTGCATGGAATCATTAACTAAAGTCTGCAAAATGTGAATTTACCTGGAATCATGAAATGATGCTGTGACAAGCATTGCTGGATAGCAAGTATCTGAACGAATGTGATTATAAGGAGAATAACTTAGAATAGACTCAAAGTGGGACTCTATCTTAGGGTTCCCAAATTCTTCGTAGTCCAGGATTGTTAGCGGCAGACTTGGATCCAGTAAGGTGTTGCAAATATCAAGAAAAGGAACCTGTTGGAAAGAAATATCAGTACATTACTACCAAAAATCAAACAAAGGATCACGATGGAAGAACTAAACCTTGCAAAGCATTCTTCATTCCATGTCAACAAATGCACAAGTTAGCTAAAATGATATTATGTGTGGCTCACGTATTTTCATTGTTGTTTGCCCATGTCAATGAAAAAGAAACTTGATTCTATTCTGACGATGTCGAGTTCTACACTTCAGTTACTTCCATTTTGTTTTCTATATTTTCTAGCAACAAGGAAATACACATAACTCCCATATTCCACCCGTTATTCACAAGAACTACACAAGAAACAGAAACAGTTGAAACTTAAGCATTCATGCACCACCAGTTTTGCTAGCTTCACAGTGGATGGAACTTACCTTCAATATGGCAGCGTGAAACAGGTCTGGCTGCAAGTTCATGGCTGCACCCACAAGAAGACCCCCTGCACTGAATCCAATGGCACCTAGCCGCTCTTTATGAACATATTTCTCATCAACCAAGTAGTTGGCACACGAGAGAAAATCATATATAGAGTTCTTTTTGTTCAGTCCGCTTCCAGATTTATGCCATGAAGAATCACCACCATTTCCCCCTCTGCTCATTAAGAACATACCAACTCTTCAGAGGTCAACAATATAAAATGATAACAAAGTGAAATTTCTAGTTTAAACAAGCAACATTCTGTTTGAGTATGTAAAGAGAACGATGAATAAATGTGAAATTTTTTTATATAATCTGCAAGACACCACCAATGAAGAAAAAGGTTCTGCAAATTCTGTCTTTGAAATGACAAATTTACCAGAAAAGAACATCGAAGAAATCAGGGAGAACTTGAAAAAAGGATCAGATTTGATCTTTGAAACTGTTTGAACAGATTGACTTCACAGATGTTCATTTAAAAATTGACATTCCACTGGTAACTAAGAAAATAAAACGAAGTTGATAGAGCAAACCTCACATCAGCGAAGGCCAGCACCCAGCCACGGTCAAGTAAACTCAGACGGTTCGGGCACCAGTTCTTTTCTAAAACTTCTCCATATGCTCCATAACCTTGTAATAGTCCAGGAGAATGACCCGTCTGCCAGGCTCTTTGAGAGTACAAAATGGTCAGAGGAATCTTGACACCATCATGAGATACGACTTCCTTTCTCTTGCAGCAGTATTTGTCAGAGAGTTCATTCCATTTCCATAATTCAGAATGTAGGTCATGTTTCTCATTATTTTTCAGTTCAAAAGGTTCAGGTGTATATAACTTAGAAGGTTGTGTTGAAAATCCACCATCACTTGAAACACCTCTTACTTCCTCTTGCTGTACAATTGAGAATGTCCTTTTTGACATATCATAGTCAACAATCATATCAGGCATCTGCACATTTTTAAGAAATGTTCTATAAGGTTTATCCGAATTTAATTGTTTTCCCAAATATATTGGACGAGCTGGTTGATGGCAACATATGATAGCACCAATATCAGTAAAGCATCATAAAGAAGAGTTTTAAAGCCTACACAAACAGAACTCTCATACATGACAATAATAGCTACTCAACTTAAACTAATAACTAGTAAGTATATAAACTAAAAACTGGTTGTAATCCTATAAAACTAATTATCAAACACCAATAGCTGCTTCCATAAAGAACCCATGAAATTTAGTAGCCCTTCTCTTGCTCATCTCACTCACAACAACTTTCTGCACTAGATACCTCATTCTGCAACTTGTAATATAAAACTTCAGAATATTGTATCCTTCGAACTAATTCAAAAGACAGGAAGAAGCAAAAAAGATCATTTTGATTTTTGAAGAAATTGTACACTATTAGCTCCATGCATGGAAAACACTACAGCCATATTCTTTATAGTAGTGCCTCATACTTCGATGAAAGTTGCTTGGTCAGTCATCACAATTGACCCTTTTGCTAAAAATATTGAGTGATGACCACAAACATGAAGTTCCAACCTGAATCAAGACACTCACTTTGACTGAGCACCTTAAAGAACTAGAATTTATCTAGAAGTACTTTCCGCGTGTATTTTTTTCTGTGGTAGCCCTCAGTGCCCCAAATTCTTACATCAATGGAGGAGCTATAAAGATGAGTTATGCTCCTTTTATTTGAAACAGAAGATCCACCGATAATCATATAAATATGAAACAAGTAAAAATGAAAATGTTACAGCAATCAAGATTTATTCATTACCTGTCAAAGTAACTAAGAGTAATGTTGATAAATATTGAATAGCAGCAACAAGTATAGTAACTAAAAGATATGAGAAAGGTAAAAATGGGGGCAGTGAATGGGAGGCATAATGGTTATAATCAATCAACTGTCAGTCATTACTCTAGGGAGGCTTATAAGAAATTATACCACCGGTGATGACAGCACCACATGATAAACTGAGCTCATAAAGCTTAGGTTAGGTCCTGGAACAATGCTACAGTGATCTGAAGGCAGAGGAAAAATCCATGGATCGAGATCCTCAAGCCTTAGTGAACCCTGCATAATAGTTACAGAACATTTGAATGGCATAAAAAGGAGAACACGTTGCTTATCTTGTTCTTTTTCATTATTTTCAATAATAAGTGATTAGCATCCCTTCAACAACTAGAAGAAGTGTGCTTTCCCTGATAAAGAACCACCATGGCATTTTTTTATATAATGTAATTAAGCAATATTTTGCAACCTTGACATTTGATGAGATAGGCAAATCGATGGAACATAGCATAGGATTATCCTTCTTGTTGGCAAAAAGCACTAGATGCCCATCAAATATTTCCATGTCCTCAAAACTCATGTCTCCGCTCGGAAGGATGTTCTGCAGAAAAGTGTGACTGGAAAAGATGACAAATAGGAAGCAGAAGGATGAACAACACATGCTTGGACCTTTTAAGAAACCTAGACCTGCCAATTAGAAGGTCGTGTATCTTCCACATTGCATCTAGCCAAGTAAAAACTTCCACATGACCACTTCTTGTTTTCGCTGAGTGCAGCATTAGTAAGAGTATAGAATACACCATAGTGATGTTCCAAAAAGAACTGTACATCAGGGATGCGCTTATGGATCCGGCGCAAACCACCAAGTGGACTGGTCGCATGAATTACATAAACCTGTAATTACAACATAAGACAAAAACCACACCGAGTTGAGTAATGGAATGAAGATATTCCACAAGGAATATTTTAATGAAACTAAAAAGAGTAATTCCTTCCTCAGATGAAGTTCTTGAGTTTGAGTTCACAGTTACAAATTTGCCATCTTTTGTGCTTGCTATATCCACACAGAAGCTTGAATCAGCTTCTGTAAATACTTGGCAATTATCAATCTCACCAGATCCAATTTTTGTGCAGAGGACCCTGCAAACAGTGAAAATTGTTGAAGATACACGATCAACAAGAAAGTGGCTCAAAATTAAAAGTAAGAGAGTTGCCTGTAGGGCCGTTGATTCTCATCTGCTATTGTGTAGAACAAAGTACTGCCATCTTGAGCCCATGCCAAGCTAACAACTCCATGAACTTGCTTTCTAGGAATTATAGAACCATTTCTAAGGTCCTTAATTTGAAGCACAAACTGTTCACTGCCAGTAGTGTCGAGTGTGTATGCAAGAAAGTTTTGGTTAGGTGAAATGCGACAACTACCGACATGCACATAGCCTGCATATAAGCATATGCAAGCTGATCAATGACATAATGAAGAAAGGCTATTCAGGTACTCTTTTACATTATATAAAATCAGATACCACAAGAGCAGAAACACGAGCACATAAAAGAACCAAAGATATACCTCCCTTAACCTGTACTAAGATGAAACTATCTTCAATTGACATTGTTTAACTAAGGAGATATAAATTTTGAATTCTAAAGCAACAAATGAATGCACAGCTTTCTCTTTTTCAAACTTGATTGTAAGAGAGGTATATCCAAACTCACCACCCATGTCAAAGCATTGGTAGTAACATGCATAGCTTATGAGGAAGCCATGAAAGAAGCTTACCATACTGTTGAGATTTGATAGTAACATGCATAGCTTATGAGGAAGCCATGAAAGAAGCTTACCATATCGTTGAGATTGGTAGTAGCATGCATAGCTTTTGAGGAAGCCATGAAAGAAGCTTATCAAATTGTTGAGATTTGATAGTAACATACCTAGCTTACAAGGAAGCCATGAAAGAAGCTTACTATACTGTTGAGATTGGTGGTACCATGCATAGCTTACGAGGAAGCCATGAAAGAAGCTTACCATATTGTTGACTTGATAGTAACATATACATAGCTTATAAGGAAGCCATCAAAGAAGCTTACCATATTGTTGATTTGATAGTAACATACATAACTTATGAGGAAGGCATCAAAGAAGCTTACCATATTGTTGATTTGATAGTAACATACATATCTTATGAGGAAGCCATGAAAGAATCTTACTATATTGTTGATTTAATAATAACATACATAGCTTATGAGGAAGCCATGAAAGAAGCTTACCGTATTGTTCTGCAATCTCATTCCAGTCCAGCAAAATCTGCTCCCTCCCAAACAAGCCACGAGCGTAACTGAGAATTTCCTTAAACCAACCACCGGTTTCCTTAGCCAACATTCTACACATCACTGGATATTCTTTGCCCTCTGGAATATACTGATAATATAACCTGTTCAAGTAAACATCGAACTCCAAATTCACAAAATAAACCAAAATCTCAAGTTAGATGAAGAAGGTATCAAAACTATGAAAAGGGTATGATCAAAATGGACAAACCAAGGACCCCAAGGCATAGGAGAGGTTGAAATCTGGGTGGTTGGCATTCGACTTCGCATCTCATCAAACAGAGTTCTTTGAAGGTCAAGAGTGTCAGACATGAACGCTTGGGCGTATGCATTTTCATGGTTGAGATACTCAACGAAATCAGGGTCTGATGTGTTTCGCATCCAATGGTAAGGGTCTTGCCACATCTTGCCATGAGCTGAGACTGTGAAAGGTACTTTCTTTGCCACCGGAGGAGACTCCGGCGGCGCGGTTGGTAGCCTCCGGCGACGGGAGGCAGAGGAGGAGTAGGGTGTGGAGTGGGTTAAAAAGTGAGAAGAGAGGGACAGAAGGGAAATTCTGAGTCTGGGTTTTGATGTTAACAAGGAGGGAAACGCCATTGTTGTCTGAGCACCAAAGTTGAGTTTGTAAATCAAAATGGAAGCCTTTCAAAACCACTCCAAACCCTAATCTCGTCGTTGAAAAGCCCATCAGAGCTTAGATAAAGGTTTCATTGGCCTGTTATGAAGAACCAAGCATTGATCTAATTTGGTAATTCTTTTATGAAGTAATCGAAAGATTGGATTTTTCAGTGACTGCACACAGATTTTAACCTGTTATATATTGCAAAACTAGTCTAAATCAGTCTGCAGTATAGTTCTTCCATCAAAATGTAGAGTATATCTAAGCATTGAACATGAAATTTTGATTTGAATCAACTGAACCAGGAAATCTGTACAAGGTACATAAACGTTTCAAATTGCCCTAATTTTCAACAATTGAGCCTCATATTCCATTAGTATCTAAACAATTAAATTAATGAAAGAACACACGGCATCTGTCATCTATCTATCTCAAGTCTGCAGATTTCTACATCTCTCTGCCGTTTATTTTCGGTTGCCTTCTCCGTTCTTTACATAATGTAGTTCTTTATTATCACTCCAGGATCACTTCACTGAGACCATCTATTCTGCTGCAGTTGTTGACTTCTTTGTGTGCTTCTCGTCTTCAATATCCTGCAATGTGTTTTAGAGATTATAAGCTGATTAGCAACCAAGAAAGTCCATTTTATCTCAACTTCGCATTGTGAAATTCTTCAACTAAATCCATGATAGGATTAGCCAAGCAAAAGAAGATGCGAAAAGGGTTGACCTGAGAAAAGATGGTTACGAGATAGACTTACAGAATTATCAATCTTGTCAAAGTCATCATCATAGCTCCCATCAGCATCATCTGTGAGACAATGCACATTAACAACTGAATGATAGCAGAAAAAGGAAATGGCTGATACAAATGATTAACTTTGTTCATCTGACATAGAAAACCAGGTTACATTTCCTGCATAATGGAATCATATCTTTAACAAAGAAGCAGCAGGTGTTACCCAAACTTAAGTACTAGTGTATAGTGAACATCTAGAACTAGTGTGGCCACCAAGTACGAGGAAGTCAACCGATAAGAATTTGACTAGTGTATATCGCACCCCTATTAGGAATGGAATCACCCTAGTATTCCAAACTAATTCAAACATCAATTAAGCTTCTAAAATGTGCAGCGCAGTAGGTTGTCCAATCTGTATACATGGTCATATTTGACGGTATAAAGATATTGGCTGATAACATATCAATCAGCTTGTTGTCCACACAAAGGCGCCTTCATCATCATAACCAAACTAAAACAAGCCAAAACTATATACCTGCACCTCCATCACTGTCTTCAAGATCACCCAAAAGAAACGTATCCAGGTCCTGCTCAGACGATGCAGTTGATGTCTTACTTTTCAGGTTCTTTTCAGTTAATTCTGATCTAGAAGTCTCCGTGGCAGTTGGATTTTGTTTGGCTTCATCATCTTTCATCTGCTCTTCTGCTTTTCGCCTAACCTCCTCCATATAGTCCCTTTCATAACTGCATTTCAACCAACAACAAAGAACAATGAAATCCAATCCTTCCACTTCTTCAGGATGGAGATGTACTTTAAATCAAAGAAAAGTTTTATATATTTGCTAATAATGTGCACTGAATTAAAATCTTATTCCGGTGGAATCGTAAAAATTTACTACTAAAACATCATCCGGAAAAGTAAAATGAGACAGAAAAAGATACATACGGAGCAACATGAGTGCTGACTAATGTAAAATAAATCCTCCAGAACCTCCTTTCTTTCATCACTCTCGGGCATAACTCATATCTTAACCTTGAGATTGCCTGAGACAACACCACAAATCATTCAATTATCAAGCACCAATTAACATACAAATATTATGAAAGTAGTACAAATTCTCATAATTATCCAAGAAAACATCATAATTGTAATGATAAAATCAATAAATTTATCATAAAGAACCTTGACGGTGGAGAGGACGAGAGTAGCGTGCCTCTCTTGCCACTCCGTGAGATCCTTCCGTACATTAGACGCCGTAGTCGGCACATCAGACTGCTCAGCTTCATCTACACAATTCACCGAACACTAACTGATTTCAATAATCCGAAAAAAATATCCACATTACTCAATGTAATCTTATTACCTTGGATAGGAAAGTTCTGGAAGGTACTAGAAGCGAGTCCTTTAACAAAATCTCTCAAATCATCAGTGATCCCGAACTTCCGGAGCTCTTCATCGGAGACCTCCGGATCCGATGATGAGGAAGAGATCGAGATAGAGGAGAACTGCGTGGGGATTATGTCAGAGAAGGACTTGATGTGAATCTGATCGGCTTGTTTGAGGGCAGCGTCTTTGAGCTGATCCGCCTTCTTGGAGGCTTCTAGAGCGAGTTCCTTCGACTTCTTGGCAGTCTCGGCGACCAGATCGGCGAACTTGCCGGAGGTCGTTAGGGTTTGCGATTTCTTGGCGGCTTCCTCCGCGAAGACCCGAGCTCTCTTCCACATCTCTTCCATTTTCTGTTACTGTCTGTTAAAGTCTGCTCCGTGGATCTATAGAAGAAGAAGACAGATAAGCAAGACGGCGTCGTTTGAAATCTAAAATTTAAAATTTTATTTATTTATTTATTTCAGGAGTCACTTTATCCATATTCTATTATTTTTTATTTTTATTTAAAGAACCAATATCACATCAAACTTTAAATTTTATTATTTTTAATTTTTATTTATAAACTGATATATAGCCTTTAGTTATTAGATATATATATATATATATATATATATATATATATGTAATTTCCCTATTACGTCGGCGTAAGGTTAGGTACTATTGATCTTTTTAAATCTCGCTCTTATTGAATATATATATATATAATTCAATAAGCTTGGTGCCATTATAAGCAGGGCTTGCTTTCAAAATGCTTTAAAGCATCAAGATAAGTGTTTAATTATAAGTATCTTGGATTAATTATCAAGCGATGTACATGTGATGTACCAACAAATAAGCTTGGCGAATCCAAAGCGTAGGTGAATTGGTATGAAGCTTTCCTGGCTTAAGTGAAGTTGTGGGTTTAAACCTTCTCATATGTGCAACTATTTAAAATTTGGACTCAGAACTTTACCTCCCTCAAGGAACCTACCAGGTTCAAGCGGGGATTAGCCTAGGTGTAAATAGTTTAAAGGTGTTTTCCCATAATTTGAACCCTCCTAAGATACCTCGTAGGCAACGAAAAAAAAACAAATAAGTTCGGTGCCATTATAAATAGGGCTTGCTTTCAAAATGGTTTAAAGCATCAAGCTAAGTGCTTAATTACAAGTATCTTGATTAATTATCAAGCTATATACATGTGATGTACCAACAAAGAAGCAATCAAATTTTAAGTTGATGTTCATACTCTTTGATTAACATATTCAAAACTATAGATATGATACTCCTTGTTTTTAAATCAATAGCAATATCTTAGTAAAAATGTCATGAAATGCGGGATCCGGAGATATTCAGAAGTAAACAGTCTTACTTCTAATTAGTAAAAATATTGCTTTTAATAAACCAAAAATTTTGAAAACAATTTTTTATAACTTATATATATTTAATTTAGAATTTGTTTGATTTTACTTTTATTTCTTAAAAAACAAAATCGTGGATGTTAATGTTGATGTAGTTATATTTTTATCATTAATAATAATTAGATATTAATTAAAGCTTACTAATAGATTAATTTTTATAAATTTACAGCTCATATGTATATAAAAAATAAATAAACAGAATTTTATTGAATATAAAGAAAAGTTTTACATTGTTAAAAAAAAGAAAAATTTAGAATTTGAAATAAATGTGTATAATTCTAATGTTTTTAATTTATATATTAGTTAATTATATTTGCAAGAACAAACCGCCTTTCTTTTTATAGTTTTTTAACTCGAAAATATATATAATTTTAATGATGATTAATTTTAATATTCTTAATATTATCATTATATATATATATACAATTTTAATGATGATTAATTTTAGTATTCTTATATTATCAATATGAAGGTTTGTGCATAGTACAAATGTCAATAAGTACGGACCTGAGGGCACGCAAGAAAGAGTCCAGATCCTCTGTCCAATATTACTCTGTCTTATTTTGTTTCATGGAATTTCAACTATTTATTCTGCAGGACCTACGCGAGACCCATGCAGGACTCATATAAATAAATGACTGAGATTTATTGAACACAATAAGACACCGTAACACCTGCAAGAAATGTTTAGTTCACTACTAACGAAGCCATGAAAATGCATCGACACCTTGAAGTTTTCAGCTAAATACAATTCCAAGATCTTGTTACTTGGTGGGGTTCGTAAAACTAGAATTTGACTAAGAAAAACCCGAAAGGTAAGGTATCATGAAACCAAGAGATTATCAACACAACACATGCACGCAAACAACAGAGGCTACGTAGCTATCTAGGAGGCGGCCTACTTTTGTTTACAAGTCTTTAGTGTTTTGCTCGGTTATGTCGGCCATGTAGCAGAACACAACATCAGTTTCAGACAAAACTGTTAATGGAAAAAGCATCACTACTGTTCCAAGTTTTCATGGACAAACTGGGGTGGACTTGTTGTGTATGGGACGTCTTCTTCTAACGTGAGAATAATCCATTGTGAAAAACTGGGATTTGTCGCTGGTACTCTCAATCCATTCCTGCCAGGTCCCTTTTCTTTCATTCCTCAGTTTCGGATCTTCTTCTTGGTGTTTTCTGTCACCTATGAAACACACATTAAGTAAGCAAAGAATCTGTTATGAGAAAAAGGGTATTGTTTATGGAAAAACAAGTTATGAGATGGGATTATTTAGAGTATCTGTCGTTTTTATGTTATCTTCTGATATTCTCCAGATCTCCTTGTTGTGTAGGGATTTTACTGAGTTTTTTATGTAGTTCAGAACATTCCACCAGACCCCATTATAATATGATTCTGGTGTTACCTACTATTTTGGAAGATTTGTTCATGAGGGTCACTTTTGTGGTTATGATTGAAACAATCACCTGAAGCTATTCTTGTTTATATCAGATTTTGCAAGCAAGAACACGTAGACATGGTTATGTCCATGGCAGGTTTTTTATGTTCTTACTTAGCTGCTGAAACTATACATTAAATCAATGACTAATTTAAGTTAAATCATCTTCAATCTCAAACTTCACGTGCAAGAGGGTAAAAGAAATTGCTGTTAGCAGATGAATACTCAGGATAAGAAAACAAAGTTTTTCTTGTAGTTACTGTTCTGAAAATGAACTTAAAACAATGTTAGAGAAGAATCTAATAACCATGAAAATTTTGAAATCGTGATTAAAAGTATGTTAAATGATACCTGAAGTATCTCCTTTCTGCTTCTGGTAAGCAAAGGTATCATGTCCTCCATTATCATTTACCTGCTTTGAATGTAGAGTTTTCAAGTATAATAAGTTTCTAAAATATAATGAGTGATTTAATGTGCTTACATTTATTACTTCCTCAAGGAGTCTAAGCTTCCTTGGCAGTATTGGAACAGAAAGCTTGACTTCATCAGTTGCTGCATAAGTATAATTAACTAAGAACATCATGAACATGGCGGAAACAGTCATATGCAAGAGACAGACGTAACAGAAGAGTAATTACTTACCTTCTTGCTCATGCAATGTATGTTCCCGAACATGAATAGCAGACGAAACACATGGATTTACCAGTACAGAGAAGCAGACACAGAGAGTATGAACAATGATGATTGTGAACTTCATTTTCTTTCTTATCCTCGGACTTTCTGTTGATATAACAGTGTATGGTATGATATGATTCTTATATATATCAACCAAACTGAGAAGTTACCAATAAGGAACAAGGACATACACAAAGCACAAAATTAACAAGTCCTAGAACAAGTATAGGATTTCTATGTACCTTTTTTTACTTCTTATTTTAGGAGGTTTCAAGGGTCACAGCATTTTTGTTGGTTTCTGTCACCTACTATTTGGAGGGTCCTCTGCTATTTTTATAACTTATATATGTCTACACTTCCCCATACAAATCCCCATCAGCCCAAATATAGTCTGGTATATGATGAGAATGAGACAAAAGCAGAATCTTTCAGAATGAATTAAAAGAGATTATCTGATATTAGTTTTCTGGTACTTTATTCTTATCAAAGAAAAAAAAAACATATGCAGGCCAGCTCATTCATTATTGAATTATGCACTAAGCCACTTCATGTTCCTTTTGGCTCCTGAGGGTTACAAGGGAAGTGATAAAGAGTACATGTCCCAAAATGAAAGGCTTCAAGTCCCAAAAGCTTCAACCCGACATAGCAAATCACTTCTCTCATATATCAACACAAACCACAGTTTAATTTGGTTGGTGGGTTAGTTTTGAATATCCCATAAAAGCTGATTCAGTTCAGCACATTGTGTTTGCTTCTGTAGCTGTTTTATTCTTCTTTTTACTCCTAGAAACATTCTGTTTACGCTATCCAACCATGTTAGGACTTTGCTTTTTGACCCCAAAAGACATACACAATAAATGGTTCTATGCTGACTGCATTTTTCTGAAATGAACGGCTTATACTCCGATTTTCTGGACAGTTTGGTTGCATCGATTCCTTGCTAAAACATGTTTCATTACGTTGTCAAAGTTGTGCAAAAGCATAAGTCAATCGAACACCGAAAGGAGGGTCTCACAGTTCCCCTCTATGTGCTGAACAAGAAATTTAAGAGTGCAATGCAGCCACCTTTGGGTAATGCTTAAAAATAAGTGAAATTTGGAGTCAGATTCACAAACCAAAATCATAAAATAGTGCTTACATCTCAACTATTACACAGTGTAGACCTACGCAACATATACTCTATACCAGAATGAAAAAGAATATGTATATAACTACTACTCATTCTCAGAAGTTACTAACTTAGCCTATGAATAGAGTACAAGCATTAGAATTTACAGCAGAGAATGCTTTCTCTCCACCTCCTGTGCTTCCGTAATTGACGCCGGTTTCCTTTGGCCATTCTTACAGGACTGCTGTTCCATTCCGTCTGCAATCTGTTGCAAGAAATTGTGCAAAAAAGAAAGCATTATATACTCTAATTCAACAAAATGTGAACACACAAGTGCAGAACAAAAAATATATTGTTTGGCAGCAATTTACACTGGGAAAGCAAAGGATCGGGTGCTGGTAGCGCTGCTATCTGATCTTACAGAGAGGTTGCCAGCAGCTACGATTGGCCCCGAGTATGTTATTAAGCCTGATGGAGGGACTGCTGCAGAAAAACTTGATTCCCCAGGACTGTATTGGAATCGACTTGAAACTGGGGTGGAATTTGAATATTCTATCCTGGATGAATTTCCAGTCGGCGTGGCATTTGAATATTCTAGCCTGGATGAATTTCCCTCAGAATGATCAGAGTCAACATTTTGTAGACAACCATTATCTGAGCTTGCTCTATGTGCAGTAGAGCCAGAGTCATATGTGATGCTTCCAATCCTCAAACGGCTATTGTAAGGTAATTCATCCACAGTCCTACTGGTGGATTCTTCAGGCACATAATTCAGAGCATTGCTTTCCAATCTTGCATCATCACAATACTTGCTTGATTGCTCAGCTGCAGACCTCAGAGCAGGATCTAAAACTGGTTTTTCGTGGCTAAGGTTAGATTTATCACTTGTAATATCAAAGGGAGGTGTTGTCAGGAGTGCTTCCTGACTGCTGCCTGTATCTTCAGCAGCAGAAATCACTGGAGTGGCAATCGTTCGCTCTCTGCCATTTTCAGACTCGTGTGCAGAAGTTGGTTCCAAGAGAATATTTTCCCTAGCCATCTGTTGCAGTAATTCGAAATACATTAAGCAGCATTACAGTCTAAAGATTATATAACCCACCTCTTTTCCCACTTACCCTTTCCCTGTCATGCCACATATCCACTAATCTGAAACTGGACTAAAACAACTTTCACATGGGAATGAAAGTAGACAATATGATTATATGTTTAAAACGACTTTCACATGGGAATTAAAGTAGACAATATGATTATATGTTTCTGACCGGAGCATCACGCTATTCTTATACACCTTGATTTGGTGAAAAACATTTGCTATTTCAACAAAAGAGTTGATAAACGATTTCTGTTGCTAGTCACATCTTCCAATATTAGTTTGTGTAAGTTAATTATAATCAAGCACAACAGTAATAAACTTCATCCCTGAATACACAGACAAGTCCCAAATGAAAAACAAATTCCTGATAATTAGTCTGAAGATAGGTCACAACTCAAACTCGACATAGATTTATTAGAATTAGAAATCTCTTGCTCTTAAAAATCAGTGCTGATATGAAATTTTCTTACCTGTACAGACTCCTGCTCTTCAATTTCAACTGTGCTGCTGTTGGATGACTCAGAAACGGAATCTTCACCAAACAGTTCTGTTGAAAGTAAATCCTTGAGTGAAAAGGACTCTTCAAATGTGGCATTTTTAAGCTTCTCTGTGGCATCATTTGTTGCTTCCTCACTTACTTTTAAATTATCAGGTTCCAGTTCAGGGGAAATCTGATTTGTAAAGCCCTTCTTTTCAGATAATCTAAGGACACCTGCAACAGGTAAATGGAGATCTGTGTTTTCTTTTTCTGCTGAACATTTCACCACATCAGGTAATGACATCTCAATGCCATGACTTTCTTTTGTCATCCCATCATTTATGTCGTTTCCAGGAGGCAGGAGAGCGCACACAGTTTTCTCATCAAAATCTGTGTCGAACAAAAACTTCTCTCGGGAAGGAACTCCCTCATCAACGCAGATGTCCTTGATGACATGATAAGTATTTTCTTCATAACAAACCATCAACTCTGGCAACCCATGTTCAACAATACGTCTGTCCATGTGGAGATGCAAGTCCTTTCCAAATGACGGCAATTCAGATGAAGGATGAGTTGATGTTATTGGTGCCACAAAGTCCTTGGTGAGCTTCTTGTTGTCATCTGTTAGGTTATTTTCTCTTATAGAGATGTTAAGCTTTGAGTCTCTCCTGCCATCTTCATCATCCGAGAAATATGGTAACTGATGCGTATCACCTTGCGTATCTGTGAAATTGCAGAAGATTCCAGCCTGATTCTCCTTCAGAATACCATCTTGAGGTTCAAGTTTTCTGGATTCCAGACCATTTTCATTGCATTCAGCAGGCTTGCACTCAGGCTTATGGCCTATAGTTCCATGGGAAAATATCTGTTCAGAATCTGCATTATGCACCATTCAGCAGTGATGAAAACTCAAATGAGATTTAATACTAGAGATTGGCTGTAATTCAAATGTCCATGCTACATAAAATCAGAATA
>JAOQMR010000001.1:1158710-1171433 GCA_027563865.1 Erythroxylum pelleterianum
ACTATCTTTCTTGTTTGGTAGTTTTATATATGATCTAAATCCATCATCAATACAATCAAAGAAGCAAATAATCAAACAGAAAGTGAACGATCTGAAACCAGATCCCCAACCAACCCCAACAAACCCAAAACCTGAACCAAAACTAAACATCAAAAACAGGAAACAGTAGATAATTTTGAAATTTCAATACCTTTCTGATCAACAACTAGAGGTCAGCCAGGCACCCTTTCCTCCTTTTCAGACAAGGAATCCAAATTCATCTGTCCTAATGTCATTGAAGACAAAGACATCATTAGAACACACACAAACACATAAACCAACATTCTACATATGAAACAAGAACTAACAAATTCTAGTAAACAAGTGTTAAAGATATAGACTTTACTTTAAAACCCAATTCTGTAAAAGCATCCGTTGAAGATATAAGGATCTAAGATAGAGAAATAGACAGACAAGTGCTATAACGTTGTTCTTGTTGATGTCATAACATGGTAATATAACCACGCCATAGTATTAAACATCAACTGTTTCCATGTCTCTATTTCTGCCTGTAATTAATACCCCACAACCCATGAGCAGCTAACGGCTCTCGCTCTCACTCTTTGAGTAAAGTATCAAAACCCCACCTCATTAAATAGCACCCAGAAAGGGAAAGCCGGAGCAGAACTTTCTGGGCGGCCAAACAGCACACTGGTTCACTTTCCCGATAAAACTTCAGAAACAACCAAGAGAACCATCTAGTCTAAACTCCTTTTGACTTTCAGTTTCTTTATTATATACGAAGAAGAAGAAACAAACCAGAGAAAACGAAGTCTGACATCGATAGTCGAGGAAATTCGGAGATATTCAGAACAAAACAAAACTGACACAGACACGGACACGGACACGGACAAACTGACTATTGCTCTCTGAGTTCGTTACCAAATTCAAACTACAAAAAGTCAAATGAAACAAAAACAGTTGAGCCTCTCGTACGTTGTCGCCGCGAAGAGAAAGACACGCTGTTATGTTCTGTACCTGAGAGTTAGAGAGAGACAGAGAAGGGTTTATGATCTCATGATGAAGAAGGTACAGTGTGTCAGGTCATTGAAGAAGAGGTTTGAGCTGGCCATTTCCTAATTTTTTCTATTTTTTTAATAATTATTTTATGTAGTTGCTTTTTTATATTAATTAGCCTACTTCTTTTCTTTTTTTTGATTGTTTTATTTATAATTGAATTATTAAAATGATTGATTAAAAATACCTAAACACTTCGGTTTAACCGTAAAATTTTTTACGAACAATTTAACTTTTCAGTTCGATTTACTTTAGTAACTAGTGTTGTTAAAAATGATCGATTTATAAATTAATTAGTTAATTTTTGTACATTAATAAGTTCTTATAAACGAAAATAAATCAATTAATTTTCATTTAACAATCTTTTTTAATTAAACTTTAAATTATTCGGATAATCTCTTCCAATCATATTTTAATTTTATTCAATCTTTAATCGATTTTAATACCAATTGAACTTTTTAAACCTTAAATATCTTATTTTACCAGTCCGATTTTTAAAACATTGATTGAAATTTGTTTAAAGGAAGATCGGGATCTTTTTTAGGACATTATAAAATCTTAATATGTTTGGTAATTTCTATTTTTAGATACTCTATAAATTTTGATTTATTATAAAATAAAAGATATGAAATCTTAATTGAAATAGATTTAGTAATAAGGAGAGATATTGTTTCCAATTATAAAAATAAATTTTGTTGTCATCAAAATAATTTCTTTAACTTTATTTAACTTATTTTTTTAATTACATGAATTTTTTAATATATCTATCAAATATATAATAATATTTTTATGATAAAATATAATTTTTTATAGTTATGATATTTTGTAGATATATAATTTTATTTGTCCTAATATTATTAAAGGCCAAGTGCAAGTTAAGGACATTAAAGCCGACCGCAGCAAATTACTGCTCCTAGGCCTTTACCGGCTTTTGAAGCATGCGAACGGGAGTTTCGGGATCGGAATCGAACGTCACGTGATCTCACGATATTTTTTACTGGACACACACGTGTCTGATGATGTCTTTGAGACTTAGTGTCTTAATCACATATTTAATATTGATTGAAACTCAAAGAGGTGCTGCAATTAAATATCGTAGGGCTGAAATCCGGCCCCGCTTGACTTTTTATAAATAAAAATAAAATTAATTTTATTTTTGTAAAAAATAACATTATTTTTTTATGTTTTTCAGGCCTCACTCATATTAGACCCAGACAATTCAAGCCTGGAAACCTAATTTTTTGAAACAAAAATTGCTTCGTAGACTTCAAAATAGGTAAAATAATAGTAAAGATGTCAATAAGTCCGATTGTGACCGGCGCATAACCCAAGAGGCCGAGAAAAGTCGATGTGTGATTAAACCTAAAATATTTTTTAAAAAAATAAAAAATAATGTCATCTTTGAAGCAACAATCAAGCTCAACTCAACTAAACGTCACGTTATTTTTAAAGCGTCGTTTTTGAAATAATGATCAAGATCAAACTTAATTAAATGTCACATTATTTTTGAAGTAACGATCGAATCAACGTCACGTCATTTTTGAAGCGTCGTTTTTGAAATAATGATCAAGCTCTAACTTAATTAAATGTCACATTATTTTTGAAGTAACGATCGAATCAACGTCACGTTATTTTTGAAGCGTCGTTTTTGAAATAATGATCAGGCTCTAACTTAATTAAATGTCACATTATTTTTGAAATAACGATCGAGCCAACGTCACGTCATTTTTAAAGCTTCATTTTTTAAATAATGACCATGCTCTAACTTAATTAAACGTCACATCATTTTTTGAAGTAACGATCGTAACTCGCAAAATGTCATTTCTAAAGAGAGGTGTAGTATTGTTCAATATTTTGCAGCGTCTGCTTTTTGTGTATATATTGATTATAAACGCTATCAAAGTCAAACTAGTATGGGCGAATACAAAGCTTTTACTTTTTGGATGACCATGGAGGAGGGGACAATTTTCCTAATACGACAACCTATAGGATCCAATGTTAACGTTCATGTATTGTTCTTTTCTTTTTATATATATTTATATAAAAATTGAATTTGTAATCTTCTAGTTTTTTTAGAATGTACGCAACAAAATAAATAATTAAGTGCATCTAATATTTTTGTAAATTACATATTTTAAAAAAAATTAATAATGAAAATTAAATGGATTTAAGTTTGGGAGGCCATACCAAAGCTTGATCGAGCAACTTAAGCAACGTGTTCCGTTTATCATAGAGTCGCATTGTTTTAGCTTTAAATTTAAGAAATGGGCTACCTAGAGCCCGAGACAAGGCAAGGCTTAGAAAACATCGTCATTTTGTAAAAAACGACATCATTTTTATTTTTAATTAAAAAGGTAGGTAAAGTCGGGCTGTGTCAAGATCAAGCTCGAGCTCAAACTTAAGTCGGACTATATCGAGCCCCACTACATCTAATTTGATTGAATCTTAGGTCGAGCCCAAATTTTGTCTTGTCTTTTTCGGCATTTTGTAAAATAATATCACTTTAAAGAGTTAAAATTAAAACAAAGTTGTTTTAAAGAGAAAACCCAGGTTGAGATTGGGTTAATTATAAAAAAAAGATAAAGTTTTTATTAAAATTTCAATTATAGTCCAAACTTTAAAAAGTAGCAATAAATTTTCTATATTTGTAGTTTTTTTCAATTTTAGCTCAAACTTCAAAAAATAACAATAAAATGCTCAAATTTTTTATTTTTTTCCATTATATCTCGACATTAGTGTTTTCATTAAGTTTGTTAATGTAATTTGTCACGTGCTTCATAAATCTTAACTATTAATACACGTCAGCCAAAATTAAAATAACAAATGAAGATTAATAAAATGACGTCGTTTAATCATATAATTAAAACGATGTCGTTGCTTAAAAATGACCTAAATCAAATTACACAACTTCAATGACCTTATGCTTTGATTTCAGTTTTTTCCTTTGCTTTTAATTGGTTCTCTCACGCCCTCACCCTTCGATATTTAGATTACGCAGCCCGATGCTTTCACATTAAGAGCATAAGAAGAACGAACTAAAACGAAGAGCTTACTAGTGCAGTGTGTTGTAATGCGAGAATAGTTTAAGAACAAACAAAAAACGAAGGGCTAAAGGCTGAGGGCATCGGAATAACAACAGATAACGTTGGGTTAGAATTGAAAAAAATTAAAAATTTGAACACTTTATTGCCACTTTTTAAAATTTGAGTTAGAATTGAAAAAATTTGAAAGTTTGAGTATTTTATTGCTACTTTTTAAAATGCGAGTTATAATTAAAAAATTGACGAAAGTTTGAGATTTTTTTAGTAATTAACCTGTTGGGATTTGATTTTGACTTTGAGTGATGAACTAGACCAAATTTACCATCATTAAGTACATTGTTAATGATTAAAAAACTCGATTGGTTCGGCCAATTTGACCATAAAAATCTTATTCAATTCAATTTTCAATTTTCTAGTTCGATTTACTTTAATAACTATTGTTCTTAAAAATTAATCAATTTATTAATTAATTAGTCAAGTTTTATAAATTAATAGGTTCTTATAAATCAAAATTAATCAATTAATTTATATTTAACAGTATGTTTTAATTAAAATTAAAATTATTCAATAGATAAGGACAATCTTTTTAATTATATTTTAAATTTTTTAATTCTATTCATTCTTTAATATTGGTTGAACCTTTTAAACCTTAAATCTCTCATCGTACCTGTTTACTTTAATAATTTTGTTGCTAAAAATTGATAAATTTATTACCTAATAGGTCAATTTTATATTTTTATAAATTCTTATAAATTAAAAATAATTAGTTGATTTTATTTAACAATCTCATTTCTTAATTAAACTTAAAATTCTTAACAATTTATTTTAATCGTATTGTAAATTCTTAAATTTGATTAAATTTTATAAAAATTTAATACTGATTATTTAATTTTAAATATCTTATCTTATAAGTTTAACTTTCGGTCTATCTCTCAAAAAAAGTTGTGAAAAACAAATATAGCAGTAGACATTACTTTTAATGTTGTTGGGTCTAACTGAAGTAACTTACGCCCATAAGTTGACAATTGGTGAGTGTCGTGTCCAGACTCTACAACAACATCATGGAAGGCAACATGGTCGGCCAATTTGGCTGGCAGAAAGATACATGAAAAGCATCATTTGTTTGATGGGCTCTCCGAAATTCTACAAGATGACACACATCAACCTTTACACGTTCTAACCTTATTGGGCGACCGTGTGAGAACGAGCTCTTTCAAAACTGTCCACTTAAAAAAAAAAAACTATTTTTAAAAATTATTAAATTAATTAAGTTTAAATTATATTAACAATATTTTATTAATTTACGTGATCTTCTGTATTTTATTATTTTTTAAACATTATTATTTTAAATTATTAATTTAATTTTAATTTTAAAAAATTATTTTATTTCTTTTATTGATAAAAAATAGTTTCGAACACCTTATTTGTGGGAGGGTTGTCCACTTTTGATTCAAATCTATAAGATATTATCAAAAGTCAAATGAAAGAAGATAAGATCCCATATTGGGATTGGCTTAGAGGTCAATAGTAGAAAAAGGGTGTCCTCTAGAATATGAGATTATTATAAGAATTTATTAATTAATAAATTGTTTATTTTTTAATAATAAGAGTTATCAAAGTAAATTAAATCAAAAAGTTAAAAACCGAACTAAAAAATTAAACGATGCTAGATTTTTACGGTTCAACTAGCTGAACAAATTAGATTTTTTAATTATTGTTAGGAGGAGTAAAAAGTTTATTTTAGTCAGTTTAATAAGATGAAATCTTAACGCATTATTTATAATATAATTAATAATTCAATTTTTATAAATTTAATATATTTATAATACGTAATTTAAAAGTTATTATGTATATCAAATAATTTATTAACTGAAAACAACTAATAATCAAGAGTTGTCATCTAATTGCCATTTAACATACTTAATTACGACTTAGCAACAATCATGTAGGATTAATGGGCCCTTAGAGGGTGGTCGAGTTAATGGAGTATAGAGGCATGAGATAAAAAGGTCACGTGTTCAATTTTTCCTACCTACGCTCTCTCGATCGAGTTTGTCGTAAGGGGTTTGCCTAGTGCAAAGTACCTGACGTAATTTACAGGCTATTGCGTTAATCCGAAGATTTACCTAATATACATCCAAAAGGTAGCGGTTGTTGCGGGTTTCTTCGTTAAAAAAAAGTAGGATTAATGATTAAATTCGTTTTTTATGTATATAGTTGAATTTTTTTGTAATAAGAAATAGCAAAATTCTTTTAAAACCCCATTTCTTTGAATATACCAACTTTACCTCTTCAAGGATACGTCATTACGTGGACTAGACCACAAGTTCAGGCCCAAAGAGAAGGGTGAGAACTCTCTTCTGAGACCATTTGACTAGTTCTGAGCATGAGATAACTTGAAACTTGAAAGGGCCAGTTTAGGATAATGTTTTGGGCTCTTGCAAGCTGAATGTTAGAAGGATTTAAAAGAGTGGTTATTATTATTAATTTGTTATTTTATTATGTAAATGCATATTATATTTTTCCTTTTTTTTTTCTTTTCATATAAGGCAACAATCTTTTTATTAGTTATGGTAAGATTACGTATTACTGGACCTCTCCAGATCTCACACATTTCATTGGGTTATTGTTGTTGTTATATAATTAGTAAATTATTACTCTAAAATCATTTGAAAAATATGTTATATTTTGATTTAATAATTCCATATATTTAAATTAACATACAAATTTTTAGAACTAATAAATATTTTTAAAATTATTTTTATATTTAAGTATATTTAAGGGTTAATTACATAAAAGGCTTAAATTTTTGTCAAATTTTCAATTATAGCCTGAACTTAAAAAAGTAGCAATAAAATGCTTAAACTTTCAATTATTTTAACTCTAGCCTGAGCTTCAAAAAGTAACAATAAAATGCTTAAATTTTAAAAAAATTTCAATTCTAGCCCGCCCTTATTGTTTCCATTAAGTTTACAAATGACCTAAATCAGATTACGTAGTTCCGACAACCTTACTGATTCAGTACGTTGTAATGCAAGAATAGTTTAGTGCATTAGAAGAACAAACAGAAAACAAATAACTGAAGGAATCAGGAGAACAATAGATAACGTAGGGCTAAAATTGAAGAAAATTGAAAGTTTGAACATTTTATTTTCAAAAATTAACAAAAGTTTGAGTTTTTCTTAGCAATTAACCCTATATTTAAACATTAAACTAAATATTTTTAATTTAATCCTACAATTTTCTTAATTTACAAATTTAATTAAAAAATTTCAATATTTTTGTGTATAGTTAGTAATCCAACACAATCAAGTTCCAAAAATATTGAAAAAAAAAACACAGTTGTACTATAGTAAAACGTTACATTCCATCTCAACAAGTAGACAAAATTGCCTGTCTTAGTTGCCAATTGTTTGTAGACATTAGTCCAAGAAAACATGGACGAACCCTAGTTTTGTGTAATGAAATCTTGGAAACATCGTTGGACACCATGTCCTGAGAGCGCGGAGTAAATGAGTCGGTTGGTTGGTTCCTGACTTTATGATTACTTGGTCGGTTGATACTTCGTAATTAGTCACTTTGCCTTAATACAAGTAATTAATGATGTCTTTTTCTTCACTTGCTTCCTTCAATATTTTATTCAAAAATAAATTTAATATTTTTTAATCTTTTAAATTTAATATAAAATTTTTAGAATTTTTAAATTAGTGACTAATTTTTTAAATTTTGCATAAATCACATTAAAAAATTGTTTTTACTTATTTGATACGTCTATTAGATGTCACGTAAATGTCTACTTATTTTAAAAAAATTTGTTTTATTAAACATTTATAAAGAAAGCGTTGCTTTCTATTTTTATTTAAAAAATATTACTTGGTGGTCAGATTAGACAAAGTCAAGCTTCAAGTTACCTGAGTTTGATCGGGCTAGGGCTCGAACTCTAGTGACTCGAGTTTGATCAAGCCTTAGACAGGGTTCAGGCTTGAGTAACAACTATCTCAACTCTAAATCCGACCCATTATCACTCCTAATTAAAAATGTAATAAAAACTAACATCGTTTTTTTTTAATTACAAATGAAAGATTACAAACAGTTTAGCGCATATGGCGAGAATACAAGACTCCGTGTGCGTCTTTGTGAAGAAGCTCTTGGACAAACGCCGGAGGCTCCCAGAGAATGTGCAAGCCCAGACTTAAGAAAATTGCACAAGCTGTCAATCTGTCAAAACACTTGTTCTCCTCTCAAAAGACATGTTGAAGATGAACCTCTCAATCACAGTGTAAAAAGTTACGGATACCTGCAATCAAAAAAGAATCCTTAGTACGTCTTGAAAGGAAGATAGAATGTGAATAGCCGCTAAAGAGCTGCCTTCGACAAGGCGTCGATAACTCAGATCCCAGGCCAACGTGAGGCCTGATAGGACCCCCTAATATATATCGTTTTCAAAACATAGTAAAGCTAAATTAAAAGCAACATTCTTGATGTAAATAACCTAATTTTCTACATTCTTTAATCAAATAATGGGAAAAATAAAAATGTGATTCATGCAACCAAAAGTCGTTGAAAGAACATGTAATTATGAACAATTATTCAAATAATGTGAAGTTAGGTCTGATTCATACCGACCTCTCAAGCACCATAACTAACCACACATTTTTGGAAAGTTGTCGTCCATTCTCAACAAGCATTCTTTTTGCCTTTTGGGTTTGATGATGACAACGTTAACACCAAGCAAGATAGTTTTAACTAGTTAATATCTTAAACTTTGATTAATGATTGGTTTTTAAAATTTGCAAGATTGAAAAAAATGTTAAATTCGCAGTCTCTAATAGTTTGTCTTTTTTTTTCCTAATAATTAAAGAACTCAACCGATTTGATAGGTTCAAACTTTAAAAATCTTGAACCGTTCAACTTTTCGGTTCGATTTATTTTAATAACTTTTGTTATTAAAAAATAATTAATTTATTAATTACTCAATTAATTTTTATAAATTAATAAGTTTTTATAAACTGAACTAAATTAATTTATTTTTATTTAACAATTCCTTTTTTTAATTAAACTTCAAATTCTTTGATGGATAATGACAAGTTTTTGAATCAAAATTCAAATTCTTTATTTTTATTTAATCTCTAGTTGGTTTTACGATGGTCTAATATTTATTGAACCTTTTAAACTTTAAAACTCATATCTTATCGGATTAATTTCTAGTCTGGTTTTTAAAACATTATTTTTTCTTTATCTTAATTCACACATTTTAAAAATACCAAATTTTATAGTATTATTTAGTTCTCACACAATTTTTTTAAATAATATTTCATTAATTTTTTTAAATTGATGTAGTTTAAAATTTTAGAATTCTAATACAACGAGTTGAAATTATGAATGAATGAAAAAATTAACAAAATATGTCAAAAACTTGCATAATAATTAAAAATATTACAAATAAGTAAATAATAATTTTTAATCACAAAAAGTCCAATACATTTATTCTTTATGCTAATTAATTATATTTAGTTTTCCCTTTTAATTTTCATTCATTTTTTTCTTTAATTTATAATTCATTGTTCTAAAAAGAAAATGTTGTTAAAAATGTCTCAAAACACTATAAATTATAACTTTGATTTATCGGACTAAAAGTTAAATCAGTAACGCAAAATGTTTAAAATTAAATAAATTTAACTAATATTAAACCGTCACAAAATTGGTTAAAATTGAATAAATTAAAGAATTTGAAATATGCTTAAAAGAAATTATCCTTATTCATCGAAGAATTTGAAATTTAATTATAAAATAGATTATTAAATAAAAATTAATTGATTTATCTTGGTTTATAGAATTTATTAATTTTAAAAAATAAATTGATTAATTAATAAATCGATTGATTTTTAATAACAATATTTATTAAAATAAATCGAAATAAAAAATTAATGAGTTCAAAATTTTTACGAATAAATAGCTTGAAATTTTTTTAAAACAAACGAAATTAATAATTCAAACATGAATAATTAAAATAATAAAGCAGGGTTTAAGTCGAGTCCCACCTAAAATCTCTTAATCCCTAATATGCCAAGTGTCACCAACTCCACACGCACCCAAACAAAACACATACTCTTGAGCCTTCGTTTTCATAAGAACACAACAAGTTGGAGAGTATCCATATGAATCTGAGGGAAGATCTAGGAGATGTGGAGGTTGATATTGACAATGACCACTTTCCTATTATGCACGGGTTAGTGGTGGGACTACTTGTCGTTTCCTTCCTCTTTTTGAAACTCTAAAGCCTATCTTCCATCATCATCCTCTTCTTCATCTTTTGTTGCTAAAAAGGCATGTGACATGATGATGCCCTAGGAAGTGTTCCATCAATGTCAAACCAAATCATATGAATTTTTTTTAATATCCATATAATTTTAATTTATCAAAAATACCAATATTATATACCAATCTATAATATATATATATATAGAATTTGGAAACGATCTCTCTTAGGTTACGTATTATTGAACCTTTCCAGATCTACCTATCAATAAGACTTTTACTAGATTATTATCGTTAGTGTAGATAGATAGATAAAGATCACTCTTTGTACCAAATCTTATAAAAATACATTTTATAAAAAAAATTAGTGACAAAATATAATAATATTCTAATGGATTTTATTATTGTATTCAAAAATAGCTTTGGGTCCTTTTAATAAAATTGAACTTGTTTCTATTTTTATGATATTATAATTTTTTAATTTAAAAATAAATAAATGTTACAAATAATTTCAACTTTTTACTAAATAGCATTGAGATATTCTCAAAAGTTTCACAAATTTTAGGATTATTTTTAAGTATTAATCTTATATAAGATTAGGGATGGCAATCAGGCCCGGGCTTGTCCATTTCGGTCCTAGTTAACCAGGCCACGGGTTGAGACTTCTTGACTTAACCAGCCTGCGGGCCATGCATAGGCCAGGGCTATCCAAGCCCGGCCTGACCCATGGACAAATTGAAAGAGACAAAACGTCATTTCCGTTGATTTGTGAAAAATGATGTTTTTAAAAAATATTAAATGATAAAACGGGTCTCCCTCAGGTCACGATTCGACAACCTATGGGTCAGGTTCAGGCCCGACTTGACTCATTGCCGTGTACAAGATAACAATTTAATATACTTAAGTTATATGCCACTAATTAATATTGTAAATTAAGTGTTGATACATAGTTGATATTTTAAAGAAAAATTTTAACTTGCTTAAAATTTTATCAATTCAAGACAAAATTATTAATTTTAAGTTCAGTCGGATTCGAGCTAAAGTACCTAGAAATGACATTTAGGTCTGGACCCAAATTAGCATAATTTAAGGTCAATGGAGCTAGGTCTCAAGTCTAATTTTTTCAAAAAAATCGAACCTTGAGTTAGACTTGGGCTCGAAACACTCAGGCTAAGCTTAATTTGACACCAACACATATAAACAAAATAATGTCATTTTGCAAAAATAACTTTGTATTTATATTTTAAATTAAAAATAGCTCAATCTCAAGTCTATTACCTTAAACCTGATTAGGTCTCAAACTCCAACAAAAACAATCAAGCCAAATTTAGGGCCCCAAATCCTCTGTCCCCCTTCCCCTGGGGAAGGGGCCAAAGGATCTCCCCAAGTTTAGAACTGAGTGAGCCCGAGCAGTCTGACCTTGAGTCAAGCTCAAACTTCAACAAAAGCAGTCAAGTCGAGCTGAGTGAACCCGGACAATTCCTGAGTGGATGACTCAGATGGGAGGGAGCCAGAATAGGGTTAGGGGAAGGGGCCAAAGGATCTCCCCAAGTTTAGACATGAGTGAGCCCGAGCAGTCTGACCTCGAGTCAAGCTCAAACTTCAACAAAAGCAGTCAAGTCAAGCTGAGTGAACCCGAACAATCACACCTAGGGTCAAACTCAAACTCCAACAAAAGCAATCCGGCCGAGCTTAGACCTGGGTGAACCCGAACAATCTGGCCTATTGCTATCCTAAAATAAGTTCACGTGTGATTTGTAACTGTTAAATGGAACCGAGCTTGCCAAACTGTCTGTGTCTTTAACCGACAAAGAATTTAATAATTATTGACCGTTTGTGTACATTAAATATTACGTTTATAGTAACTTTAATAAAACGAAAACGACTGTAAGACTACGACCTTTGGTGGTCGTGGAGGGTCGTATTAAAGACCAATATAATATAAATAATTTTCCTTTAAATTAAAAAAAGAAAAAATAGTATAGAAAAATAAAATGGCACGTGCAACGTGCGTGAGTGCCTTGCTGTGCTCACATGTAGATCTGCTCACGTCTCTAAAATTAATTAATTAAATAATATATAATGGGGTAATTTAAAAGGGATGGAGAGCGTTGACCGTTGACTGTTGAGTGTATCTAATGGAGTCTGAGACTGTACGTAACCTTATATTAATGAGATATTAAAAAAGTTTTTAACTATGGTTAGGTTTAAGCTAATTTTAAAAAATAAATTAAGGGCCCGTTTGTTTTCATTTTTTTTAATCGTTTTTGGTTGTGGTTTTTATAAAAAAAGAAACTATCTGTTAAAACATGTTTGGTTAGATTTGTTGCGATTTTTCGTTTTCAAAACTAAGAAAACCGCAACGATT
>JAOQMR010000001.1:1171533-1193220 GCA_027563865.1 Erythroxylum pelleterianum
TCATGGCTTTAATTACATTGAAGCCTTAAAATTTATCTAGAATGTCCTTAATGATGATTCCCAAAATGACCCCAACAACAATTAGTAAAAAGTCACGAGTACATGCCATTTGTTCTTGCATGATTCAACTCCAAGAAACTGAAGCTCATTCCAGGTAAGAAGTACAGATTCCAGACCTTGGGTAGTCAACAATGAACACCCTTCTAGAGAGAGTGATTTTACCCTCCTGCAAAGAGTATCATCCACATATGGTTAACCAATAACACTTTCATTTCCACAGAAGAAAAATGATATAACCCACCTGCTATGGCATTGCTACAATCACAGAAAATCCGAGTTGAATGCAAGAATCACTGTTAGCGACTAGTGTTCTTAAGAAGAATGATAAACCTATTCTAGTATCATCTAGCAGATTCCTGAAATTTTCTTAAGCCACTTAAACCATGACACAATTGAATCAGTTTGTACCAGAAAATATCAAGTTCAAGTTCATAAATCACTGCACTGGAACAAGCAACCAGAACTCAGTGCTCTAAGCCCTCTATCAACAATCTCAACAGGCAGCAAATTTTCCTCTCAAATTCTCCAATTTTGCACAAAACCAGAAACCACAGAATCAATATCCATAGAAAGAACCTTATGGCTTAACCAAATACTAATCCTAAAATAGTTGTGCCGATTAAGTAATAATCAAATGAAGAAAAGAATACATGCAACACCTGCATCCATGAAACCCATTCATTGAGGGGGGAAAAACAGGAAGGAATTACTCGTAAACAGACTGACAGACCCCACATGTGAGAACTCACGCATGAAAAATCCATCTCAAATGAAAGAAGAAAAAACCTGGTTATTTGCAGGATTCACAGTAGTGATCACAGGGCCATTTGCTTTCCAGGAGCCACCCACGTAACAACCCAAATTGCGGGAACTCAATCTGATATCCCCCAAAAACTCGTGCTCTTTCCTACCGAACCCCATCTCTTATCTTGCAAATAATAAAATGTAGAAAAACAAAGAAATCATATTGCATTCCCAAAATAATGAAAAGCCAAAATCGAAATTTCCATGAACGTTGCGCAAAATTCACCGCCTTTTTGAAATCCTTGATGGGAAACATAAAAATCAGAACTTTATTTCTGAAATGAATCGAATAGGAAAAACTGACAGAACGGATATCATAATCTCCAACTTCCGACCAAAAGAAACCAAAGACTTTAAAATTCTTTGCCTTAAAACGGGGATATCAGATCAGAGTAAACATCTAAAACTACATCCAAATCACAGTAAACATCTGAAGTTCTAACCTTTCTCCAAGATCTTGTCAGCGGCAAAACAAAGAAACGAAAACAGAGAGATAACATGGATCTTAATCTTATTTATTTATCGGGAAAAGAAGAGTTTACAGGAAGTCCTTCCCAGGGTCTTCTTGGACAGGAACGGCAAGCTTGGAGAGTCTCCAGAAGCCTTCGAACTTGTTCTTGATATCCACAAAAACTTCTTTGTGCTTCAATTTAAACTTCTTCTTCTCCGACGGGTATCTTCGTTTTCCAGTACGCTTGGTAGTGCAGAGGATTTGGAGACAAGGATATTGGTGTCTTGGGGTTGGAGAGAGAGAGAGATACAGAACTTACAAGAGAGATACAGAACTTACAAGACGCGATCCACTGAAGAAGACACAAGCTTTCAGCAAAATGGAGCCGATCGACGTAAGTAAGCAGAAATCCCAACCCAAATCTGGAAAAAAATTCGAAGCTTTAACCATAGCAGCGACACAGACCGACAACCATCTCAGACCCACAACCAAAAATACTTTCCACCGCCCTAGATCGATACACAGTGTATAGAAGAGAAGAATGTAGAGGAAAAGAAACATCATACCTTGTTAGCAGTGGGGATGAAGCCGCACGAAGAAGGTCACCTGCGGTTGTTCAATTGGTTGTTCACTGGAGTCGGTTGTTTTGGCTTCGTGGAAGACGTTAAAATGAGGTTAGCTTTGACTTTTCACTTTCCTGTCCGACGGACCATTCGTCTCCGTACCTCACTTTTATCGTGGACAGCAATTTCCGTCTTTGTCCACTAAAGACGGGACTGAAATTAACGCAGACAACAACCAAACAACGTTTCAGACAGGACTTTTATGTCTTTGTCCACTGTCCGCAGGGGTGCGGACGGTAACCATACGCAAGGTTAGCCTCGCTTAACCTAGTTGACTTATATCTAAAAGTAGGGATACCCGGGATAGTTCTAAGAGTGGGAAGTGTCATGTATGATTTATTTAATGAGACTCGTTATTCCAGGAGTGGGAATGCCCACGATATTTCCAAGAGTGGGAAGTGTCCTGCGTGGTCTGTTTGCTGACAGACTATTAGATATAAGTCTACTAGATTAAATAGAGCCCTAAAAGATTAAGAAAAGAACTAAATAAAAAAATTTAAGATAGAAGCATAGATTAAGAATAATAAATGAGCTTAATAAATGTGAAATTGTGATATAAATTGCGATGCGATGATATGTATGTTTCTTTTGAATTTATATGTATTGTGCATTGTATGCAGAGCCGGCCTTGGGCAGGGGCAAGCAGGGCACCTGCCTAGAGTCCAGCCTCATGAAAAATGAAATAGGTAATAAAAATGACTCTATTTTATTTTATTTTGTTCTTTATGAAAGTCTTGATATTTATAAAGAGCAAAAAAAAGACCCCTATTTTATCTCTTTTGTTTTTTATAAGGGCTCACTCTTGATTATCATAAAGAAAGAAAAAAGAAAAAAAAATGAGCTTTTTTTTTATTTGCCCGGGGCCTATAAAACATCAAGATTGGCCTTGATTGTGTGATGGGTACATTCTAGTTACTTCTCATTGCTCATTACTTGCCCGTTAATTTTTTTTTCATAGGAACAAATCTTAGTTAGATTTTGAAGCAGGTTGGAGCATTATATATAAATTTGATGAACTATTAAATTAAATTAAAAAATTTAAAATATAATCAAAAGAAATTATCTTGTCTTATTTATATTTATTTATTTATCAAAATTTAAATTGTCACAAAAATTATTTAAAATATTTTTAATACTTAATAACTTAAAAATATTTACTTCTCTGATTAAAGTTGGAGCAACTTGTAAAATTACTCATTTGTGATCATAAGATTACAAATTCAAGTCATGTAAATAATCGTTTTACAAAAATACAAAAGAAAATTTGCATCCGTTATAACCCTTTTCCGTTTCTTACAAAGTGTAAAGCCTTTTACAACTAATATGTTAGACTTTGACTTAAGCCTTAAAGTAGTATTATTGAGGACATAAATGATCATAAATTAATAGCTAAATAAATACAAGAAAAAGAGCCCTCACGTAGCCTAGGGAATACAATAGCTAAATAAAGGTCGTTTGGCAGATTGCACAGGGAATCTAGGGTTTGGCTTCTTACCATATCTAATTGATCTTTTTAATTTTTATAGTGTAAACCTTTTTTAATTATATTTTTAAGTAATGCATACAAAAGATGAAGATTTCAATCACGCTTTAAGCATTAATGGAATTAGGAATTTTTAATTTTAGCCCTAAGTAGCCCAATGATCCCGTTACCAGGTGACTTAACACACATTTTTAGCATTCATGGATTAAGACTTTAATTTATAAAGTGACTTAACTCTTAGGGACAAGTTGTATAATTATTGTGTGATTAACTTTTGTCTATCATAAAATATATTTTAAGAGAGTTTTTAAAGTAATTCAAATCAAATAAAATATAGAATTTTAAAATTTTTAAAATAATTCAAGTTAAGTAAACTAAAAGAGAGTGAACGATTAAAGTTATTCTTTTGTGACCATTAGGTCACAGGTTCAAGTCATTGAAACAAACTATGCACTGAGCATCGGGTCAAGTTGTATAATTATTGTGTGATTAACTTGTGTCTACAATAACATATATTTTAAGAGAGTTTTAAAGTAATTCAAATCAAATAAAATATATAATTTTAAATTTTTTTAAAAATAATTCAAGTTAAGTTAACTAAAAGAGAGTGAACAATTAAAGTTATTATTTTGTGACCATAAGGTTACAGGTTCAAGTCACTGAAACAAACTGTACACTGAGCATTGGACGAAACTAAAAAGAATGAAATTATTTCTTGTGTAACAAATTCTTGTTACTTTATGTGCAAGGGATTCTTGAATATCTTGAAAATAGAGCAACAATAACAATAACAACTCAATAAGATGTCGCTGATACGTGAGATTTGAAAAAATTAGCAATACGGAGCTTTACTCCTAACTAATAGAGAGACTATTTTTGAAATATTACAAATTAGTTTTTTACTTTTTTCATATTTTATTTAATTATTATTACAATCATTTTATAATTTTAAAAAATATATATTAAAGCTCCCACCTCAAATTACTTTATTACATTGCTTAAATGCAAAATTTTGTATATGTTAATAACATAAATAGGGATGACAATAGGCTGACTCATAGACTTAGATTTGAGTCTAATTTTTCTAATTATAAGAGTTGGGTCTCAGGCAGACCTAGGCCTGAACAACCAATTATTGTAATTATTATATCCTCCTAATTGTTTCATTCATACTCCCTCATGTTATCCTCTACTAAGTTTTAAATAATGTCATGTAATTTAATTAAGTGTTGCATAATACAATACTTATCATATTTGCATTACACGGTGTATGGTTTAAGACATATAACAATCAAATGGGTTTATCTTGAGTATAAATAATATTAAGACAAATGATTAAAAAACTCAACCGGTTTGGTTGGGCAAATCTTAAAAACTTCTAACCATCCAACTTTATATTTCAATTTTTAACTTACCGATTCAATTTACTTTAATAATACTTGTTATTAAAAACTGATCAACTTATTAATTAATCTGTCAATTTTTATTAATTAATAAGTTTTTATAAACTAAAATTAATTAATTACTTTTTATTTAACAATTTTTTTCCAATTAAACTTCAAATTCTTCGATAGGTAAGGATAATCTCTTTCAATCATATTTTAAATTATTTAATTTTATTCAATTTTTAGTTGATTTTATGTTCATGTAATACTGATTGAATATTTTAAATCTTAAACTTCTTATCTTACAAGTTTAACTTCTGATCCAGTTTTTAAAACATTGGTTGCGTTATTGACAGACGACAATAACTAAAGTTGAGTGTTAGTCCCATCACTACCATAACAAGTATTATATGGCATAATACTTATATGTCATATGATATTGTGCGTCCATCATTCGGTTGAAAAAAATCCCTAATTTTTAAAATTTTTGAAAAAACCTATCGATTTCATTAAAAAAACCATTTTTTTAAACTTCAGTTAAAAATAACGATCAATCAAATGTTGCTTACATGATGATCAAATAGAACTGAACTCGAGTTGAACTAATTAAATCAAAATTATAATTATAATTTATTATAATCATCTTAAATTATTAATTTATATCAAGTTTAATTGATTCAATCCAAATTTAAGAATTGAGTTAGGTTATTATATCAATGACATTTAAGCAGTTTACATATGCTATTCATATCATCTATATTCCGTTGTTATTTTTAACTGAAGTAAAAAAAGAGAGAACTTTTGAAAAAATTAAAACCAAAATATAAGAGAAGAAGTTTATATCTTTTTAACTTTTTTAAAAGCGAGGAAATCAAGTGAAAAAAATATATAACAAGTCTAATATATTTAAAACCTAAATTTAATATGTGAAATAGGCCCATCAAGTCAGGCACACTTGATGAACCTATTTTACGTATAATGACGACGATGATGATAATAATAATAAATTAATAATAATGATGATGATGATGATGATAAGTTTAATAATATAATTAAAAATAAAAAATGCTTATGTGGGAGGAGAGATATTTCTAAAAGTTGCTTATGTGTTTTGTTTTTGTCTTCGGGACAAGAAATTTTGTACCATAATTTTGGAAGGAACAAAAAATTTTTATCTCTATGCTCTGAAGACGGAACAAAAATAAGTTGGAACAACAAGCGAACACTACTAGACACAAAATTTTTATATCCCTATCATCTAACTCCATCAACAAAGACATCAACCAAACCTTGTGTTGTTGTAGTGGTCAAATGGACAGGGACAAGCTCTGACACTCTTAGTATGCGCTGGTTTTTGGGTTAGCTCTTGGTCACAATGGCGAGCAATGTGATCGCGTGCATCTGGTTCAAGTGCCAATCGAATAGATATAGCACTCACCGGTCACCACTTTGCTTATGTACAAAATCACTAAAATCCCTCACTCGTCTCCACTCTTTTAGGTGGAAGACACCAACTTCACTTCAAGCACCATTCCAACATCCATGGAAAATGTTTTCAGGTGGCATTACAAAGAAATGAGGAGGCACAAATCGTGGTTGAGAGATTTGGTTTCGTAAGTACTTGTCGTTCGAACAAATCGGAGGTCCTACTACATGTCTTCAATCTTATCCAAACACCACTAGAATTAAGGATAACATCAGTTGATTATGACCTTGAGCCTCATTTTAAGTTGGACCAATTTAACTCTAGTTTGATAATACAAGAAATTTCAGATTCAATTAGTACAAGACTATCATAAATTTAGTTAAAAATTGAATAAAATTGTATAATTTAAAATATGATTGAAATATATCATCTGCACTTATTAAAGAATTTAAAGTATAATCGAAAAAAATTATTAAATGGAACCTAATTAATTTATTTTAGTTTGCAAGAAATAATTAATTTACAAAAATCGATCAATCGATTAATAAATTAATTAAATTTTAACAAAAATAATTATTAAAGTAAATGAAACTAGAAAATTAAAAACTGAAAATTGAACTTAAAAATTGGTCAATTTAAAATTTTTACGGTTAAACTGACCAAACCGATTAATGTTTTTAATCATTGCTTTAAATAGACAATTTGAATTTGGTTGAACTTGGATCATACAATTTGAACTTGGTTTAAATTTGTTAAGATCATTTTAAAATGATATTGTTTAAAATTTAACCTTTTGAAATGATATCATTTCGATTTTAAGTTTCTTGATATTATTTTAAAAACAGTTCGAGAAATAATATTGTTCTAATTTTAGGTTCTTTAAATTTATAGATTAAAATGACATCATTTAAAAAAAACTCAAGTCATTAGGGGTTTGGAAAATAATCTTATTATTATAAGATTATAAGATTTAAATAATGTTATTTTTGGTGTGGAATTCAATTTCACCTCAATTTTTTAATCTTTAATGTTTGATTATAGTTATAATAAAATTATAATTTCCCTTTCCTTTTGTTACGTGCCTAAGTATAATGTTGTGAAGGTAATAATATATTTTCTAAAAGATACTCACCTGGAAATTTTGTTAGAAATTCACCTAATCACTAATTACTTGAGTTGATCATGTTTTAAATTTTAATATTTAAAACATTGCTAAAGATTATTACTTCACTTTTTACTGTCTATATTAAATAAAACAATAACGAAAATAACAATCCTGTAAAAATCTCACTAAAATGTGAAGTTTGGAGAAGTCTAGTAATTCACAACTTTAACCTTAACTAATGGAGATGTTGTTTCTGACAATATGAAATAAAATAATTTATTATTATAAAATTTATCAAAAATTTTATTCAAAGTTTATTGTGTCAAATAAAAAAAGTCAACTTATCCGATGCACGAGGTTCTCGCTTTGTAAGGGTTTGGGAAGGCTCATAATTTTCACAGTCTTCCTTTTATATTTTTACAAAAATTCTATTTTTATAACTTGAACTTGTAATCTTACGGTCTTAAAGGAACAATTTTATTAGTTGCTCCGAGGCTCACCCTTTTTATTGTGCCAAATAATCTCTTAATTATGATATTAATAAAGAATTAAGAAAGAATGTCTAACTCATAATGACTTTAGGATAATTTTAAGAAATTAGTAATTTGAAAACATTTAATTATAACGTAATAACATATATAAAAATAGAGATTAGATTAAAATTCTGGAGTTGGTAAATTTTGCCAATCTCAAACTATAGCCTTAAAATAAGAAACAGAAAGTGGCGGGAAAGAAGGAAGAGCAGCGGAGCAGAGCAGAGCATGTGGGCTGCCACGTGCGGTGGACATCACTCCGGCAGCCACCGTGAGACACGCGTTTGTGCCTTTGTGGGCTCGCACCACCACTTTTTCTTCCCGCCCACTCCCATGAACTTTAAGACCGGGTTTTGGCCGTATTCTTGAGTAGGGACAAAACTGACTTATTCTATATACATAATAGTCCCATAATGCATTTAGAATTTTCTAGTTGTGTGTCAAAGAAAGAGAGACATTTGACCATAGAACATGCCAAACTTTGGCGGCTCATCATCTCTTCACACTTTAGGTCATTTATTGTGGATTGAACATTTGTGGGTTGGTGCATTCGGCTCTGAGCGGAATTTTAGGGCGTTTATGCTGGGTTAAACCTCGCGTGAACTTTGAGATACCTAATGATCGAGTTTGAATTGGATTCCACAGCAATGATGGACAACCCTTCTTCTCCGAAACACTGAGAGCGAGCTCACAATTCTATTGTTCGCGACATTTATGAACTGTTTACTCGAAACTGGACTATTGTTCATCGACACATATATCGAGAGAGCAGCAGATACGCTGACTGGCTTGTACACTATGCGAGTCATTTTGATGTCGGCGTCATGTACTTTGACACTACACCTATCGGGTGCGATATGCTCCTTTTGGAGGACTTATCGGGACTCTATTCTCCTCGTCTAGTTGTGTAATTTTAGGATTTTTGTTCCGTTATTAAAAAAAATTGTGTTAAGTATCATTTTAGGGTTGGCTTTATTATTATTATTATTTTTAAAAATTAAAAATGATATTATCTTACGCATGTTCTTGGATGAGAAGTATTCATAACATATTGTTTACTTCTAGACTAAGTGTGAAAGAAATCATTCAGAGTTTCATATTGGAACAATGTGATAATCTTAGTTTAAAAATCAGTTTTAAAAATCCAAATCTAACTTGAAACATGATTAATACGGACTGAACTCATTAATTTCAAGTTTGACTGATTCATGTGAGGCAATTTTTGCCATTACTAATTATTTATCTTTAGAAATTAAATAGTAAATTAAGAAATCAAATTGTAATGATTTGTATTCCTAAAATAAAATTTAGGATTTAAAGCGATTTGACTTGAACTCAATAAATTATGTTTATACAAACTGAACTACGAATAGGCCTTCGATCTAAAAGATCGACTTGAAATTCAGTTCGAACGAGAAGACTTTTCTCTTAAAATTAATGTTATTATAGATAATTTGAGTTAATTTAGACTCGATTTAGAGTTGAATTGAATGATTTAAGCGAATTGGACTTGAGTTTCGATCTTAGATCAAATTCGAGCCTTCCCCTTGGCCAATTTCATTCCGTTTCATTACCATCGATGCCTAATTCATACAAATGACGGATTAAATTATCAAGAAAATGATTAAACAAGGCACAAATAATTATTTATAATTATAGACAAAAGGGCAACCGGTTAACCCGAGATCCATGGATCATGGTCCGGGTCTCCTCCCCAAACCTTGGAAAATTATATATTTATTTATTGTTCCCTCAAAAAAAAAATTTATTTATTGTTCCATTTTCCCATTTTAACCTCTCCCTTGCGTTAAAATAACGCTACAAAATTTACTCTTCAGCCTCTCTCCGGGTTCATGTTAGGTTTCACATTAACATTTCACTAAAGTGCGCAGGTAGTTAGTCCTTCTTTTTCTGCCTTCCTCTTTCTTACATCATAGGAACTTTCTCTTTAAGTACTGAACATTGTCGATTTACAAACAGACTGAAATAGGAAGGAGAGTTGAGAGAGAGAGAAAACTTGATAGAGAGTGAAGGCAGATTCCAATCTTTAGAGAGAGAAAGAGAGGGTGTTCATGGGTATGTTGTATTGTTTTCAAAGTTGCAGGTTTTTTGGAGTATCGTGTCAGGAGTTGTCTTGGTTGCGAGTTTTTTCTTAGGAAAGAACGGTTCTTTGTTTTTTTGGAGTATCGTGTCAGGAGTTGTCTTGGTTGCGAGTTTTTTCTTAGGAAAGAACGGTTCTTTGTTTTTCTTTTATGTTTTCCTTTTCTGGGTTGTTCGTAATTTTCCCATTAAACAATCATACTTTTCATATATAAGTACCCTGTTATTGCCATTTCTCCCAGTTGAGTGACAGAGAGTTGCTAAAGATACCACTTTCTGGGTTTTGAAATTTATGTACATGTATGTGCTCATAGAGATTAGAGTCTCTTGTTTCTGTGTTTGTTGAGAGAACCAAGAGAGGTTTTTTATTGGTTCAGCGGGATCTTTATATCGCAATCAAGGGATTCTGTAATGGGTATGTGCTCGATTCTTTTACTTTCTTCTTTGGTTCTCGTGTGTCTGGTTTTCATTGGCTTTTTCTTAGTTTTTTGTTGGTGCTTTTCTCTTTTGGCTTTTTGGGTTGTATTGGGGTTGCTCCTTTTCTGATGTTAGAATTTTGGCAGTTAGTGTTTATTGGTATCTGTTCGTAAGCTCTGTTTTCTTTTTTCTTGTTGTTTTAGTTTTTCTGGGATTTGGTGATAACCCTTTTTAGTTTGATGGTGTCTCTGATCATAATCAACTTCCTGCCATCTTAAAATGCTCTACTTTTTGTGCTTGATCTTTCTCTTTGACATTCTTCTTGGAGTTCATCACCTTGTGTTCGAGATTCAATTCTTTTCATTATTTTGTTTCTTAGGTGCTTTCTTTTTTTAGGAATTAGTCATTGAAGATTTCCGTGAGAAATTACTGCCTCAGATTTTACCGTGCTGCTTTGGGGTTATAGATTTTATTATTCCTTATGGACTTGCTTCTATTGGTTGCTTTTATCCGATATGCCTCTCATGCCTTCAATTTTTGCAGAGTTCAGCACTAGCTTTTCGCAATATATGGGTGATGAATATGAGAAACTCTTCCGGAGGGTGAACCCACCAAGGTATGCAAAATCTTATATCTTGTACAGTTCCATTGAAAAGGACCTTACGTTTGCAGCTTAATCTTGTTTTGGTTGTAACTTGTTTCCTTCACTTTTCCAAAAAATTTTCAGGGTTGTGATTGATAACGAAGCCTGCAAGAGTGCAACTGTAATTAGGGTATACCTTTATCCCTCTCTCTCCTTTCTTTCAGTTCCTCTCTATTTCTTCCTCTTATCCTGTTGATTGTTTTTTTTTTTAAATCCCTGTATGGTTCTGTGACGTAGGTGGACAGTGCAAACAAACATGGGATACTTCTTCAGGTTGTGCAATTTCTTACTGATCTTAATCTTATCATAACCAAAGCTTACATATCTTCTGATGGTGGATGGTTCATGGACGGTGAGATATTGTCATACTGTTTTCCACTTAGCTTCTTTGTTATTTATTAATTTTTTAAAGAGAAGAAGCTGATTTTGATCTTCTTTTCCTTTTCTGGTTACCAGTTTTCAATGTCAGAGATCAAGATGGACATAAGATCATTGATGAAGCAATTCTGGATTATATTCGAAAGGTGAGTTTCAAGTTTGTTTTTCCTTTTGCAGTCTTTGACAACTTTTGTTTCTATCTTTTAGGCTGGAAATCTAATTATTATTTCTTTGCTTAGTCTTTGGAGACAGAAGCTTGCTTTGCATCCTCTATGAGATCTGTTGGAGTTAAGCAGTCAATGGACAACACTGCAATTGAGTTAACAGGAAGTGATAGGCCAGGACTTCTTTCTGAAGTCAGTGCTGTACTAACTCACCTAAAATGCAATGTAGTGAATGCAGAAGTCTGGACACACAATACACGAGCTGCAGCTGTAATGCAAGTAACAGATGAGGATACAGGTTCTGCAATTACTGATCCTGAGAGACTCTCCAGGATCAAGCAACTTCTCTGTAATGTACTTAGGGGAAGTAATCGTTCCAGGGGAGCCAAAACAGTGGTGTCTCATGAGCTAACTCATAGAGATAGAAGGCTTCACCAGATGATGTTTGCTGATAGGGATTATGAGCGTTCACTTGATGATTCATTGAATGAGAAGCAAAGGCCTGATGTGAATGTGGTCAATTTGTATGATAAGGACTACTCAAGGGTAACCATAAGTAGTAAAGATAGGCCAAAACTTCTTTTTGATACGGTTTGCACTTTGACAGACATGGATTATGTGGTATTTCATGCTAATATAGATGCTCAGGGCCCGGAAGCTTATCAGGTATTCCCATTTTTCCTACTTGCTTTTTCACAAATCCTTTTGTATACGATTATGATTGAGTCCAAGTAGACAGACCTAATTGTTCTTATGTATGCTGTTGTAGGAATATTACATCAGGCATATCGATGGATCTTCTGTGAAGTCAGATGCAGAGAGACAAAGGGTGATACAGTGTCTTGAAGCAGCAATCGAGAGAAGGGTATCTGAGGTGAGTGAACCATACTTTTTACTAGTTCATCTTGCTAAAGTGATGACAGTTCAATTTCAAATGCAAGCGCTTGATAACAATTCGATTACTGAGACTATTATTTTGTTAGATTGTGCACGGTTAGACCCATTTGTTTGTTTGATCGAACTGATTCTGTTTGTTATAATTCTTTGAATTGTGTGGACATGAATACAACTCTCTTTGTGTACTAAAGAACAAAAGCTTATTCCTGTTATGTAATACCAATCAGTTAGATTACTAAAAACAAAACCTTGTTCTTTGCCTTTTGGATGATAGCCGTTCCCATGATGTGCTTGACCATTACCTAGCTAATAAATTTGTTTATTTCAAATTTAGGGTTTGAAGCTAGAGCTGTGCACTTCTGACAGAGTTGGGTTGTTATCTGATGTTACACGCATCTTCAGAGAAAATAGTCTCTCTGTCACCAGAGCAGAAGTGACAACTAGAGCAGGCAAGGCTCTGAATACTTTTTACGTTCGTGATGCATCAGGATATCCTGTTGATTCTAAAACTATAGATTCCATCCGGCAAGTTATTGGGCAGACAATTCTTAAGGTTAAAGGAAGTCCTGAAAAGTCTAAAACTGTGTCTCAAGATTCAACTACAAGGTTTCTTTTCGGTGGCCTCTTCAAGTCCAGATCTTTTGTCAACTTTGGATCGGTTCGGTCATATTCCTGAACAGTTATAGCTCACGTACCATGTACATGAATATCCTCTAGAAGCCACGAGCCTTGTAGCACGTACAATTCCTGATAGCTTATTTGTGATTTGCGGTTTAGGAACAAAGTCATTTCAAGAGCTGTTAAGAGAGAAGATGAAAGTGCATGTAAATTCTCACTTTAAGGTTGATTGTTACTGTGGATCCAATCTCATGTTGGAGCCATTAAATGACCTTGCAACTCCTAATTTTATCTTCTTGTACATAATTAATCAGTGCTTTGAATTTACTCGTCCATATCAGTTCTTTATGACACAGAAGCTGCCTATACTTTTCTGACTAATCCTTGCACTTCTGCCAATTACACTTGACTCACCAAATGATTTGAAAGATGGTTGCTAACATTGATTTAAGAGGTATTGAATAAACTTTGTTTGGAAGGATTGATTATTGACAGACAAAGCTGTAAGGGTACAGCTTTTTCTGGAGAAAGTTTGACCACAACTATCCTATATTTAGGTGTCAGACAGCTATTTGATGGCGGCTAATGTTTCGGTGGTTGATAATGACTTTATGTGTGGGAATATAATTGTTTTCATAGCTTGCTGTTGTTGACTGGCCGACTAACATATACACAATTGGGGATAGGTTTGGTGTGTGTAAGCACCATGTGGTTTTGTTGATTAGGTTTGGTCTGTGTGAGCACCATGTGGTTTTGTTGACCAAGCTTCTTTCCATGTCTTCCAAGATTTCTCTTTCTCTGTGTTTTTTGGCTTATCCTTTTTGACTCATCGAAAGCAAGAAGTAATATACTGTTCCTGAATCATGGAAACATAAATTTCTTGACGTTTTCTTGATAAATCAAGGTGAATGGTCCTTTTCTACCCTTTTAGTCTCATTGAAAGCGATCCCAAATCTCCTTTTTGACCAAGATTTCGCACAAAATGAGCTTGAAAGCATAAAAGCAAATAAGCCAACAAAATGCAAAAGCAGAATTAAAGGTCAGAAAATGGAACAGTAATTGCCAAGTTCTCATCTTTTTCCGTCCATGGCCGCCACAGACGCTAAAAGTCCTTGTGGGGTTGCGCTACGTGGCTGTTCTTATGTTGTTGACGTTCTTTGCCATCTCAGGAGCTTCAAGATGGATTTATGTGAATCCAAAACGCACCCACATAATCTGATATCTTTTCATTACAGAGTAGGTAGATAGATACAGTGTTGGTGATGCACTATCAGGACCAGATGAAGTTCTGAAAAGTCACCAACCTTGGTTAAACAGAAACAAATTGAACAATTACTTATCTTGTAAATGAGATTCTCATTTTAGCCTCTCTGAAATGTAGTTGTGAATGCTTCAGCAACATCAACTATTGCCTTAACTTATGATTCATTCTTTTGGTTTGGAATTTCAAAATATGTCTTTGATCTCTGAGCTTGTAAACTTCTGGCAATCCATCATCACAAACAAGTTTTGAGTTCATGAATCTGTGCTTCGCGTTGCTTGGACTGGTCAATAGTCAATGCTTTGCTCTTGCTCCAGCACATGTTTCTTGCAACTTCACTATTCTGCCACTTGTTATATGACAACTAGACACAATTTACAAGATCAGCTAAGGCCTAGGTTGGCATTAAAGATAATTGAAAAGCACAGGCGCTTATAAGTTTCTGTCAGGAGTACATACTTGTCCAAAACTTACTGGAGGAATGCAGAAGATAAGAAATTTTAATAAAAATTGTCATGTAATAGGAAGTTCCCGTCACCGAAAAAAGCTTTCAACTTTAATAAATGTAAAAGTAAAGCACTGATTCCTACCTCACGTGAAGGGTAGTGTCATGGGGAAATGGAGGTTTCTTAAACCAGCAGCAACTGAGACTAATCTCATCTAGTCACATGGATGGCTTCCCAAGTGCTAAGCACAAAAAAGATTCCATACCCAATATAGTTTTTTATATCCAAATTCAACTTCAATCACAGAATCCACCCAAGGAGTTCCAATCTCAAGCTTACAAGAACCTGTCAGAGAAATCACACAAGATCCTCCTCAATCCTATTATTTCATGATTGGTCTATAACCCTACAGATAGTACTACCTTGAGGGGATGACACAGACATAGGGGAAGATCTTGGAGAAAACAAGTTTCAGATTTTCAGGTTAGTTTTCATGGAGAGCTCTGGCACTGAGTTTCCAGGTTTTCAGGCTAGTTTTCATAAAGACGAGTTCGAGTACAGGAGGGTTTTGAGCAGGTTGCAAATGCAAGCTCCACGTCCACTGCAGATCAAGTCCAATGCTAAACTTGGTTTTAATGGCGACCCTGAAGCATCTTCTTCGACATCAATGGCACCAACTTCTTCGTTTAATCCATTTTACCACAATAAAGACCCTATACCTCTACTTTCTCCTCTTGTTTTGCCTTCTCTGTTCGACCATGCGTTTACTCAACAAGGAAACACTGCAACTTCTCGTTGAGAAACCAATTTTGTGTACTTTTGCTTAATCTTGTTTTGTTCAGTATTGTATACAGTTTTTGCTCTTTTTTCAAGACCTTGCACTGAATCAACATATGGTTTGATCAACATCAACTATATAGATTGATGTGTTTTAAGTTTGTAGCTAAACTGACTAACTTGAATCTAAACCTTCATGATTCAGTTCGATTGTTGTATGATGCGGAAAAAACATTTTTTTTTCGCCAATGAAGAAACATTATTATTTAATCATTATAAATTATAACTCGGATGCCTCGTGAAAAAGCTCGCCTCAAGCTATGTACTGAGAGGGTAATAGATGTGCTGATTGGTTTGCCAATTAAGTCGACTATTTTGATGTTAGGGTTACATATTTTGTAAATCCACTTATAGTGTACCATATCATTTTATGAGCGTTTTTTACGTGTAATTTGTAATTTCCCTTTCTATAAAAAAAGTAACTCGAATATAATTTTAACTTTAAAACACACTAAATTTAGAGTTTTTATTATCCTTTTTTTAAATATATATGATAAACTTATATTCAAAACTCTAAATTAAACTCATGAATTTAAAATTATAAATATGATTTGAATTATTGGTAAATTTTAATATTAAAATAATTGACATTAAGCAAATTTTAATGCAAAATTTTGAGTGATAGAATTTTATCTTTTTTTTTATCATTCGAGTGATCTTAAGAAATACGTAAAAATTAAAAATAATAAGTAATATCTTTGAATATATATTAAAAGAGAGTAAGTTTTAGAATAATCGGTAAAGTTATTCTTTCGCGATCATAGAATCGCATGTTCAACAACTTTTTTGTAAAAATACAAAGAGAAGGTTACGTAAGTTATAACCTTTCCAAACTGTTGCAAAATAGGAAACTTTTTGTGCTGAGTACGTAATTGCAGAACATATATATTAAAACTAAAATCTTTGATTTTATTCTTGCACAAAAGAGCTTTATTTACCTATTTTTTGAAATTTTATATAAAATTACCCCCAATTTTCATAAAATTGAATTATTCTAAATTGTGTATGTCATGCTTGAATCCTAATAAGGTCACATAAGCGTCACCCAAATTCAAACACGGACCAATCGAAACCCAGTTCCACGTCATGCGATTCTGTGTCGTGCGAAGTTTTCTTGGATTTGTCAAATAAGAAGTTGGTTCACTTCATGCTTGAATCCTAAGGTAACATTATGGTCACCCAAATTCAAATACGGACGAATCGAAACTCAGTATTTGTCCACGTCGCGTGATACTGTGAGCCCCGTTTGTAAACGCTATGTGCCTAAGAGCCAAAGAATCGTGTGTGGTAAGCCCCAAATATCCAAATATAAGCCTATCCATGACCGACTGTGAAAAGGTGTTCGTCAATTTCGGGTTTCGATGTTCCCAAAACCCCTCCATGCACGATTTTGAGTACGATTACGCATACATCTCTCTCTGTCTCTGTTCTTTCTCTTAATTGGATTGATACAGAGTCGCGGAGATTCAGAGGATTTGAGGTATTGGTTATGCTTTCTGCTGGTTCTTGATTGAGTTTCGAGTCATAGTTGTAGGATTTATTTTGGCTAATTAATGGTTTCTGGATCATGGGGTTGTGTAATCTTTCCTTTTTTTCAAGTGTCTGATTCGATTTCGATTAGGGCTCAATTCTGAATTTTTACTCATTTGGGCCTTTTGAGTTTAGGGTTTAGGAAAGTTTCAATTTTTATTTATGGCCTGTGGTGATTTCTTGTTTTGGCGATTGGTTTATTTGGAATTCTGCACCTCGTTAGTTCTTTTTAAATTTGGTTGAATTTTAAGACTTGCAATCTTCACTTTAATTTATGGCTTACTATTTGAGGCATTCTATGCTCAGAATCTAAGGGAATTTTATCCATGGTTTTGTGCAGAATTCAAATAGAAATGAGAGGAGAGGGGGTTTCCAGAGGCTGCTGTCAACGTAGAGCTAAATCAGGGAAGAAAACAATGAAAGGCTGCAAAATTTGGGAAAATCTGGGTAACATCTCTCTTATTGATGTTGAAAGTGATGAAGTTGATAATGTTATTATCATTGATGTTCCCAATTCTCTGCATCATAAGTTTCGAGGTTCTAGTGGAATCAGAAAAGGTGAAAGATTTTCTTTTCCGGACATAATTTGCATTGATGACGATGACGATGACGATGAATGTGTAAGTGATGAACTTAAGGCTCCTGAAATAAATGTGGGGGGTACAAGTGACTTAGATAGTGATGGTTCAAGTAGTTCTTCTTCTGAACAAGTCCAAAAATCAGTTAGTACTGATGCTGGTGACCCTCGAGTTGTCCAGGAAAATGGAGAAGAAATAAGTTTATCAAAGTGCAAGGGAGCTCCCTTGAGTAATCGTTATGGATTGAATATTGTACCTGATATTTATGCATCCTCAAGTGATTCTTCTGATTGTGAAGTTATTGAAGGTTCTTCAACCGAGCTTAACGAGCAATGGGAAAGAGTGTGTTTGAAGAGAAAATCTAATTGCTCCAATGCTCAGGATGTTCGAGCAAACTGGGCTGCTTCTTCCAGTTTCAACAAGGTTAATCATCCTGATTTTAATGTCCATAGCAGGACCAAAGAGAATGCTGAGCCCTTTTGCACTAGTTCAAAAAGTGTAAAACGTGAAAAAGTAGCATCTTCTACTGAAGATGGTTTGGTAGGAGGTACTGTTTTGAGTCCCCAGAAGGAGAACATCTTTACAAAATTAAATGAGAAAATAAGTCAGCCAAGTGAGAGGAATGTCATCCTTGAAAGATCTTTTTCTAAGGTTAGTAGCAAAAACAACATGAGCGGACATTCTATATCAAATTCCAAGCTAAGGCCTAACTCAGGTACTGTGGAAGGAAATGAATGCAGCACTGATACTATGGTTAATGTACAACTTCGCTGTGAAAGCAATCCATTATATGATTCTCCAGATGATGTTATACACACCATTCAAAGAAATATAATTAATGAACGAGAAGAGCTCAAGAAGACAGATGAATACAAGCGAGTAATGGAAGAAGAATGGGCAGCTAGGCAGTTACAATTGAAAACTCAGGTTCAGTACATCAGTTTGTCGATTAGTATCTGTTAAGTGTCTTGTGCTTCAAGAACGTACTACTAACAGCAAATGTTTTGAGTATGTTCACGTGACTGAAACTGTTGATATAGCATCTTTGGTTGACAGACAATACCCTTGTTCTTATGTAGGCTGAAGAGGCTCAGCGGCTACGAAGAAAAAAAAAAGCGGAAATGTTGCGCATTTTAGACATGGAGAAAAGGCAAAAGCAGCGCTTGGAAGAAGTGAGAGCATCCCAAAAGAAGGTTTGTTCTTCACTTTATTTTGATTTCATGACTAGTTTTGTTCTTCTGTCAAAAAAGATGGTGTGCTAATATCTTGGATCCCAATGCGTGTTTTGAATTTGTTCTATTACTGCCAAATTCAGGATGCGGAAGATTTAAATATGAAAGAGATTGTTCGCACTGAAGTAAGAAAGGAGCTTCACCGACTGGAAATGACATGTGTTGATATGGCTTCATTACTTCGTTGCTTGGGAATCCATGTCGGTGGTGGTTTCCAACCAACCCCGGATGAGGTGAGTTGCAGTATTTTGTGGTTCGGTAAGGTTGATTCTTCTTTTTTATTATATTAATATATGTAGAGGTGATCAACTAATCTGGCTGTTGTAGTAAATTATTTATCAAGTTTGCTTATGCTGAAGATTAGGAGATTCAGTTTGCTGTTCATGACTGAATTTCCTTATGATAATTCTAAAGATGTCTAGTAACACTAGAAGTTCATTTCAGGTGCGTGCAGCTTATAAACAAGCCTTACTAAAATTTCATCCTGACCGAGCATCAAGGACTGACTTACGCCAGCAAGTTGAGGCCGAGGAAAAGTTTAAACTTATTTCCCGCATGAAGGAGAAATTTTTCTCCATCTCAGGTTACTAAAAGCTAACAAAGTTTGGTTGAAGTTGACCTTTTTTTCACCCCCCTTTGTATCAGTTGCTCGTTGTGGTGGCTATTGTTTCCACCAGAAAGCTGCAAGGATTTTCTATTTTCCTTGTCTGACACCTGCAGCATTTTTAGGCCAATCTGACTGCACAGGCTTAGACCCATTATACTTGTAAAGAACCACTAGAGATTTGTAGATAAGAGAGAAAATTTCTGAATTATATACTCATTTATTCACTTGATGGAGGTTGCATTTCATTAGTTTGCATTCTGCTATTTAAGCTACATTTCTAGACTACAAAAGACCACTAAGATTACTGTTTAATCTTGCATTCATCATTTGGCAAAGTATTACCAACTTAGACTTATAGTTGGTTATGTACAAGAATGCATCAATTGCAAGCCTAGCTTTCATGACTCTGCAGCAAAGCAAAACTATGATGTCCAACTCTCAAGTTTCATTGACTAACATCATATAAAGATTTGCCAATAGAATTTCTAGTGATGGTTGCACCTCAGCAACTCCATCTCACTGTGTTATTCGATTCCTGTTCTTCAAGAAACGAGTTACAGAAAAAGGGAATTGTTTTGTTAGATTACAGATAAAGATTTGTTAATGAAAGTCTTCAATCTTTCAATATTGTCAGGACTTGGATTACCTGTGTCCCCTAGCTTTGTCTTGCTTTAATATCTTCCTCTTCCTGCAAAACTTGCAGCAAATTAGATGGTACTTGAAAAGGTTAAAACTTTTTGAGTATTTTCCATTTGAAACCAAGTTAAATTAGAAAATCACGTGTTCCAAAGTCAATGATAATGTTTCTCCAACTACACATCTGTCTTGAAAAGAGACCATCTTTAAATATTCTACAGAAGCTCAAGACATGAATTTATAATCATGAGTGAACAAGCTTGACAAGTACCTTATTTGTTAAAGATAAGATAAGAAGCAAATGACACAGCTTGATGTAATCTCAATCATGTGAGTGAGGATACTAATATAATTGTTGGACTGCTTTAGCTTATGAGTTTTGGTACACCATCTGCCTATCTTAGCCTTGTCATGACAACAGATGAATTTGAAACATGAAATCTCTCATTCTTTATCTTGAAAGTTACCATTTCAGGATATAACAAACATATCTTCAGAATTTGGATATATAGTTGACGCTGTCAAGATTGACTGCTTTTAACGAGAGTTATTGAGGTAGATCGAATCGGAGAGTTAAAAATTAAACCGAAAAATTAAATAATTCAAAATTTTTATAGTTTAACCGGTCAAACCAATTAGGTTTTTGAATCATTGATTATATATAAAAATTATATATTGATTTAGTTTTAACATAAATAAAATTAGGGACCCTATAGATTCAAGAAAAAAGGAACTCATATATATTTTTTTAAATTAGAGATCTAATTTTAGATATTCTAAAGTTAAATTATTTCGAATATCAAAAAATTACTAAAAGTATATATTTGTTCTATCTTAATTAATTAGCAACATAAGTTAATTATATGTAGTTATTATGTTTATGAAAAGTTTAATATTTATGATTTTGGCTTAAGAATTTGTATAATACAATAATACACTATTAATAAAAATTTGAAAAATATGTGACTAAGTAATTATGTTTTATATAATTATAAAGGATGAAAATTTTAGAAATTATCAAAATAGTTTTAAATGTCGTTAAATTTTGTAAAAAATATTCTTAACATCATGATTAAATTTTATGATATATAATATTATTAAATAAAATATGATATATTTAATGAATTCTTAAAATAATAACATTCTATATAATTTATTTATTATTAAAAAAATGATGTGATACTTAAAATTACACCTTATCTTGATTAATTTATTGGATTAAATTTTAAAATTTTAATTCAATACTTAATCTTTTAAAATTAATAACTTATAAATATATAAAAATTACTAACTAATTTCTCAACTAATTATGTTGTGATTCTATTTACTAAGCATAACTTTTATTTTTATTTTTGAGTGTTTTATTTTATGTTAATTAATTCAAACCAAAATCATGTTGGTTCAGCCAGATTTCGCTGATCCGGAACATCCTTGTTTTGATCCATATCCTTGAGTAGTTTTGGTTGCTGAATA